>OX401404.1:1575087-1979690 GCA_947846245.1 Cerastoderma edule
TTGAGGCCTTTTGTGTGCAGTGTACACATCTCGCGTAATGGATGAATTTGAAAGGTGGGTATTTTGTTTTACTCATCTGGACAAATCGTCAGTGTATAACGAATCTGCAGTTAGAAGAAACAATCCACGAATGCTCCTTCTTGATAGAAGGAAATTATGTAAAAAGACCTCCAAACAATGAACTTTGAATTGAGGCTTGTTAAAAATTGGTTGATTTCTTCTTTTATCCAAACCATTATTTTGGGAAATAAAATTCGAAGAAAAGAACAACATTCAGTTGCAAGCTTTGATTGACTTTGCTTTTCATCGCATTTATTTTACTTAGAATTTGGAATTACGGTATGAGGCAAGAGGTTAATATGAAACGATTCAACCATGATGTAATCTGGAAGGCCACAAAGCGCATGAGTGTCGTTCAAGGATAAGTGTTGCAACACGCTCGCCATATAATTAGCGGATTACCCGTGCTGAATGGCGTGGTTACATGAACTCACGATATTTCACGATGTTTCTGTTGGCCAAAATTGAGACTTTCGTGTGCCGTAATTATATATTATGTAATTTCACCTTTTAAAAGCCGGGTGTTTTGGAGATATACGCCAAACGACTTTAGCCACAGCCAGGAAAGGACGTATGTTTGAAAATACGTCTCTTAATTTGGATTTCTAAAACGAAAAGGTAATTCGTTATTCTGTCTGGTTTTAATTTTCCCCCAATGTCATTTCGTAAGTTGTGTATACTTTTACCAAACGCCAATTTTCTACTGTCTACTGATGTAGTAGAAAACATTGTGGGGAAAGGTGAAACTGCTCATTGTGAGCAATTTCTCCTTTTCCCATTGTGTTTTTTTTCAGCGTCGTCTGCAACAAAGCGGTAAATTTGTTGCTATTGTTTTGTAATGGGTTAATATATTATTTCAAGATACTTTCGTAATCCTCAGCCGTATTTACCAATACATTCTGTAAGTTGTGTATACTTTGTTTAACGTTATTTGGTTCGAGTCTTCAGCATTGCTGTTTATTACAGATCGCTCGTATGGTCGAAGTAGGTCGGAGCTAGATGAATGGTGGCATCCAATTGCATACAATGACGACCGACCCAAGATATGTTTCGATTCTTTCCATATTTCTATATTCATATTTCTTTCCATATAGATGAGTAGCTTATTTACCAGCAAATCAAACAACGTATATGACGTTCGCATTTCTTTATCTTTATATTTCAGCAGCGATAGGCCTACATGTGCCGTGATTTGGAGCCCACCGTAGATAAGTTAAGTATTTTTTTTTCATTGTCGATTTGCAACGTTATGTATAGGTTTATTGTATATATTGTAATATATTGTATTGTATATAGTTTATAGCGTGATTGTATAGTTGTTTACATTGTATTTCTTTATCTTCTCCTTTCTTTTCTACTCTCCACTTGTATTCTTTGTACATTTAACACTGTCTTGTTTTTTAACTTTTGAATGTTGTGCCCTGTCTTACAGTACACAGTCATTTTTAAATATACCAAACGGCCCTTCTAAACACACTTCATCTTTTTTTTTAATCGCACCCTCCCTATTTATACTACCCCTTTAAAAATTAACAAAACTTAAAATAACATTAAACGCATTGTAATTTTTAAAAGTACACACACACACACACACACACACTCCGTCCCTTTTTAAACATGTGATAAGATTTGTCTGATATATAGGTAGTCCCTTTTAAGACTCTTACAACCGAATAGTACACCGCCCCTTTTAAAATTGTGATAAGAGTACTATTTGTTGGTAAGCTTAGATTTTAAGGTTTTTGTTCATAGATGTTTTACTCTTATCAATTTGATTTCTCCTTTCAGCAGCCACACGATCATGATTTAACTTCAGCCATTTTGAATTTATTTCAGAGGCCCCCTTCCTGTGTAGAGATTTCAACACTTCAGCCATTTTAAAGATATTTTCGCCATCTTGAGCAGTTTTCATCATTTATGATTGTAATATATTGTATTGTATATAGTATGTAGCGTGAATTTAAGGTTGATTACATTGAATTTCTTTATCTTCTTTTTTTCTTTTCTACACTCCATTTGTATTCTTTGTTTTTTTTTATGTTTTGCATGGTGTGCCCTGTCTTACCCATCATTTTATAAAACATAACACAAAACGACCCTTTTAAAATTTTTCTCACTGCATCTTTTTAAAACGCACCCACCCTGTATATACTATCCCATTAAAATTTAAACAAAATTGAAGATAATATTACACGCATTGTCCCTTTTAAAAGTTCACACACGTGTAGATATAGATAGTCCCTTCAAAAACGCTTACCATAAAATAGTACACCGCCCCTTTTAAAATTGTGATAAGACTACTATTTGTTGGTAAGCCTAGAGTTTATGGTATCTGTTCATAGATGTTTTACTCGTATCAATTTGCTTTCACCTTTCAGCAGCCACACGATCATGATTTAACTACAGCCATTTTGAATATATTTCAGAGTAACACTTCCTGTGCAGAGATTTCAACACTTCAGCCATTTTGAATATTTTTTCGCCATCTTTAGCAGTATGGTCTACCAGATATCTTTTTGTTTCAGAGCACCCTTTCTTTGCAGAGATTTCAACGCTTCATGAACAATTGCAGCCCAGTGCATCTACGGATGACCGATGGTATGTGAACACAGATTTGATACGAATTCGTATGACGTTGATGCTGTTTAACAAAGTACCCAATGCCACTTTTTCTACCCTCTACTTATATATTAGAAAACTTTGTTGGAAAAAGTGAAATTACTCGTTATGAGCAATTACTCATTTTTCAACAGTGTCTTCCAGAGTCGGTCTGTAATAAAGTGGTAAAATATTGTTATTGTTTTGTAATTTGTTAATATATCATTTCAATATACTTTCGTAATCAAAACATCTACCAATACATGGATTATTCTAAGCATCTCTTTTTGTTTCAGATAATCCTGTCTGTGCAGAGATTTCAACGCTTCATGAACAATTGCAACCAAGGGCATCTACGGATGACCGATGGTATGTGAACATAGAACTTGTTGACTCATTACCAAGCGCCAAATTGTCTACTGTCTAATGATATAGTAGAAAACATTGTGGTGAAATGTGAAATTGTTCGTTATAAGTAATTTCTCCTCTTTCAACAGTGTTTTCCAGAGTCGTCTGATACAAAGTGGTACAATGTTATTGTTTAGTAATGGGTTAATATATTTCAAGATACTTTCGTAATAAACAATTAAATCTACTAATACATGGATTCTTTTAATCCGCTTTTTATTTCAGACAGTCCTTTCCATGCACATATGCCAACGCTTCACGAACAATCGTAACCCCAGTGAACCTTAAGATGGCAAATGGTAGGTGGATATAGCTTTGTTTGATTGATTAGTACTTTTCACCTTGTAGACATTTAACATGGTTCCACGCCAGCAGCAAACGACTGCTCATGATATGCTCACCGATTAATTAATATCACATTGAAATGGTAATTGCTTAAAGGTGCTTGATCACAAAATTTGAAAGTAAAACAAAATGTCATTGAAATTATAGAGTTGTTGTATTATTGTTTGATATACACCTATTGGTATCGTATTTAATTCAGGAAGCGTCAATTAAGTATCTACAAGCCATGTTCTGCTTATTGATTTCTAGAAATCATCTTCCAATGTTCCTCAAATCTGTTAACACTCACTATATGGGTGTTTTTAAGGTTGAATGTAAATTTCAGGTCATCTTTATGGTTGATCAAAGTCTGCAATGATGATCCAAGGTAAGATCTCATTATATTCATATATATCGTAACACAACCAATTATTCCAAAATTCAAAATTACTTTCATAACTGCATTACACGTCGCCATAAACAGGTGTTGATGATCAATTCTACCAAATTCTACCGATATTGGTTCGTTTGCTGGAAAAGGGCTATATCGTTAAAAACTGAAGGTACTTTGCGATAATCATACAAAATACATTGGTCATTCATGATTCTTCCTTGGATTATCCAAATTGAACGTATTGTGACTTTTTTTCTATATAAAAACAATGTAACAAATGATGTTTGTTTGCACATTAAAACCCTTCTGTTGTGATTGTGGAACTAAAGGGTAACTCAGTATTGCTCATTAGGGCAAAATGTCAGTGTACTGAGAGTAATTCAACAATTTTACCCGCTTGCCATATGGGGTAATGGTTAATACGAAACTGTTCGACTTATAAATGCCGGGTGTTTTGGAGATATACGCCAAACGACCTTAGCCACAGCCAGGAAAGGACGTATGTTTGAAAGTACGTCTCTTAATTTGGATTTCTAAAACGAAATGGTAATTCGTTATTCTGTCTGGTTTTAATTTCCCCCCAATGTCATTCCGTAAGTTGAATATACTTTTACCAAACGCCAATTTTCTACTGTCTACTGATGTAGTAGAAAATATTGTGGGGAAAGGTGAAATTGCTCGTTGTGAGCAATTTCTCCTTTTCCCACAGTGTTTCCTCCAGCGTCGTCTGCAACAAAGCAGTAAATGTGTTGTTATTGTTTTGTAATGGGTTAATTTCTTATTTCAAGATACTTTCGTAATCCTCAGCCGTATTTACCAATACATTCTGTAAGTTGTGTATACTTTGTTTAACGTTATTTGGTTCGAGTCTTCAGCATTGCTGTTTATTACAGATCGCTCGTATGGTCGAAGTAGGTCGGAGCTAGATGAATGATGGCATCCAATTGCATACAATGACGACCGACCCAAGGTATGTTTCGATTCTTTCCATATTTCTATATTCATATTTCTGTCCATATAGATAAGTAGCTTATTTACCAGCAAATCAAACAAAGTATATGACGTTCGCATTTCTTTATCTTTATATTTCAGCAGCGATAGGCCTACATGCGCCGTGACTTGGAGCCCACCGTAGATAAGTTAAGTATTTTTTCATTGTCGATTTGGAACGTTATGTATAGGTTTATTGTATATATTGTAATGTATTGTATTGTATATAGTTTGTAGCATAATTGTTTAGTTGTTTACATTGTATTTCTTTATCTTCTCCTTTCTTTTCTACTCTCCACTTGTATTCTTTGTACATTTAACGCTGTCTTTTTTTTAACTTTGTATGTTGTTCCCTCTCTAATAGTACACAAAGTAATTTATAAATATACCAAACGGCCCTTCTAAACACACTGCATCTTTTTTCTTTAAATCGCACCCTCCCTATATATACTACCCCTTTAAAAATGAACAAAACTTAAAATAACATTAAACGCATTGTCATTTTTAAAAGTACAGACACACACACTCCGTCCCTTGTTAAACTTGTGATAAGATTTGTCTGATATATAGGTGGTCCCTTTTAAAACGCTTACAACCGAATAGTACACCGCCCTTTTAAATTTGTGATAAGAGTACTATTTGTTGGTAAGCTTAGAGTTTAAGGTATATGTTCATAGATGTTTCAGCAGCCACACGATCATGATTTAACTTCAGCCACTTTGGATTTATTTCAGAGGCTCCCTTCCTGTGTAGAGATTTCAACACTTCGGCCATTTTAAAAAATTTGTTTTGCCATCTTTAGCAGTTTTTATCATTTTCGATTTGTAACGATATGTATGGTTAATTGTATATATTGTAATATATTATTTTGTATATAGTATGTAGCGTGAATTTATAGTTGTTGTCATTGCATTTCTTTATTTTCTCTTTTCCTTTCTACACTCCATTTGTATTCTTTGTTATTTTATGTTTTGCATGTTGTACCCTGTCTTACCCATCATTTTCAAAACATAACACAAAACGACCCTTTTAAAATTTTTCTCACTGCATCTTTTTAAAACGCACCCATCCTGTATATACTATCCCATTAAAATTTAAACAAAATTGAAGATAATATTACACGCATTGTCCCTTTTAAAAGTTCACACCCTTGTGGATATAGATAGTCCCTTTAAAAAACGCTTACCATAAAATAGTACACCGCCCCTTTTAAAATTGTGATAAGAGTACTATTTGTTGGTAAGCTTAGAGTTTATGGTATATGTTCATAGATGTTTTACTCATATCAATTTGCTTTCTCCTTTCAGCAGCCACACGATCATGATTTAACTACAGCCATTTTGAATATATTTCAGAGTAACACTTCCTGTGCAGAGATTTCAACACTTCAGCCACTTTGAATATATTTTCGCCATCTTTAGCAGTATGATCTACCAGATATTTTTTTGTTTCAGAGCACCCTTTCTTTGCAGAGATTTCAACGCTTCATGAACAATTGCAACCCAGTGCATCTACGGATGACCGATGGTATGTGAACATAGATTTGATACGAAATCGTATGACGTTGATGCTGTTTAACCAAGTACCCAATGCCACTTTTTCTACCCTCTACTTATATTTTAGAAAACATTGTGGGAAAAGGTAAAATTACTCGTTATGAGCAATTACTCATTTTTCAACAGTGTTTTCCAGAGTCGGTCTGTAACAAAGTGGTAAAATATTGTTATTGTTTTGTAATTTGTTAATATATCATTTCAATATACTTTCGTAATCAAAACATCTATCAATACATGGATTATTCTAAGCAGCTTTTTTGTTTCAGATAATCCTGTCTGTGCAGAGATTTCAACGCTTCATTAACAATTGCAACCAAGGGCATCTACGGATGACCGATGGTATGTGAACATAGAACTTGTTGACTCATTACCAAGCGCCAAATTGTCTACTGTCTAATGATATAGTAGAAAACATTGTGGTGAAATGTGAAATTGTTCGTTATAAGCAATTTCTCCTCTTCCAAAAGTGTTTTCCAAAGTCGTCTGCAACAAAGTGGTACACTGTTGTTATTGTTTAGTAATGGGTTAATATATTTCAAGATACTTTCGTAATAAACAGTAAAATCTACCAATACATGGATTCTTTTAATCAGCTCTTTTTATTTCAGACAGTCCTTTCCATGCACATATGCCAACGCTTCACGAACAATCGTAACCCCAGTGAACCTTAAGATGGCAAATGGTAGGTGGACATAGCTTTGTTTGATTGATTAGTACTTTTCACCTTGTAGACATTTAACATGGTTCCACGCCAGCAGCAAACGACTGCTCATGATATGCTCACCGATTAATTAATATTACATTGAAATGGTAATTGCTTAAAGGTGCTTGATCACAAAATTTGAAAGTAAAACAAAATGTCATTGAAATTATAGAGTTGTTGTATTATTGTTTGATATACACCTATTGGTATCGTATTTAATTCAGGAAGCGTCAATTAAGTATCTACAAGCCATGTTCTGCTTATTGATTTCTAGAAATCATCTTCCAATGTTCCTCAAATCTGTTAACACTCACTATATAGGTGTTTTTAAGATTGAATGTAAATTTCAGGTCATCTTTATGGTTGATCAAAGTCTGCAATGATGATCCAAGGTAAGATTTCATTATATTCATATATATCGTAACACAACCATTTATTCCAAAATTTAAAATTACTTTCATGACTGCATTACATGTCGCCATAAACAGGTGTTGATGATCAATTCTACCAAATTCTACCGATGTTGGTTCGTTTGCTGGAAAAGGGCTATGTCGTTAAAAACTGAAGGTACTTTGCAATAATCATACAAAATACATTGGTCATTCATGATTCTTCCTTGAATTATTCAAATTGAACGTATTGTGACTTTTTTTCTATATAAAAACAATGTAACAAATGATGTTTGTTTGCACATTAAAACCCTTCTGTTGTGATTGTGGAACTAAAGGGTAACTCAGTATTGCTCATTAGGGCAAAATGTCAGTGTACTGAGAGTAATTCAACAATTTTACCCGCTTACCATATGGGGTAATGGTTAATACGAAACTGTTCGACTTATAAATGCCGGGTGTTTTGGAGATATACGCCAAACGACCTTAGCCACAGCCAGGAAAGGACGTATGTTTGAAAGTACGTCTCTTAATTTGGATTTCTAAAACGAAAAGGTAATTCGTTATTCTGTCTGGTTTTAATTTCCCCCCAATGCCATTCCGTAAGTTGAATATACTTTTACCAAACGCCAATTTTCTACTGTCTACTGATGTAGTAGAAAATATTGTGGGGAAAGGTGAAATTGCTCATTGTGAGCAATTTCTCCTTTTCCCACAGTGTTCTTTTTCCAGCGTCGTCTGCAACAAAGCGGTAAATTTGTTGTTATTGTTTTGTAATGGGTTAATTTCTTATTTCAAGATACTTTCGTAATCCTCAGCCGTATTTACCAATACATTCTGTAAGTTGTGTATACTTTGTTTAACGTTATTTGGTTCGAGTCTTCAGCATTGCTGTTTATTACAGATCGCTCGTATGGTCGAAGTAGGTCGGAGCTAGATGAATGATGGCATCCAATTGCATACAATGACGACCGACCCAAGGTATGTTTCGATTCTTTCCATATTTCTATATTCATATTTCTGTCCATATAGATAAGTAGCCTATTTACCAGCAAATCAAACAAAGTATATGACGTTCGCATTTCTTTATCTTTATATTTCAGCAGCGATAGGCCTACATGTGCCGTGACTTGGAGCCCACCGTAGATAAGTTAAGTATTTTTTCATTGTCGATTTGCAACGTTATGTATAGGTTTATTGTATATATTGTAATGTATTGTATTGTATTTAGTTTGTAGCGTAATTGTTTAGTTGTTTACATTGTATTTCTTTATCTATTCCTTTCTTTTCTACTCTCCACTTGTATTCTTTGTACATTTAACACTGTCTTGTTTTTTAACTTTGTATGTTGTTCCCTGTCTAATAGTACACAAAGTAATTTATAAATATACCAAACGGCCCTTCTAAACACACTGCATCTTTTTTCTTTAAATCGCACCCTCCCTATATATACTACCCCTTTAAAAATGAACAAAACTTAAAATAACATTAAACGCATTGTCTTTTTTAAAAGTACAGACACACACACTCCGTCCCTTGTTAAACTTGTGATAAGATTTGTCTGATATATAGGTGGTCCCTTTTAAAACGCTTACAACCGAATAGTCCACCGCCCCTTTTAAATTTGTGATAAGAGTACTATTTGTTGGTAAGCTTAGAGTTTAAGGTATATGTTCATAGATGTTTCAGCAGCCACACGATCATGATTTAACTTCAGCCACTTTGGATTTATTTCAGAGGCTCCCTTCCTGTGTAGAGATTTCAACACTTCGGCCATTTTAAAAAATTTGTTTTGCCATCTTTAGCAGTTTTTATCATTTTCGATTTGTAACGTTATGTAAGGTTAATTGTATATATTGTAATATATTGTATTGTATATAGTATGTAGCGTGAATTTATAGTTGTTGTCATTGCATTTCTTTATTTTCTCTTTTCCTTTCTACACTCCATTTGTATTCTTTGTTATTTTATATTTTGCATGTTGTACCCTGTCTTACCCATCATTTTCAAAACATAACACAAAACGACCCTTTTAAATTTTTTCTCACTGCATCTTTTTAAAACGCACACACCCTGTATATACTATCCCATTAAAATTTAAACACAATTTAAGATAATATTACACGCATTGTCCCTTTTAAAAGTTCACACACTTGTGGATATAGATAGTCCCTTTAAAAAACGCTTACCATAAAATAGTACACCGCCCCTTTTAAAATTGTGATAAGAGTACTATTTGTTGGTAAGCCTAGAGTTTATGGTATCTGTTCATAGATGTTTTACTCATATCAATTTGCTTTCTCCTTTCAGCAGCCACACGATCATGATTTAACTACAGCCATTTTGAATATATTTCAGAGTAACACTTCCTGTGCAGAGATTTCAACACTTCAGCCATTTTGAATATATTTTCGCCATCTTTAGCAGTATGATCTACCAGATATTTTTTTGTTTCAGAGCACCCTTTCTTTGCAGAGATTTCAACGCTTCATGAACAATTGCAACCCAGTGCATCTACGGATGACCGATGGTATGTGAACATAGATTTGATACGAAATCGTATGACGTTGATGCTATTTAACCAAGTACCCAATGCCACCTTTTCTACCCTCTACTTATATATTAGAAAACATTGTGGGAAAAGGTGAAATTACTCGTTATGAGCAATTACTCATTTTTCAACAGTGTTTTCCAAAGTCGTCTGCAACAAAGTGGTACACTGTTGTTATTGTTTAGTAATGGGTTAATATATTTCAAGATACTTTCGTAATAAACAGTAAAATCTACCAATACATGGATTTTTAATCAGCTTTTTTATTTCAGACAGTCCTTTCCATGCACATATGCCAACGCTTCACGAACAATCGTAACCCAAGTGAACCTTAAGATGGCAAATGGTAGGTGGATATAGCTTTGTTTGATTGATTAGTACTTTTCACCTTGTAGACATTTAACATGGTTCCACGCCAGCAGCAAACGACTGCTCATGATATGCTCACCGATTAATTAATATCACATTGAAATGGTAATTGCTTAAAGGTGCTTGATCACAAAATTTGAAAGTAAAACAAAATGTCATTGAAATTATAGAGTTGTTGTATTATTGTTTGATATACACCTATTGGTATCGTATTTAATTCAGGAAGCGTCAATTAAGTATCTACAAGCCATGTTCTGCTTATTGATTTCTAGAAATCATCTTCCAATGTTCCTCAAATCTGTTAACACTCACTATATAGGTGTTTTTAAGATTGAATGTAAATTTCAGGTCATCTTTATGGTTGATCAAAGTCTGCAATGATGATCCAAGGTAAGATCTCATTATATTCATATATATCGTAACACAACCATTTATTCCAAAATTCAAAATTACTTTCATGACTGCATTACACGTCGCCATAAACAGGTGTTGATGATCAATTCTACCAAATTCTACCGATGTTGGTTCGTTTGCTGGAAAAGGGCTATGTCGTTAAAAACTGAAGGTACTTTGCAATAATCATACAAAATACATTGGTCATTCATGATTCTTCCTTGAATTATTCAAATTGAACGTATTGTGACTTTTTTTCTATATAAAAACAATGTAACAAATGATGTTTGTTTGCACATTAAAACCCTTCTGTTGTGATTGTGGAACTAAAGGGTAACTCAGTATTGCTCATTAGGGCAAAATGTCAGTGTACTGAGAGTAATTCAACAATTTTACCCGCTTACCATATGGGGTAATGGTTAATACGAAACTGTTCGACTTATAAAAGCCGGGTGTTTTGGAGAAATACGCCAAACGACTTTAGTCACAGCCAGGAAAGGACGTATGTTTGAAAGTACGTCTCTTAATTTGGATTTCTAAAACGGAAAGGTAATTTGTTATTCTGTCTGGTTTTAATTTCCCCCAATGTCATTCCGTAAGTTGAATATACTTTTACCAAACGCCAATTTTCTACTGTCTACTGATGTAGTAGAAAACATTGTGGGAAAAGGTGAAATTGCTCGTTGTGAGCAATTTCTCCTTTTCCCACAGTGTTTCCTCCAGCGTCGTCTGCAACAAAGCAGTAAATGTGTTGTTATTGTTTTGTAATGGGTTAATTTCTTATTTCAAGATACTTTCGTAATCCTCAGCCGTATTTACCAATACATTCTGTAAGTTGTGTATACTTTGTTTAACGTTATTTGGTTCGAGTCTTCAGCATTGCTGTTTATTACAGATCGCTCGTATGGTCGAAGTAGGTCGGCGCTAGATGAATGATGGCATCCAATTGCATATAATGACGACCGACGCAAGGTATGTTTCAATTCTTTCCATATTTCTATATTCATATTTCTGTCCATATAGATTAGTAGCTTATTTACCAGCAAATCAAACAACGTATATGACGTTCGCATTTCTTTATCTTTATATTTCAGCAGCGATAGGCCTACATGTGCCGTGACTTGGAGCCCACCGTAGTTAAGTATTTTTTCATTGTCGATTTGCAACGTTATGTATAGGTTTATTGTATATATTATAATGTATTGTATTGTATATAGTTTGTAGCGTGATTGTATAGTTGTTTACATTGTATTTCTTTATCTTCTCCTTTCTTTTCTACTCTCCACTTGTATTCTTTGTACATTTAACATGTCTTGTTTTTTAACTTTTGTATGTTGTGCCCTGTCTAATAGTACACAAAGTCATTTCTAAATATACTAAACGGCCCTTCGAAACACACTGCATCTTTTTTCTTTAAATCGCACCCTCCCTATATATACTACCCCTTTAAAAATGAACAAAACTTAAAATAACATTAAACGCATTGTCATTTTTAAAAGTACACACACACACTCCGTCCCTTGTTAAACTTGTGTTAAGATTTGTCTGATATATAGGTAGTCCCTTTTAAAACGCTTACAACCGAATAGTACACCGCCCCTTTTGAAATTGTGATAAGAGTACTATTTGTTGGTAAGCTTAGAGTTTAAGGTATATGTTCATAGATGTTTCAGCAGCCACACGATCATGATTTAACTTTAGCCACTTTGAATTTATTTCAGAGGTTCCCTTCCTGTGAAGAGATTTCAACACTTCAGCCATTTTAAATATATTTCGCCATCTTTAGCAGTTTTTGTCATTTTCGATTTGTAACGTTATGTAAGGTTAATTGTATATGTTGTAATATATTGTATTGTATATAGTATGTAGCGTGAATTTATAGTTGTTTACATTGCATTTCTTTATCTTCTCTTTTCCTTTCTACACTCCATTTGTATTCTTTGTTTTTTTTATGTTTTGCATTGTGTGCTCTGTCTTGCCCATCATTTTCAAAACATTAAACAAAACGACCCTTTTGAAATTTTCCTCACTGCATCTTTTTAAAACGCACCCACCCTGTATATACTATCCTATTAAAATTTAAACAAAATATAAGATAATATTACACGCATTGTCCCTTTTAAAAGTTCACACACTTATAGAAATAGATAAAAACGCTTACCATAAAATAGTACACCGCCCCTTTTAAAATTGTGATAAGAGTACTATTTGTTGGTAAGCTTAGAGTTAAAGGTAGCCGTTTTGTGTATTATACCGTTTTGTTTTTAATCAAACACCCTGTCCTTTTTAAAATAGAACATACACACCCTATCCCTTTTGAAATTGAACACACACCCTGTCCTTATTAAAATTGAACACACACCCTGTCCTTTTTAAAATTGAACACACACCCTGTCCTTTTTAAAATTGACCACACACCCTGTCCTTTTTAAAATTGAACACACACTGTCCTTTTTAAAATTAAAAACATTATTTATTTAATTTCACACATTCATTACATCTATCACTATCAATGTTTTTACACCTTTTCTATCTACTTTTATTCATCTTATACATTTTAACCTGTCAATATTTTGAATATGCATTTATCCACATCATAATGCGCGCTAAATGACCTTAGCTGTCGATGCGCCTTAAAGCACCATTCATTCATTCATTCATTCATTCATTCGTGTCCGTATATCGTCTCCGTATAGCATGCTCTCGTGGCGGTATATCCTGAATGGCAATGGCGAAGACTGAATAATACTGAATGGCGAAGAGTGAATAAGACTGAATGGCGAAGACTGAATAAGACTGACTGGCGAAGACTGAATAAGACTGAATGGTGAAGACTGAATAAGACTGAATGGCGAAGACTGAATAAGACTGACTGGCGAAGACTGAATAAGACTGACTGGCGAAGACTGAATAAGACTGAATGGTGACTGAATAAGACTGAATGGCGAAGACTGAATAAGACTGAATGGCGAAAACTGAATACGACTGAATGGCGAAGACTGAATACGACTGAATGGCGAAGACTGAATATGACTGAATGGCGAAGACTGAATACGACTGAATGGCGAAGACTGAATGGCAATGGCGAAGACTGAATGGCGAAGACTGAATGGCGAAGACTGAATGGCGAAGACTAAATGGCGAAGACTGAATGGCGAAGACTGAATGGCGAAGACTGAATGGCGAAGACTGAATGGCGAAGACTGAATGGCGAAGACTGAATGGCGAAGTCGAAACGGTGGTACCAGCAACGCACGGACTGATAAGCTAAACATACAATTGCTCTATGGTGAGTATAACTTGACTTTTCGTGAAATCATTGTTTTGCCAGACCTGTTATCTTTTACCAATATACTTAAAAGCGGCTGTGTAATACTTTAAATGTCACACCACTTTTACAGGGACTAACAATCGGTACAGTTAACATATATTAAAGATGATTTAAAGAAATGCCTTTTTGGCCAAATAAATGTTAAATTGGATATTTATTATCCGTTTTGTTTATTTTCAGAAAAATGAATCGCCTTGGCAAAAGATCAAGCTACACCTCGGAAACCATACTCATGAACAGACATGCAGCGTTCGACTCAAATCCAGCGGTTGTGTTAGACTGCAAACCACGATATAATAACTTTGATCGAAGTACCTTCTCCGTGATAATAAACACCACTGTGTGTGTGTGTGTGTGTGTGTGTGTTTGTGTTAGGTGAGCTTTTGCTTTACAAGTTAGTCATACCTGATTTTACTTTAGATTGAATCGATGGAATAGAATGTAACAAGATTGAATTTATGGAATAGAAGTTAACTTTAAAATACAGATTAGTAGTTCGTTCGAATACTAAATGCGTTTCCAACATGTTTATTTGTTGTTCATCAAACGTAATGAGGTCCGACATATCACGCGATCTGACACTGACAAACGGACAGAGGTTTCCCAGACTCTGGGTTTTTCCTCGGCGAGACAGTTCGCATACGTTTTCAACAAATATCATGTTACTTAGTCAATTATTAAATATGCTGAATATTTTTGATATAGTAATTGCTAAGGTTTTTAACAGTCTTCAATTGTTGTAGTATTAAAAGGTTTGTAAATGTTAATAGTCAATCAGTGTGCTCCGCATTTAGACGGTCGATCTTAATGATTATTCACTTTAAATGGTATAAATAATGGGCTTTGTATAAGGTGTCCGTCATGATAAAAATCATTCTTTTTATACGTTAAACCTTTATTTAAACATTGTTTTGAACAATTCCATTTTTTAAGTCTTTCTTTGCAGAGATTTCAACGCTTCATGAACAATTGCAACCCAGTGCATCTACGGATGACCGATGGTATGTGAACATAGATTTGATACGAAATCGTATGACGTTGATGCTATTTAACCAAGTACCCAATGCCACCTTTTCTACCCTCTACTTATATATTAGAAAACATTGTGGGAAAAGGTGAAATTACTCGTTATGAGCAATTACTCATTTTTCAACAGTGTTTTCCAAAGTCGTCTGCAACAAAGTGGTACACTGTTGTTATTGTTTAGTAATGGGTTAATATATTTCAAGATACTTTCGTAATAAACAGTAAAATCTACCAATACATGGACTCTTTTAATCAGCTCTTTTTATTTCAGACAGTCCTTTCCATGCACATATGCCTACGCTTCACGAACAATCGTAACCCCAGTGAACCTTAAGATGGCAAATGGTAGGTGGACATAGCTTTGTTTGATTGATTAGTACTTTTCACCTTGTAGACATTTAACATGGTTCCACGCCAGCAGCAAACGACTGCTCATGATATGCTCACCGATTAATTAATATTACATTGGAATGGTAATTGCTTAAAGGTGCTTGATCACAAAATTTGAAAGTAAAACAAAATGTCATTGAAATTATAGAGTTGTTGTATTATTGTTTGATATACACCTATTGGTATCGTATTTAATTCAGGAAGCGTCAATTAGGTATCTACAAGCCATGTTCTGCTTATTGATTTCTAGAAATCATCTTCCAATGTTCCTCAAATCTGTTAACACTCACTATATAGGTGTTTTTAAGATTGAATGTAAATTTCAGGTCATCTTTATGGTTGATCAAAGTCTGCAATGATGATCCAAGGTAAGATCTCATTATATTCATATATATCGTAACACAACCATTTATTCCAAAATTTAAAATTACTTTCATGACTGCATTACACGTCGCCATAAACAGGTGTTGATGATCAATTCTACCAAATTCTACCGATGTTGGTTCGTTTGCTGGAAAAGGGCTATGTCGTTAAAAACTGAAGGTACTTTGCAATAATCATACAAAATACATTGGTCATTCATGATTCTTCCTTGAATTATTCAAATTGAACGTATTGTGACTTTTTTTCTGTATAAAAACAATGTAACAAATGATGTTTGTTTGCACATTAAAACCCTTCTGTTGTGATTGTGGAACTAAAGGGTAACTCAGTATTGCTCATTAGGGCAAAATGTCAGTGTACTGAGAGTAATTCAACAATTTTACCCGCTTACCATATGGGGTAATGGTTAATACGAAACTGTTCGACTTATAAAAGCCGGGTGTTTTGGAGAAATACGCCAAACGACTTTAGTTACAGCCAGAAAGGACGTATGTTTGAAAGTACGTCTCTTAATTTGGATTTCTAAAACGAAAAGGTAATTCGTTATTCTGTCTGGCTTTAATTTCCCCCAATGTCATTCCGTAAGTTGAATATACTTTAACCAAACGCCAATTTTCTACTGTCTACTGATGTTGTAGAAAACATTGTGGAAAAAGGTGAAATTGCTCGTTGTGAGCAATTTCTCCTTTTCCCACAGTGTTTCCTCCAGCGTCGTCTGCAACAAAGCAGTAAATGTGTTGTTATTGTTTTGTAATGGGTTAATTTCTTATTTCAAGATACTTTCGTAATCCTCAGCCGTATTTACCAATACATTCTGTAAGTTGTGTATACTTTGTTTAACGTTATTTGGTTCGAGTCTTCAGCATTGCTGTTTATTACAGATCGCTCGTATGGTCGAAGTAGGTCGGCGCTAGATGAATGATGGCATCCAATTGCATATAATGACGACCGACGCAAGGTATGTTTCAATTCTTTCCATATTTCTATATTCATATTTCTGTCCATATAGATTAGTAGCTTATTTACCAGCAAATCAAACAAAGTATATGACGTTCGCATTTCTTTATCTTTATATTTCAGCAGCGATAGGCCTACATGTGCCGTGACTTGGAGCCCACCGTAGTTAAGTTAAGTATTTTTTCATTGTCGATTTGCAACGTTATGTATAGGTTTATTGTATATATTATAATGTATTGTATTGTATATAGTTTGTAGCGTGATTGTATAGTTGTTTACATTGTATTTCTTTATCTTCTCCTTTCTTTTCTACTCTCCACTTGTATTCTTTGTACATTTAACATGTCTTGTTTTTTAACTTTTGTATGTTGTGCCCTGTCTAATAGTACACAAAGTCATTTTTAAATATACTAAACGGCCCTTCGAAACACACTGCATCTTTTCTTTAAATCGCACCCTCCCTATATATACTACCCCTTTAAAAATGAACAAAACTTAAAATAACATTAAACGCATTGTCATTTTTAAAAGTACACACACACACACACTCCGTCCCTTGTTAAACTTGTGTTAAGATTTGTCTGATATATAGGTAGTCCCTTTTAAAACGCTTACAACCGAATAGTACACCGCCCCTTTTAAATTTGTGATAAGAGTACTATTTGTTGGTAAGCTTAGAGTTTAAGGTATATGTTCATAGATGTTTCAGCAGCCACACGATCATGATTTAACTTTAGCCACTTTGAATTTATTTCAGAGGTTCCCTTCCTGTGAAGAGATTTCAACACTTCAGCCATTTTAAATATATTTCGCCATCTTTAGCAGTTTTTGTCATTTTCGATTTGTAACGTTATGTAAGGTTAATTGTATATGTTGTAATATATTGTATTGTATATAGTATGTAGCGTGAATTTATAGTTGTTTACATTGCATTTCTTTATCTTCTCTTTTCCTTTCTACACTCCATTTGTATTCTTTGTTTTTTTTATGTTTTGCATTGTGTGCTCTGTCTTGCCCATCATTTTCAAAACATTAAACAAAACGACCCTTTTGAAATTTTCCTCACTGCATCTTTTTAAAACGCACCCACCCTGTATATACTATCCTATTAAAATTTAAACAAAATATAAGATAATATTACACGCATTGTCCCTTTTAAAAGTTCACACACTTATAGAAATAGATAAAAACGCTTACCATAAAATAGTACACCGCCCCTTTTAAAATTGTGATAAGAGTACTATTTGTTGGTAAGCTTAGAGTTAAAGGTAGCCGTTTTGTGTATTATACCGTTTTGTTTTTAATCAAACACCCTGTCCTTTTTAAAATAGAACATACACA
This sequence comes from Cerastoderma edule, assembly GCA_947846245.1. Classification (NCBI taxonomy): domain Eukaryota; kingdom Metazoa; phylum Mollusca; class Bivalvia; order Cardiida; family Cardiidae; genus Cerastoderma; species Cerastoderma edule. The sequence goes on from OX401404.1 coordinate 1,593,252, forward strand.
CCCTATCCCTTTTGAAATTGAACACACACCCTGTCCTTATTAAAATTGAACACACACCCTGTCCTTTTTAAAATTGAACACACACCCTGTCCTTTTTAAAATTGACCACACACCCTGTCCTTTTTAAAATTGAACACACACTGTCCTTTTTAAAATTAAAAACATTATTTATTTAATTTCACACATTCATTACATCTATCACTATCAATGTTTTTACACCTTTTCTATCTACTTTTATTCATCTTATACATTTTAACCTGTCAATATTTTGAATATGCATTTATCCACATCATAATGCGCGCTAAATGACCTTAGCTGTCGATGCGCCTTAAAGCACCATTCATTCATTCATTCATTCATTCATTCGTGTCCGTATATCGTCTCCGTATAGCATGCTCTCGTGGCGGTATATCCTGAATGGCAATGGCGAAGACTGAATAATACTGAATGGCGAAGAGTGAATAAGACTGAATGGCGAAGACTGAATAAGACTGACTGGCGAAGACTGAATAAGACTGAATGGTGAAGACTGAATAAGACTGAATGGCGAAGACTGAATAAGACTGACTGGCGAAGACTGAATAAGACTGACTGGCGAAGACTGAATAATACTGAATGGTGAAGACTGAATAAGACTGAATGGCGAAGACTGAATAAGACTGAATGGCGAAGACTGAATACGACTGAATGGCGAAAACTGAATACGACTGAATGGCGAAAACTGAATACGACTGAATGGCGAAGACTGAATTCGACTGAATGGCGAAGACTGAATGGCAATGGCGAAGACTGAATGGCAATGGCGAAGACTGAATGGCAATGGCGAAGACTGAATGGCGATGGCGAAGACTGAATGGCGAAGACTGAATGGCGAAAACTGAATGGCGAAGTCGAAACGGTGGTACCAGCAACGCACGGACTGATAAGCTAAACATAAAATTGCTCTATGGTGAGTATAACTTGACTTTTCGTGAAATCATTGTTTTGCCAGACCTGTTATCTTTTACCAATATACTTTAAGTGGTCTGTGTAATACTTTAAATGTCACACCACTTTTACAGGGACTAACAGAAATGCCTTTTTTCGCCAAATAAATGTTGGATATTTATTATCCGTTTTGTTTATTTTCAGAAAAATGAATCGCCTTGGCAAAAGATCAAGCTACACCTCGGAAACTATACTCATGAACAGACATGCTGCGTTCGACTCAAATCCAGCGGTTGTGTTAGACTGCAAACCACGATATAATAACTTTGATCGAATTACCTTCTCCGTGATATTAGCCATCAGACATTTAATAAACACCACTGTGTGTGTGTGTGTGTGTGTTTGTGTTAGGTGAGCTTTTGCTTTACAAGTTAGTCATACCTGATTTTACTTTAGATTGAATCGATGGAATAGAATGTAACAAGATTGAATTGATGGAATAGAAGGTAACTTTAAAATACAGATTAGTAGTTCGTTCGAATACTAAATGCGTTTCCAACATGTTTATTTGTTGTTCATCAAACGTAATGAGGTCCGACATATCACGCGATCTGACACTGACAAACGGACAGAGGTTTCCCAGACTCTGGGTTTTTCCTCGGCGAGACAGTTCGCATACGTTTTCAACAAATATCATGTTACTTAGTCAATTATTAAATATGCTGAATATTTTTGATATAGTAATTGCTAAGGTTTTTAACAGTCTTCAATTGTTGTAGTATTAAAAGGTTTGTAAATGTTAATAGTCAATCAGTGTGCTCCGCATTTAGACGGTCGATCTTAATGATTATTCACTTTAAATGGTATAAATAATGGGCTTTGTATAAGGTGTCCGTCATGATAAAAATCATTCTTTTTATACGTTAAACCTTTATTTAAACATTGTTTTGAACAATTCCATTTTTTAAGTCTTGTTCAGTTACTTTTACAGTTATAACGAATTTGTTGAGTACGCGTTATAAAATATTGTTTTGAACAATTCCATGTTTAAGTCTTATTCAGTTACGTTACAGTTATAACGAATTTGTTGTGTACACGTTATAAAATATTGTTTTGAACAATTCCATTTTTAAGTCTTTTTCAGTTACTTTACAGTTATAACAAATTTGTTGTTTACACGTTATGGAATAATGTTTTGAACAATTCCATTTTTAAATCTTATTCAGTTACTTTTACAGTTATAGCGAATTTGTTGTGTACACGTTATGAAATATTGTTATGAACAATTCCATTTTTAAGTATTATTCAGTTAATTTACAGTTATAACGAATTTGTTTTGTACACGTTTTAAAATATTGTTTTGAACAATTCCTTTTTTAAGTCTTATTCAGTTAATTTACAGTTATAACGAATTTGTTGTGTACACGTTATAAAATATTGTTTTGAACAATTGCATTTTTTTCAGTCTTATTCAGTTATTTTCCAGTTATAACGAATGTGTTGTGTACACGTTATAAAATATTGTTTTGAACAATTCCATGTTTAAGTATTTTCAGTTACTTTACAGTTATAATGAATTTGTTGTGAACACGTTACAAAATATTATTTTGAACAATTCCATTTTTAAATCTTATTCAGTTAGATTCTTTAGATTTTCCACGATCAGTTATAAATGTGTTCAAAACCAATACATATATCTACCATAGACATTTTTATAACAGCCACAAGAGCGGACTGTCCAAAACTTAAGTCTTGATAAAGTATGCCAATTCTGCACAAACTGGGGGCTGGGAGTATAATACAGAAAAACTGAGATAGTGGTACTTAGAAAAAGGGGCTGTACATTTGAAGATGAGAAATGGTATGACAACAATGATGAAATAAAAATAACCGACACTTTTGATTATTTAGGAATAGCACTCAATTATACTGGTTCATTTGTACTGAACAATCAATATTTAAAATAATTATTTGGGATCAAAATAGATTAAGCATTATTACTATTCACGTCATAACATGAACAAATTCATAGAATTATTGAATACTGAAAACTCGAAGGATATGCATAATTTGGGTAAATATGTATCCTTAGTATTACAAAGACGTAATAAACTTATTTAGTACAACAATAGTAGTATGTTATCTGTTTAGTACTTAACATTTATGCAAACATTTTAAGTAATAGTTTATTAAGCTGTCGTAAACACATCCATAATAATATGTTTAGCTCTAACTACAAAATTGCCCTTCTTGGACCAGAAAACCTTATAAGAATTCGACAAAAGCCCGTCACATCCTGGACTTTTATCAATTTTCCTGTGTTTCAATGTATTTGTTATTTCTTCATATGTTAAGGTCCTCTCTATATATACATTATGTTCATCTGTAAATTTATTAACTTCAATGTGAGAAAATTCTTCGTCTAAATTGAAAGTTGTATTTTTATGTTTTTCATCATATAAATTTTCATAGTAGTTTTTAGTTTCATTTAAAATGTCGGTTTGGTTATAAAGATATGTTCCATTGTCCTTCTCTATGAAAGGCATTGATTTATTTATGGCGCTTGTTTCTCTATGTTACAGAAATATTGTGTAGTTCTTTCGCCATATTATGGCTTAAGCTTTTGTAATTGTTATAATCTTCTACATGATTAAGTACTAGATTGAAATCCCCGCATATGATAAAACGTTCATTAGACAAAGTGTCTATGGTATTAAACATCTCAATGAAAATGTTTGGATTATCGCCCGTTAGGTGCATATAAATTAACCAGAAGAAAATTAGTATCGCAGAACATATCTAAAATAATAAATCTCCCATTTGTGTCATTGACAATACTATTTACTTAAATATCAAGACCCCCTTTGCGTTAGCTTGACCATGGTTAAACTAGCATTCGCCAACCCATTCAGAGTAAATTGTTTTTTCCATATTCTCGATAATGTGTTTCTTGTAAGCATGCAATGTCTGCATGTGTTCTCTTAACGATGTGAACAAGTAAATTCTTTTTTATTCTTATTCAAACCACGGCAATTGTAAGATACTATCTTTAGATTATCCACGATCAATTATAAATAAGTTCAAAACCAATACATATATCTACCATAGACATTTTTATAACATCCACAAGAGCGGATGGAATAAAACTTAAGTCTTGATAAATTATGCCAATACTGCACAAACCGGGGCTGGGAGTAAATACAGAAAAAAACTGAGACAGTGGTACTTAGAAAAAGGGGTTGTACATTTGAAGATGAGAAATGGTATTACAACAATAATAAAATAGAAATAACCGACAACTTTGATTATTTAGGAATAGCACTCAATTATACTGGTTCATTTGTACTGAACAATCAATATTTAAAAGGTAAAGCTTTAAGGGCGATTTATGTTCTGTACAACAATATTAAACTACACCAAGTATTACCGGACACTTCTTTACAATTGTTTGATTCATTTGTGGTGTCTATATTGAACTATGCGAGCCCTATATGGGGTTTCTATTAAGATTAAAATCTTTAGCAAGTTCACCTTAAGTTCTGTAAATGAATCTTAGGGGTAAAAAGCAATGCTTGCATTGCAACAGTATATGGCGAACTTTGGCGATATCCATTATATATAAATAGATATGTTCAAATTATCAAATATTGGCTTGTGTTATCACAAACGGATAATATTATATTGCATACCGTATTTAGGAATGCACATGAGATATATTTAAAGGGTAATAAAGGTTGGATTTATAATGTAAAACAATTGTTAAATGAGTATGGCTTCTCCTACGTTTTTGATACAGTAATGTTGTCGACAGAATAAATGTTTTTATTGGAATTCAAACAAAGGGAACTCGATAATTTTTTATTAAAAATGGTATTCTGATGTACCAAGTAACGCTGTTCTAAGCACACAATAAATTGTCACCAAAAGAGATCTCAATTTGAATACTAAAAACTCGAAGGATATGCATAATTTGGGTAACTATGTTTCCTTAGCTTTACAAAGACGTAATAAACATTTTTAGTACCACAATAGTAGTATGTTATCTGTTTAGTACTCAACATTTTTCCAAACATTTTTAGTAATAGTTTATTAAGCTGTCGTAAACACATCCATAATATTATGTTTAGCTCTAACAACAAAAATTCCTTTTTTGGACCAGAAAACTTTATAAAAAATCGACGAATCCTTTCACATCCTGGACTTTTATCAATTTTCATGTGTTTCAATATATTGGTTATTTCTTCATAGGTTTTAGGTTTTTAGGTTTTATTTACATAATTCCATAAGGCTTATAAGCCCATTAGGTATATTGTTAACATAATTCAATGAACATAAATACGAGAATGAAATACATGAAATAAATATTGTCAACATGACGATCTACAATGAGAAAAATAAGAATGTAAATATTACAAGAATATTCAACAGATACAACATATACAAACAAACGTCTATAGATGTTCCTACAAACACATTTATATGAAATGTAGACAGTGGAGAAAATTCCACAAATACAAACATTGACAAACAAACGTCTTCAGATGGCCATACAAACACATTTATATAAAAATGTACAAATAGTAGATATGGTCGGAGCAAGGTTTGATATGTTGTATATATTAATACCTGCGTCTTGATAAATAAACAAAAGCCTATAATTTCGATAAGAAAATACAATAATAAAAACCAAAAAACATTGAAACATCAACCATACATGATTCTATTTTTCTTTTCAAAAGCATGGAAAATAAATAAACCCAAATTGTTGATGACTTTAGCACTTTTTGAAGTTATTAATGTAATAAACTTGTGCATATTAGGACGATTGAAATAAAACTTATTGATATATCTTTTTCTTAATTCAGCATATGTAGCACATTCTAAAATGAAATGATACTCGTCCTCTAAAATATTACATGTAACACCTGTTCTATTTTCACGAGGAATTTTATTTGGTTTGTGCCAACGACCAGCCTCAATCTGTAACCTATGAGAAGACACTCGTAATCTGGTCATAGCAGTACAGTGCTTTGCACAATTAAAAATACTAAGATATTCCTGAAATTGAAAAGAACATATCTTAGAATAAAATAGAGCTCTTGAAGAGTTATTAATACGGCCATTCCAATTCTGAATAAATTGATCGTCCAATCTTTGTCTAACGATAGATAAAAATACTCTGTTATCTCCAATAGTTTGAGAGATCCATGGTTCATAAAGCCCAAATGAACATAAAAGATTGCTTACTAGCGATACCCAGTTAATCTTACTTTGAGAAGTTTGAAAATCCTCTACTGATTGAATATAACAGCATTTAGGGTATTTGGATGTCGGCATTTGTAAAAGCTTTACCCAATATTTAAGAATATTATAATATCTATTAATTTGTAATGAGTTTCTGCCCAATTCCCCGTATATAAAATCATTCTGTGTTGTTTTCTTAACATTTAATAATTTCTTAGACTTTTTCAATAGAATCAGCTTTGGCAAAGCCCCAAACTTGGCTGGAGTAATTTAAAATTGGTGTAATCAGTTTATCAAACAGATAAAGCCTATGTTCTATTGATAATCGTGTAAATTTATATAAATATTTGTTCATTACAAAAATGGCTTTTAATGCTTGGCCGGATAATGTATGCTCGGCATTATTAAATGATCTGCCTGAGGAAAATACAATACCTAAATACACAAATCTATTCACTATTTCCAAAACGTTATCGTCATAGTTAAACCGTAAATCATTTGGCAAATTACCTCCCTTTTTGAAAACCATCACTTTAGTCTTTAACGTATTAACCTTTAATTTCCACGTATAACAATAGTCACGGAAAAGATCAAGATGATTCTGCAATTTCTCAGGTGACTCAGCTAAAAAAACAATATCGTCAGCATACATTAAACTTTTAAAAAACCTATATCGATACATCTTACACATTTATTAATAAATGATTGTTCGATATCATTAATGAACATAGAAAAAAGGAAGGGTGATAAACATTCCCCTTGTCTTACTCCTAACGTACATGTAAAATCATCACTTAACTGGTTAAAATATTTTACCCTTGTCTTCACTTCCGAATTTAAGGATTTAATGATATCTACAATTCTACCCTTTAGTCCAAGTTTAAGTTTAGGTCCTCTCTACATATGAATTATGTTCATCTGTTAATTTATTTACTTCAATGTTAGAAAATTCTTCATCTAAATTGAAAGTTGTATTTTTATGTTTTTCATCATTTAGATTTTCATAGTGGTTTTTAGTTTCATTTAAAATATCGGTTTGGTTATAAATATATGTTCCATTGTCCTTCTCTATGAAAGGCATTGATTTATTTATGGCGTTTGTTTCTCAAAGTTACAGAAATATTGTGTAGTTTGTACGCCATATCATGGCTGAAGCTTTTGTAATTGTTATAATCTTCTACAGGATTAAGTACTAGATTGAAATCTCTGCATATGATAAAACGTTCATTAGACAAAGTGTCTATGGTATTAAACATCCCAATTAAAACGTTTGGATTATCATCCGGTAGGTGCATATAAATTAACCAGAAGAAAACTAGTATCGCAGAACATATCTAAAATGATAAATCTCCCATTTGTGTCATTGACAATTCTATTTACTTAAATATCAAGACCCCCTTTGCGTTAGCTTGACCATGGCTAAAGTAACATTTGCCATCCCATCCAGAGTAAATTGTTTTTTCCATACTCTCGATAATGTGTTTCTTGTAAGCATACAATGTCTGCATTTGTTCTTTTAACAATGTGAACAAGTCAATTCTTTTTTATTCTTATTCAAACCTCGGCAATTGTAAGATACTATCTTTAGATTATCCACGATCAGTTGTAAATGAGTTCAAAACCAATACATAAATCTACCATAGACATTTTTATAACATCCACAAGAGCGGATTGTGCTTTGTTTATGTGTTATATTATCAATTTTCATGTTTCAATGTATTGGTTATTTCTCATATGTTAAGGTCCTCTATACATATAAATTGTGTTCTTCTGTTTATTATTCAGATTAGGGAAATTGCAGACTCTTTTCCTATTAAAAATGCTTTATATTCATTTTTACTTCTTTTTTTTTGGCTTTAAATAATACTTTAAAAGAAGCGTTCATATTCGAAGGAATATTCTTATACTATCAATTCATTTATGCTTTTCGAAAGACAGGTACTAATATTGATTTTATTCATTTAATTCGAGCTATGATCATAACAAGATAAGGTATCATGCAGACTGGAGGCTTTCACTATGCTGTTAAATGATCGAATGAATAAACCTGTACAATCGTCACCTTATTATGAAATCTATCATTACTTGTTACACCATCTCCGTTTTTTTAATCTTTTGTAATGTATCTTTTAGTAAATGCACCATAAATTGTAAATGTGTTTCCTCCTTATTTCAAGATATGTTTTGTCCAATTAAACTGTCGTAAACACATCCATAATATTATGTTTTTGCGATTTGTTGCTTGTCAAATGATTGTCCAAAACAATTAAATACATTAATTATTACGTTCTCTGAGTTTGTTTGTTTATTAATCCACACTTGAATCGTATTCTGATCCTGATATTCAGGAGCCACAATCTGAGGACCAAAGTCTTTTTCGACAGTTGACCACTTTGTTCCAAACGACTTTAGAAAACATTGTGGGAAAAGGAGAAATTGCTCGTAATGAGCAATTTCTCCTTTTCCCACAATGTTTTCTGCCCTATCAGAAGATTATTTTCCAATATCATAACATTTTTAAATGTCGTCTGCAAACAGTCGAAAAGTGGGAAAGGGTTAAACCCTTACTCGATGAACACACACTTTTACGCTTCTGCTTCGAACGACCAAGAACCCACCATGACAAAGGGGCGAATTGTTACAAATAAGCAATTTATTTGTATGTAACATATATATATATATAACACATAACGACACATTTTTGCGTGTTGCAGCAGACGACTTTCTAAAAGCAGTGTGGCAAAAGGAGAAATCGGTTGTCACAAGCGACTTCTCCTTTTACCTCACTACTATTTCAATCAATTCACATACCACAACAGCAGAACAGAAAACTTTTTCACATGTCTACAAAACTTTTCTAAAGTCGTCTGCTTCAAAGTGTTATCATTTACTATGACGCAACACGACGCCCACCTACTCACATGCAATTTTGGCAGACGATATTGGACCAGCTCACAAAAATTACTATAGACACTTCAAGTGATTAGAAAACTCAAATTTCTATGTAAAAACACACAAGTCGATAATTCATATGTTACAAGAAAGCTTTAATGATTTGAAAGATGCCTTGGAGACGTTTCTCACTATTTTTAGCAAATTGCCTTTCGGCATCATTCGAGTCATTTCGCCTATGTTAATATAGTAAATCTTGTTTAAAGCGACCATACTAAAAGTAGACAGAATCATGGTATATAAAACAATTAACGTCTTCAAACGGGCGCCAGTCATTCAGAAAGCTCAGGTAGGAGCGACCTATATTAAAGTAATATTATTTCAAAGCCCTGTTGTCATAGGCAATTTGTTAATAATTGCTCAAGATAACAAACCCTACTTCGTACAACAATTAGGGGTTTACATGGCCTAGCTACGAAACCAGAATCACCAGTACATATCCTCGCTGTTTCCTTCGTGTTATCGGCTTCATTAACCATGGATTGCTTGACAAACAAATATCTCTGTTGTATCTCGTTAAAAAGAACGGAATCGTTCGCTAATAATCGGAATTCTCCGGTCTTCAGTTCAATGGTATCGCAGAAGTATAGCTTGCTGACATCGATCGTTTGGCTGTTGGTTCTGTAGTCAGAGTAGAGAGCTGTCCAGCATGTTTGCACGGGTCGCATGGCTTCAGCTGCTGTATTGAAGAAAAGAACAACATTCAGTTGCAAGCTTTGATTGACTTTACTTTTAATCGCATTTATTTTAATTAGAATTTGGGATTACCGTATGAGGCAAGAGGTTAATACGAAACGATTCACCATGAAGTAATCTAATCTGGAAGGCCACAAAGCGCATGAGTGTCGTTTAAGGATAAGTGTTGCAACACGCTCGCCATATAATTAGCGGATTACCCGTGCTGAATGGCGTGGTTACATGAACTTACGATATTTCTGTTAGCCAAAATTGAGACTTTTGTGTGCCAAACGACTTTAGCCACAACCAGGAAAGGACGTACATTTGCAAAGCCGTTTCATAATTTGGATTTCTAAAACGAAAAGGTTATTCGTTATTCTATATCTGGTTTTAATTTCCCCCAAATGTCATTCTGTTAGTGGTGTATACTTTGTTTAACCTTAATTGGTTCGAGTCAGGAGTATTGCTGTTTCGGATCGCTCGTATGGTCGAAGTAGGTCAGAACTAGATGGACGATGGCATCCAATTGCATACAAAGACGAACGACCGATGGAATGTTTCAATTATTTTCATACTTCCACATGAATTAGTAGCTTCTATTTACCACCAAACCAAACATAAGATATGACGTTCTCATTTCTTTATTTTCATTTTTCAGCAGCGATGCCTGTCCCGTGACTTGGAGCGTGATTTGAAGCCCACCAGAGATAAGTAGTAGTCCTGTAAATATTTTTTCCGTGGAGATAAGTTAAGTGTTTTTTTTTATTTTCGAATTGTAACGTTATGTATGGGTTTATTGTATATATTTTAATATATTGTATTATATATAGTATGGAGCGTGAATTTTTAGTTGTTTACATTGTATTTTTTTCTCTTTTCCTTTCCTTTCTACACTCCATTTGTATTTTTTTTATGTTTTGCATGTTGTGCCCTGTCTTACCCGTCCTTTCCAAAACATTACACAAAACGACTCTTTTAAAAAATTTCTCACTGCATATTTCTTTTTTTTTCAAATCGCACCCACCCTGAATATGCTACCCCTTTAAAAATTAAACAAAATTTAAGATAACATTACACGCATTGTCCCTTTTAAAAGTTCACACACTTATAGATATAGATAGTCCCTTTTTAAAACGCTTACCATAAAATAGTACACCACCCGTTCTAAAATTGTGATAAGAGTACTATTTGTTGGTAAGCTTAGAGTTATATGTTCATAGATGTTTTACTCCAATAAATTTGCTTTCTCCTTTCAGCAGCCACCTGACCACAATTCAACTACAGCCATTTTGAATATATTTCAGAGGATGCCTTCCTGTGTAGAGATTTCAACATTTCAGCCATTTTGAATATATTTTCGCCATTTTTAGCAGTATGATCTACCCAATATCTGTTTATTTCAGAGAACCCTTCTGTGCAGAGATTTCAACGCTTCATGAACAATTGCAACCCAGTGCATCTACGGATGACCGATGGTTTGATATGAAATTGTAGGACTTTGATCTTGTTTAACCCATTTTCAAACGCCAAATTTTCTACTGTCTACTTATATAATAGAAAACATTGTGGGGAAAGGTGAAATTGCTCATTTCTCCTTTTCCTACAGTATTTTCCAGAGTCGTCTGCAGCAGGGTTCTTTATTTTTTTTTCAGCGACGTGACTTGGAGCGTGATTTGAATCCCACGAGAGATAAGTAGTAATCCTGTAAATAGTTTTGCCGTGGAGAGCCCTCCGTAGTTAAGTTAGCTGTTTTTTTTTATTTTTAATTTATAACGTTATGTATGGGTTTATTGTATATATTGTAATATGACCAGCCCCTATGGGCAGTTGAGTATGGGGTCTTCCTCCATCATTAAGAGTCGGGCATCGCTACATAACTGAAATAATGTTGATGTGATGTAAAACCCATATATAAAAAAACCAAAAAAAAAAACAAGGATGTTTGATAACGTACGGAGATAATTAAGCTAATGTGTCTATATAATGACCAATACTGACGATTATCCGGTGTTGTGCAACAATGTTAAATACGGGAAAACCCTTGTTCTAGTGAGGATAGTTTAACAACTATCGTCCTTGCCTTATATTGAACAGGACAAATTGAAAAGAGGAGCATTTAATCATTTGATGTAATGTTTTATTTGTCACGAATCTAAAGCATATAACAACACGGCTGGTGAATCTCTCTGTATGACCAGTTTTAACCTTTCGTTGGCTGTAATAGAATAAGTAATACATCATTAAATACATAAACGCCGATTAAGAATGTGTTTTAACTTCAAAGAGCAATTACATTTACAAGTGTTTATTTATATAATTAGTACGTCATTTCCAAGAGAAGGGTAGAACGCCTGTAATAAATGGTGTAGGGACTATTCTCCGTCAGATGAGAACATATCTATGTCTTTTAAGATCGAGTACTTTACCCAATCACCAATAACAACATTTGTGACTGATGAAAGCACAATGAGCGGCACCAAAATCCTTAATATTATAACCATGAAATTTAATAGAATTTATCCTGTCACTAGTGCAATAAACGGACCGATAACAGGGTGCCGTATAACATTTGTGATATCCGGCACTAATCATATATCACTCATTCACGTGTGAAATCAATCAAAAACTCATATCTACGTCATGGCATATGACGTCATGTGTGCATGTCATTCTCTACTTGTTTTCTGTCTTTTGTTTCCTTTATTTTGTATTTTGTTTTCATTGTATTTGTTAATAATAATCCATGGAGGCAACATGATAAATAGAATAGATAATTTTGTCTTTGAATAGGAAAATTAATCGGGCTCGGGCTCGGATTATTATCCGTTTCGCCTTCGGCTCACCGGATAATATTCCTATGCCTTTCCCGATAACATTTCCAATTGACGACACCAACCATCTATTCTCTATTTATCGCTATGTCATGTTGGTTTAGAAAGACATTTTTCAGCAGATGCGTATACACGAGCTAGCATGAAGTAAGGGGGATTAATCATTCCCCTTACTACTGATTAATCATTCCTTTAGTCGAGATATAAACGTCTTGGACGTTGGAGGAAGCAATTTGTCGAAGTGTCAAGAAGACCATATACTTACTAGGGCGGTGGTGGGCCTGGTGTGGCAGAAAACGTCATTACCGTTTACATCATACCAGTTGTAGTTACAACCGCCGCAATAGTTTGAACTGAAAGTACCATATGTATCAAACACTACACATAAATATGTGATAAAGAACTGCGTTAGTTGCAACCTACTCATCATATACGTTGCAACAAGTTGTCCCAGTGAAAACCATCGTTTACCCTTCAATCATGGTGAGGAAATTACCATTTTACAGAGATGATATGCGTGTCGGTGATAGTTTTTGTTTCTAAAATCGCATCATTTATATATACAAATGTTGTTAAAAGAGTTTTTCAGCAACTACCTAGGTTAACTTCTGATTTTTATCTTCAAGCTCAGCGTTGTTTAGTACTCTAACCACGTGACCAAAGATGCCCCAATACACAGCATATATCAATTGTGAGACAATTGTCAGAAGTCCAATTTATGTCTGACCTTGACTTTGGTTTACATATCATAGATTATAGCCTTATACATTTACTTTTTTTAACCATTTTATTCAAATTGTCTTTAGTCAACCCATCGACTAATTGCATGAAGAAATCTGCCAGAAAAGGATGACATACACGCATTTGGCATTCGGGTATCCATGGCAACCTTCTCTAAGAGCGTTACTGCAAGGATCCACAAAACAGTTCACCGTCCCGAGACCTCCCGGGGGCATATTGCTCGAATATTCGCCATTTCCACACCTACGAGTAAAATAAAAATGCACGTGAAGGACATTTATTGTTGGATAAAAAGTTTTATTCCCGAACGTAAACGATCCTTCTTTTTCCTATGTGTGTTTTCCCCGTACATTGCTTTAGCGGCTTGTTGATCTAAGAATAGAAACAATTTGGTCAGCAGTAATAAGAGTACTTTAATGAGTGTCATGTCAATGTTAATTGTATTTTATGTGACTAAAATACAAAAACCAGTTTTGTTTAATCGTATAACAATATTTCTATAAAAACACTAATGAGTTAAGAGAAATAAGACATAAGGTTATTATCTTCTTGTTTCTATAAGCCTAAAAAGATAAGGCTCCAAATGCTAATAGTCCTGATCTCGCCATAGGAAAATTTAAATATGTACGCCTTTTTATTGCAGTCTTTTTATAGTCTATTCTCATCAATTCCCTCACCTATATTAAAAATTTAGAAAGGTCCGATTTGAGAGCAACAGCAGACATTGATTATGATGTATGAAACATAACATTTCATTCTAATGATTTTCACAGACTACATACTATACTGTCATGTCACATACTCCCCATTACACTGTCAAGTCAGATAAACTCTTCTACAATGTCTTGTAACATACTCAATTCCAAATTGTCATAACTTTATCATGCCTAATTAAGTACAACACTGTCCAGTCACTAACTTTATGCTAGATTGCCATGTTGTATGATCTCTTCTACAATGTCATGTCACATGGCCCCTAGTGCAATATCATGTCACGCACACCCTACTACAATGTCATTGTAAAAGACGTGATAACGTCTTTTTTAATTTGGCGCGTTTTTAAAGTTAATTGAACGTCAAAACGTACGTTACGTCGCGTATGCGCGTGACGTGACGTTTCTTAACGGTCAATCTTGTTTATTTTCGTCAGTTTCAATTTTTACGTCAAATGAGAAGGATGTGTTATAGAAGATTCGTTAATGTTTAGTAAGTGGTAAATCAAATTGATATTTAAACTTGTATATGTTTACACACAACTAATTAAATTAATTAATTAATTAATTAATTAATAAATTACATAAGTTTATTAATGGTAAATTGAAAATAAATATTTTAATTGACTGTTCAAAGTAACGGAATCAGTTACTGTTTAAACGTTTAAAAACATAGATTAACCAATCGACTTCAATATTCCTATTACTTCATTATACTTCATTTTACTTCATTATGTATGTGATACTATTTGTAAAATGTCAGATGCTTATGATTGTACATATTCTCTTGTAGAGAAACGCCTATCCAGAGACCAGTTATTAAAGGAAATCAATCGGCGCATGTCTTACTTATCTAATCCGCACCCTTCTACAGTCGTGTCACATGGCCCCTAGCACAATGTCATGGCACTCACACCCTACTATAATGTCATATCACATAGCCCCTACTACAATGTCATGTCACACACACACCCTTCTACAATGTCATGTCATGCACACCCTACTACAAGGTCATGTCACATGACCCCTACTACAATGTCACATCACACACACCCTACTACAATGTCATGTCACACACACCCTACTACAATGTCATGTCACATGGCCCCTAGTACAATGTCATGTCACGCACACCCTTCTACAATGTCATGTCACATGTTCCCTAGAACAATGTCATGTCACGCACACCCTACTACAATGTCATGGCACTCACACCCCACTACAATGTCATGTTACATGGCCCCTAGTACAATGTCATGTCATGCACACCCTACTACAATGTCATGTCATGCACACCCTACTACAATGTCATAGCACTCACACCCCACTACAATGTCATGGTATTCACACCCTACTACAATGACAAGTCACATACACCCTACTAAAAAGTCAAGTCAATATTAAAGAGATTGGAATTTACAATTAATTGTGATTACTTACTCATTTTATATATACATATATGATAACCATTATGTCATTACAAATTGATTATTTCATATCACACATTCATTACAAATTATATATCTACTATCGTTGTTTTTTTTATACAAAATTTCAATCTTCTATCATTCATTCATTGAAAATTCTTCTTTATTTTTCTTAAACCAAATACATTTTAGCATGTAAATAATTCAATATACACTATCAATATCGTCATAATGCAAGCTAAACGACCTTAGCTGTCAATGCTCCTTAGAACACTATTAATTCATTCTTCACTACTCTGTCATGTCACATACTTATTTCTATATTGTCAGTTCACATAATCAATTCTACCCTTACATGTCAACTACTCCATACTTAATTGCTTCATAATCATGTCACATACACCATACTCCATTGCCATGTCATATACTCCATACTACCCTGTCATGTCACATACACCATACAGCACATTCATGTCACATACTAGATTCTGCCCTGTCATATCACAAACACCATACTGTTAAACACTTCATTTTACATTGTTATGTCACATACTGGATACTTGAATGCCATGTCATATACTCCTCAATACCCCCTCATGGCACATGCTTCAAACTACATTGTCATGTCACATACACCAACTTATCTGTTTTGTCACATACTCCTCACTACCCTGTCATGGCACATGCTTCAAACTACATTGTCATGTCACATACACCAAATTATATGTCATGTCACATACTCCCCAATACACTGTCATGGCACATACTTGATTCTACATTGTTATGTCACATACACCAAATTATCTGTCATGTCACATACTCCTCACTACCCTGTCATGGCACATTCTTCTTTCTACATTGGTTGGTCAAATACTGGATACTTCTTTGACATGTAACATAATTCTCAAATCCCTGCCATGTCACATACTTCATTCTACATTGGTATGCCACATACTGGAAACTTCTATGATATGTCATATACTCCTCACTACCCTGCCATGGCACATACTTCATTCTACATTGTTATATCTAATACTGGATACTTCTATGACATGTCATATACTCCTTTCTATCATGCCATTTCACATACTGCATTCTACATTGGTATGTCAAATTCTGGATAATTCTATGACATGTCATATACTCATCACTACCCTGCCATGGCACATACTTCATTCTACATTTGTATGTCACATACTGGATACTTCTTTGACATGTCATATACTCAATACTACCCTGCCATGTCACATACTTCATTCTACATTGGTATGTCAAATACTAGATACTTCTATGACATGTCATACACTCCTCACTACCATGCCATGGCACATACTTCATTCTACATTTGTATGTCACATACTGGATACTTCTTTGACATGTCATATACTCAATACTACCCTGCCATGTCACATACTTCATTCTACATTTGTATGTCAAATACTAGATACTTCTATGACATGTCATATACTCATCACTTCCCTGCCATGGCACATACTTCATTCTACATTTTTATGTCACATACTGGATACTTCTATGACATGTCATATACTCATCACTTCCCTGCCATGGCACATACTTCATTCTACATTTGTATGTCACATACTGGATACTTCTTTGACATGTCATATACTCCTTACTACCCTGCCATGACACAAACTTCATTCTTCATTGGTATGTCAAATACTAGATACTTCACTGACATGTCATACACTCCTCACTACCCTTCCATGGCACATACTTCATTCTACATTTGTATGTCACATACTGGATACTTCTATGACATGTCACAAACTTCTTTCTACCCTGCCATGTCACATACTTCATTCTACATTTGTATGTCACATACTGGATACTTCTTTGACATGTCATATACTCAATACTACCCTGCCATGTTACATACTTCATTCTACATTGGTATGTCAAATACTAGATACTTCTATGACATGTCATACACTCCTCACTATCCTGTCATGTAACATACTTCATTCTACATTTGTATGTCACATACTAGATACTTCTATCACATATCACATACTCCTTTCTACCCTGCCATGTAACATACTTCATTCTACATTTGTTTGTCACATATTGGATACTTCTTTAACATGTCATATACTCTCTACTACCCTGTCATGTCACATACTTCATTCTACATTGGTATGTCAAATACTAGATACTTCTATGACATGTCATATACTCATCACTACCCTGCCATGGCACATACTTCATTCTACATTTGTATGTCACATACTGGATACTTCTTTGACATGTCATATACTCCTTACTACCCTGCCATGACACATACTTCATTCTTCATTGGTATGTCAAATACTAGATACTTCACTGACATGTCATACACTTCTCACTACCATGCCATGGCACATACTTCATTCTACATTTGTATGTCACATACTGGATACTTCTTTGACATGTCATATACTCATCACTACCCTGCCATGTCACATACTTAATTCTACATTGGTATGTCAAATACTAGATACTTCTATGACATGTCATACACTCCTCACTATCCTGTCATGTAACATACTTCATTCTACATTTGTATGTCACATACTGGATACTTCTATCACATGTCACATACTCCTTTCTACCCTGCCATGTCACATACTTCATTCTACATTTGTTTGTCACATACTGGATACTTCTATAACATGTCATATACTCTTTACTACCCTGCCATATCACATACTTCATTCTACAATGGTATGTCAAATACTAGATACTTCTTTGACATGTCATATACTCAATACTACCCTGCCATGTCACATACTTCATTCTACATTGGTATGTCAAATACTAGATACTTCTATGACATGTCATACACTCCTCACTACCCTGCCATGGCACATACTTCATTCTACATTTGTTTGTCACATACTGGATACTTCTATAACATATCATATACTCCTGACTACCCTGCCATGACACATACTTCATTCTTCATTGGTATGTCAAATACTAGATACTTCATTGACATGTCATACACTCCTCACTACCCTGCCATGGCACATACTTCATTCTACATTTGTATGTCACATACTGGATACTTCTTTGACATGTCATATACTCCTTACTACCCTGCAATGTCACGTACTCCATTCTAAATTGGTATGTCAAATACAAGATACTTCTATGACATGTCACATACTCCTTTCTACCCTGCCATGTCACATACTTCATTCTACATTTGTATGTCACATACTGGATACTTCTTTGGCATGTCATATACTCATCACTACCCTGCCATGTCACATACTTAATTCTACATTGGTATGTCAAATACAAGATACTTCTATGACATGTCACATACTCCTTTCTACCCTGCCATGTCACATACTTCATTCTACATTTGTATGTCACATACTCGATACTTCTATGACATGTCATATTCTCTTTACTACCCTGTCATGTCACATACTTCATTCTACATTGGTATGTCAAATACTAGATACTTCTATGACATGTCATACACTCCTCACTATCCTGTCATGTCACATACTTCATTCTACATTGGTATGTCACATACTGGATACTTCTACGACATGTCACATACTCTTCACTATCCTGTCATGTCACATACTTCATTCTACATTGGTCTGTCAAATACTTGATACTCCTATGACATGTCATGTACTCCTCATCATCATGTCATGTCACATACTTTATTCTACATTGGTATGACACATATTGGATACTTCTATGACATGTCATATACTCCTCACTACCCTGCCATGGCACATACTTCATTCTACATTTGTATGTCACATACTGGATACTTCAATGACATGTCATATACTCCTCACTACCCTACCATGTCACATACTTCATTCTACATTTGTATGTCAGATACTAGATTCTTCTGACATTTCACATACTCCTCACTTCCCTGTCATGGCACATACTTCATTCAACATTGGTTAATCAAATACTTGGTACCTCAATGAAATGTCACATACTTCTCACAACCCTGTCATAGCTCTTGCATTATTCTACATTGGTATGACACATATTGGATATTTCTTTGACATGTCACATACTCCTCACTACCCTGTCATGGCACATACTTTATTCAACATTGGTAAGTTAAATACTTGATACTTCTATGACATGTAACATACTTCTCACAGCCCTGTCATAGCACATACTGGATACTTTTATGACATGTCACATACTCCTCACTTCCCTGTTATCGCACATACTTCATTCTACATTGGTATAACAAATTATCTGTCATGTCACATGCACTATACTTCATGACCCTGTCAAACCACTCACCCCTACTACAATGTCATGTACAATTTCATGTATGTTTAATGATGAAAATGATTGACATGTACATGTAAAATATGCCAATATCATTTTTCTTCTACCTTTAAGGTTCGAGCAGTTCTATCATAGAAGGAGCATAACCATGAGGCTGACTTCAACAAGATTAAGACAACTAAAGCTATCAATGTGATGAAGGACGAGGCTAACCAACATCAGTCGTGGACGCCCTCAGCAGCTTCTAGTTGACATTCTTCAACCTCTACAAGTGAACAAATACCACCCAAAGACCCTGCATCACTTTAAGAACTAGGCGTTTCTGAAGAATGGAAACACACTGACAAGCACTACAGACATCCTTTCCTTCTACATGATAGCGCGAGGGAATCTAAGAACTGTATCCTCATGTTTTGAACTGGCCAAGCCCTGAGACACCTGTGTGCATCGAACATGTGGTACATGGATGGAACTCACCCACCAACTAGAGGTCTCTTCAGACAGTTGAATATTATATGTGCACCTCTTGGGAACATAGCAGCTGCTGTCTGCTGCCTGGTGAATCCATACACCTACCCTAATTGACTTATTTTGCATACAAGACCATATGCTTTTCTGTTCCTTAAAGATGGTTCCATACTTTGATAAAGGTTGTGTGAGGTTTGAACTTAGGACATTCCAAGAAAGTAGTCTATTTGGTAAAATAAAGGCTATTTTCATTAAAACGAAGGCTTGCTTCTTCATTGTTTAATGACATCTAGCAGGAAATGGTTTAATTATGTTGTTTGAGACAAAAATTTAAGGGTTTTGCGGGTAATCTAAGGTGGATATATATATATGGGCTTTTTAAATTAGTATGGGAAAATGTGTGCAACATAGCTTTGTACTCATGATGTGTTATTTATGGTGTGAGAAATGTGATTTCTTTAGCTAAAAATAACTGGACAATTAAATGATTGGCTAAAAATTCTCTTTAGTATGTAAAGGAAATTATTTTTTTTTAGAACATTATGGGAAAATTAGTCAAATTGGTCCTCATCTTATCACTGAACATGTTCATGTTACAAAGCAAATGACTGATTTTCATGCATACATGTATAAGGGCTTTTGAAACAGGTGAATCCTGTATCAAAGGATATCTTTGGAAAAGCAGACCCAAACATGCAATCCATATCTAAATGATTGATATAAAAGTGTATATTTTTTCAATGGCAGAAAATCCATATCTAAAATACTTTCTAAAACACAGCTATTGAGAAGAATGTTTGATATTCAGGCTTCATCTACAGACATGTCCAAAATATTTCATTGGAAAAATAGCATTGGGAAAGAAATCATTGATTTTTAACTATGGTTTTCTCTTTTCCACCAATGTTTTCATTTACTTGTTTTCAACAGTTTTCTTAAAACTAGCATTACCTATGAATAAAACTCACCAACTAACATGCAATGGATATATGGTAAGATAACAATAATAAGTAATATAAATGATAATAATAACCATAACTGATGTTGAAATGATGATGGTTATGATATGAGGAACATGATATATACTTATGAAGATTTTTGGGAATGAGCAATTTGTCCATCAAATTGAATTAAAAAAGTTTGACATAATTTTTTATAGGATTGTGTGATTGTTTCTTTTGCACTTTACCAGCCACCTTAACCTGTTTCACTTGAAATACCTTTGAACAGCTCTTTTTGTCTTTTTACAATTATTGTAACACATACGTTTAAGACTGTAAAATGCTGTTCCGGTTAAGGAAAAGTATTATTTAAAAGCCTTGTCGAAAGATCTAAGGCGACAAGTATACAAGCTAATCTAGACCGACACATCCCACACCAGCTGCTAAAAGAGAATCCTTAAAAAGCAGAAAGTCCAGTCTGAGATCAGACAGTATGAGATGATGTATGGGAGGGAATGTCATTTCAGATGTGCATTTCAGATCATTGCTCGATGAAATGTAGTGGCATCAAATATAGTTGACAATCATATTTCCTACCATTGCAAAAACATACTATTATATTGTCATGTCACATACTCCCTACTACAATGTTATGTCACATACTCACTTTTACAACGTCAAGTCAAAAACACACTACTGCAATGTAATGTCACATACTCACTGATACAATGCCATGTCTTGACATGTCTCATACTCCATACTACCGTGTGATGCCACATACTCCATACTACCCTGTCATGTCTACAACTTCATCCTACCCGAACATCTCACATACTCCATGCTACCCTGTCATGTCTCATACTCCATACTACCCTGACATGTCCCAAACTCCATACTAAACTGACATGTCTCATACACTGTACTACCCTGACATGCCTCATACTTCATACTACCCTGACATGTCCCAAACTCCATACTACCCTGACATGTTCCAAACTCCATACTACCATGTCATGTTCTCCTTACTTCCTTGACAAGTCTCATACTCCATACTATCCTGTCATGTCTCATACTCCATACTATCCTGTCATGTCTCATAATGCATTCTACCCAGTCATGTCTCATAATCCATACTACTCTGGCATGTCTCATACTCCATACTTTGGCGACATGTCACATACTCCATACTATCCTGTCATGTCTCATACTACCCTGTCATGTTTCATACTCCATACTTCCCTGTCATGTCTCATACTCCATGTTTTGGTGACACATCACATACTACATACTATCCCGACATGTCTCATACTTCATACTACCCTGTTGTATCACATAATTCATACTACTCTGGCATGTCTCATACTCAATACTTTGGTGACATGTCAAATACTCCATACTTCCCTGACATGTCATGTTTTCCTTACTACCCTGACATGTCACATACTCCATACTATCCTGACATGTCAGATACTCCAAATTACCTGTCGTGTCACATACCCCATACAACCCTGTCATGTCATGTTCTCCTTACTACCCTGACATGTTACATACTTCTAACTACCCTGACATGCCTCATACTCGAAACTACCCTGACATGTCACATACTCCTGACAACTCAGTCATGTCTTATAGTCAATATTCTCCTGACATGTCTCATAGTCAATACTTCCCTGACATGTCTCATAGTCCATACTACACTGACATGTCTCATACTCCATACTATGCTGACATGTCTTATACTCCATACTTCCCTGTCGTGACACAAACTCCATACTACCCTGTTGTGTCACATACTCCATACTACCCTGTCGTGTCACATACTCCATACTATGCTGACATATCTCATACTCCATACTTCCCTGTCGTGACACATACTCCATACTACCCTGACATGTCATGTTTTCTTTACTACCCTGACATGTCTCATACTCCATACTATCTTGACATGTCAGATACATAATACTACCATGTTGTATCACATACTCCATACTACCCTGTCATGTCATAATCTTCTTCCTAGCCTGACATGTCACATACTCCCTACTACCCTGACTTGTCTCATACTTCATGCTACCATGTCATGTATCATACTCCAAACTACCCTGACATGTCTCTACCTACCCTGACAAGTCACATACCTATACCTCGATGACATGTCTCATAGTCAATACTACCTTGACATATCACATACTCCATGCTACCCTGACATGTCTTATACTCTATAGTACCCTGTGGTGGCACATCCTCCATACTACGCTTACATTTCTCATACTCCATACTACCTTGACACAACACATACTACCCTGACATGTCTCATACTCTATACTTCCCTGTGGTGTCACATCCTCCATACTACGCTGGCATGTCTCAAACTCCATACTACCTTGACATAATACATACTCCATAAAACCCGTACATGTCTCATACTCTTTACTACCCTGTGGTGTCACATCCTCCATACTACGCTGGTATGTCTCAAACTCCATACTACCTTGACATAATACATACTCCATAAAACCCGTACATGTCTCATACTCTTTACTACCCTGTGGTGTCACATCCTCCATACTACGCTGACATGTCTCATACTCCACACTACCCTTGCAAGTCATATCCTCCATATTACGCTGACATGTCTCATACTCCATACTACCCTTTCGTGACACATACTCCATACTACCCTGGCATGTCACATCCTCCATACTACGCTGACATGTCTCATACTCCATACTTCCCTGTCGTGACACATAATCCATACCTCTCTGTCGTGACACATTCTCCATACTTCCCTATCGTGACACATTCTCCATACAACGCTGACATGTCTCATTCTCCATACTATCATGTCGTGACACATACTCCATACTTCCCTGTCGTGACACATCCTCCATACTACGCTGACATATCTCATACTCCATACTATGCTGACATGTCTCATACTCCATACTACGCTGACATGTCTTATACTCCATACATCCCTGTTGTTACACAAACTCCATACTACCCTGTCCTGTCACATATTCCATACTTCCTTGTGACACATATTCCATACTACCCTGTCATGTTTCATACTCCATACTCCTCTGACATGCCTCATACTACCCTGACCTGTCTCATAATCCATACTACCCTGACATGTCTCATACTCTATACTACCTTGCATGACCTAGTGTGTACCTCTGTATAGCATTCATATTGAGAGATGGTATAGTAACGGATGGCTTCATGTAAATCTTGACTTGATGCTGCTTATCATTCATTTTGAGAGTGGTGGAAGTTACGGATAGCTACATGTAAACCAAGAATAACAGAGAATGTTCAAGTTTCTTCTACGCGGTCTGTATAACTAGCTAAAGTTTCCTGTATTCATGTTTTAAATCATTATAGCTATATATTTCCGAAACTGTTGATTGAAAAGTAGCAAACACTCGTTTTGACCGTCTTTTATGTTTGAAATAAGCACATTTTCTAATAAATGAAGAGTAAGAGTTAGACAAGCTAGTGAACGGGGATTTCCGTGGGACCCAGTAGTTAATGTTCTAAGGGTTGTCCATATAGGGCACGTGTTCGATCCCCATCTGTTCTACTGAGTAAGTGCACATTTCTTTAGCGAAGCACGTTTGAGCCCCAATATAGTAGTGTTGGGAAATCTGTAATATGCCCGAATTATTTGTTGACAATGTGTTTAACACCGTAGAGTGACTAGACGGCCCTATAGGAAAAGAAGAAAATAGTTGAGTTCTCATATAGAAAGACGTGTGCACATAGATTTGACTATACATGTAATTTTTAAATTGTTGTTTTCTATAGTGTTTGAAACTGCCTATTAAACGGTATGTAGTTTTAAATATATATATGATATATGGGTGAATATCATTTAAAATAAATGTAAAATCCCAGTTGAAATTATTTGAAATTACCAATTTTCTCGTTCTATCGTACTTCCAAGTCTTCCTGAGACATACGGACGGACAAATATGTATAGACTTTCTTTGTGTAAAAAACTCACTTACCCCACCCTGATTAATAAGCATTCCTCTGGACATGGGGATTTAGTTAAGAACATAGGAAATGTAATGCTATATCAAACGAGCTAAGTTAATTATGTCCTTGCTTTTTTTGAGACACAAATTATGTTAAAACCAGGGATCGGACATTCGTCTCACAATGCGTAAGGTAATTAGGTCGGAACAAATTAACTATATTGTAATGCAAATTCTGGCAATATGCTGTCAGAATCCGAATCCAAAAGACATTTTTGTTTCAATTTTATTTTTGTAACAAACCGAATTGGGTGAAGTGCCCTCTATAAACTATCAATATGTTTTTGTGCTTTCTCGGACGGATGAACACACAGACATGTAACGGTTGTAACATTTGGATATATTTATTCGGATAAAACGAATGCCGTATATATAGCTGAACGGCTAAAGAAACGGGATAAAACGTTCTAGAATTAAGTTTCATGAGAGCAGTCTTCCGACTGACCATTCACGGAGTGCCGATGGTTCTACCCGGCTTGACCAGCTCTTTTGGGAAGTTGAGCATGGGGTCTTCCTCCATCATTTAAATGTACTATTGTTGACGCGATGTAAAACCCCCATACAAATAATAAAATAAACCTTTTATCAAATGCAAAATTTTCGACTGTCCCAAAATGAAAGAGTTTGCAGACCACATGTCAAAATGTGATGTCAAAATGTGATTAAATTGGAAAATAATCTTCTGATAGGGTAGAAAATATTGTTTGGAAAAGGAGAAATCCCTTCCTCTCCAACAATGTTTTTCAGAGTCGTCTGCAACAATCTAGTGATATGTAATTATTTTTTTGGAAAATGTTAAGGTACGTTGGTTGAAAAACGTCGCTTAAAACGTAGAAACTTAAACATATCCAACTTGATATTTCGATAAAAAAAAATCGGAATGACAAAAGAAATTGTTGGATGATAATCGTCTGCTGCAACTGCGTCTAAAGGAGTTTTCATCGAAATTATTCTTAAGGAAAAACATTCGCATCAATAAATTTATTTCATTGTACATTGTATTTAGAGAAAGAGAGACCCCAATATTGTTATCGTTTTTTTCCTAATTTTTTCTAATCGAATGTTTGTTGGGGCAGAAAAACTACCACGAGGTGAATGAAAAAGAAAACACTTAAAAACTAAAAAAATAGAAAAAAAAAATAAATAACAAACAAAATCCGCTGCCAAAGATTTCAACATACCGATTGTATACAAAAGTAGATGTACTTAAATTGTATGATAGCGTCTTGAAAAGAAATTAATAATTATGTTTTTCGGAATTACGAAAGTTACTCTCACAGTGAATTTCCTTTATTATTATGATTGCACTGACTTTAATTTCATTTCTGTAGAATATTTATAGGTAACTTGACTTCCACCTCCAATACTATGATTGGTTTTTCATTATTTTGATAACTATTGCATCATTTAACATTGATACTTGTTTTATGATGTATTTTTGTATCATATTTTTCTTTTATTCATTTTTTGACTCTGAGTATATTGATGTGATTGTGTCTACTGTGGTCCTGGTTCCCGTTTTCCCCGTTATAGTAAATATGTCGGTCCAATGTTCGAGCGTCAGCGTTAATTATGTTATGTTTGAACCACCATAGGTAGTAGCGTTGTTGAATGGCGCGCGGCCATTGGACTGTTCTATACAAGAACTCAAGGATGTCGTTTTAATCATGGGGCAAATTTTAACTTGAATGAATCCCTGATCGTGTCATTTGTTTCTGTCCGACTGTTTTTTTTATTTAATTACCTATGTCATGGGGAGTTTATCCAGTGCTATAAAACCTTTCCTTTCGCTTCTACTTATCTTGTCGGGGGATATTGAGCTCAACCCTGGACCAGACCAACATAATTCAGACTCTGTTAATACTGGTGGTATCTCTATAATTCACCTTAATATACGAAGCATTCGAAATAAGCTCAATTATGTTAGCAATCATTTATCAGACTTTGATATCATGTCATTTACAGAAACCCATCTTGATGAGAACATTCCAGACTCAAGTTTGACCTTTAACGAACAAGCCTATAGAATCTACAGACGCGATTTAAATTCATTTTCAGGTGGAATTCTGGTATATATTCCTTGTTCACTCATTTCAAAGAGAAGGCTAGATTTGGAAGTTGACTGTATACAAGCGATTTGGACGGAAGTCAAATATAGGTCATCTGTCATTCTACTTTGCACAATTTATCGGCCACCTAATACACCTGTGATTTTCTGGGAAAGATTCAATGTTTGTCTTGAAAAAGCCCTTGATCAAAACCCTTATGTAATTGCTGTTGGTGACCTTAACCAAGATCTTCTCAATGTAAACGAGAATCACTTATCAAACCTTATGTCTTTAAACGACTTAACTAACGTAATTTCAAAACCAACTCGCATCACATTTCATTCATCGACATTGCTGGATCCTATAATAGTTTCAAAAGGTGTCCAGGTACTGCATTCTGATACCTTAGACGTTGACAACAGTATTAGTGACCATAAAGCAACACTGGCTTACATCAAATTTAATAGACCTTTTACAACCTGTTCAACAAGAAAGGTGTGGTTTTATGATCGTGCAAATTTTAATGAACTAAATCGAATGTTAGAAAACGAAAATTGGCAATTCATTGATTCGAACGACATTAACGAAAGCTGTGAACGGTTTACTTCTACGCTACTTAACTTCATGTCTCAATGTATTCCTTCTAAAGAAGTAATTATCCGACCCAATGACACTGAGATCCGCAAAATGACTAGACAAAGAGACAGACACAGAACAATCGCGATCAAACTAGGACGTAAAGGTGACTGGACGAAATATAAAAAATGTCGCAATAAAGTCAACAATCTTAAGAAATTTGCAAAACAAAAGTATTTGAACAATCTTGAAGATGACATAACAAACAGTCGCTTTGAAAATCCAAAGAAATATTGGAAATATATACGCAGTTTAACTAAATCTAAATCTTCTCATACCATTCCTATCCTTAAAACTGTGCACAACAATAATGAAATTTTTCACTACTCAGACATTGAAAAAGCAAATTGCCTCAATGAGTATTTTGCGTCTATTTCAACAATAAACGACTCTTCAATATCATTACCAGTATTTAACAAAAATACTAACAGTTCAATTTCAAGTGTTGAAATATCTTACACAGACATTGAAAATTTAATTGATTCATTAAGTGTTAACAAGGCGGTTGGTTTTGACCAAATCAGCAACAGACTACTTAAAGCTGTTAAACACACGATTTCCAAGCCCCTGGAAGCACTATTCAATATATCACTTGAATTACAAATATTTCCAAATAAGTGGAAATATGCGATGGTTATGCCCCTTTTCAAGAAAGGTGATACTTCCGATGTTGGAAACTATCGTCCTATATCTTTGCTGAGCTGTATAGGAAAACTCATGGAACGCTGTGTTCACAAACATTTGTACAATTATCTACAGTCAAACAACCTAATTCATTCGAAACAATCTGGGTTTTTAAAAGGTCATTCAACTGTACACCAACTTCTAGATATCTATCATCACGTAGTACAAGCTATCGACTATAGGCAAAACTTATGTATGGTATTTTGTGATATTTCAAAAGCATTTGACAGAGTCTGGCATCCTGGTCTTGTTTTTAAACTTCGCCAACTAGGAATAAACGGTCCTTTCTTAAATTGGTTACACAACTATATTTCTCTACGTGAACAGTCTGTTATGGTAGGAACTGCCATCTCTTCAAAAGCATTAACAAACGCGGGCGTACCCCAGGGCTCTGTCCTTGGTCCTCTTCTTTTTCTTGTCTATGTTAATGACATATCTGAAAACCTAGTAAGCATTTCGCGACTTTTTGCTGATGACACCTCATTGGCGTGTTCAGCAACCAGCATTAACGACATTGAAGGGATTTTGAATCATGACTTACTTATTATATCACAATGGGCAAAACAATGGATGGTATCTTTCAATCCTTTAAAGTCTGAAGCCATTCTCTTTTCCAATCAATCGCTAAATCCTCCATCTTTAACTTTTAATGACACCCCAATAACGGTTGTTAACAATCATAAGCATCTAGGAATTTCACTTAGTAATGATGGAAAATGGCATGAACACATTTCAAACACTTTAACTTCAGCATCCAAAATTCTAGGAATAATGCGTTCACTGAAATTTAAAATTCGCAGAGAATCACTCAATCAAATTTATGTGTCATTTTTACGACCAATCTTAGAGTATGCCTCCGTGGTATGGGATAACTGTACGGCAAGAGAACAAGAATCACTTGAAAAGGTACAAAATGAGGCTGCACGTATTGTAACGGGCGTTACCCGTTCTGTATCTTTGAACAATCTTTACAGGGAAATAGGATGGTTATCTCTTTCTGATAGACGTGCTTATCAAAAGTTGATTCTCACATTTAAAATAGTTAATGGACTTTGTCCAACTTATCTAAGCGACATATTCCCTTCTACGGTTGGTGCAAGAACTGATTATCCTTTGCGTAATGCTTCAGATATAGACATTATAAGCAGGAGAACTGAAATGTTTGCAAACTCTTTTATTCCTTCAGCTGTCTCTAGATGGAACGAGCTTCCCCTTGGGATCAGGTCGATCAATTCGCTTTCCCTGTTCAAAAGTAAGATAAGGAACATGTTTTCCTCAGCAGTAGTACCAAAACACTTTTTCATTGGTGCACGTAAGCTAGCAGTACTACAAACTAGAATTCGAAATAAATGTAGTGATCTTCGATCAGACTTATTTACTAATCATTTAGCGCAAGACACTTTATGTTTATGTGGTCATTTACTCGAGGATGCCGAACACTATTTCTTCCAATGCGAGCAATTTTCAGCTCAAAGGCTTAAATTGTTTTCTGAACTTCGCATGTATCATCCATTGAATACAAGTAAATTGTTGTTTGGCTCTGTAGACTTTAATTATGAAGACAACTGTAAAATCTTCCTTACAGTACATACCTTCATTAAGGAAAGCAAAAGGTTCTTGTAGTATTTCACTAAAAACAATCATTCCTTCGGTCGTAGAACCTGGGCCCCGGTAGCACACGATTCACATCACTTATTTCACTTTTTCAATTTTTTCTCTTTCCAAATCATATTTTTTTCAATTGTTATCTCCTTATTGTCATATAGTAGAGATGTTTTTTCAAAATTACCGGAACATTAATTAATTAATAATTTTACAAATACAGTGTAAATATGAAAAAATTCTTGATAATTACAATATGTAAATACCTGCCAAGGGAATGGCCGAATCTAAGTTGGTAGAACTTGTGGCCAAACCCTTTTGCCTTATTACTCGTTTATTTTATTGAATGAACATGTATATTTTGTAAAATGTTATGGCAATAGAATATGTTTAAAGTATGTTTTTCGGCTTTGGTTGTAACCGTTAGTTATGAAAACCTCTTATGATACAAGAGCGTTGATTGGTTGTTGAGAAATAGAGGGTGATCTATAAATAGATAAGGGTCTACCCTCATTTCGGGATTATATAACAAATCCAGGTAAAATCAGCTAAAAATAGACTACGGCTAACCGCTATTTTATCGGCTTACCCTTATTTTTAACGGTTGACCGCTAAATTTGAGGGTATACCGTTAAAAATTAGCGGTATACCGCCATTTACAATTTCGGTCTATTTCGTACACCATAGTTAAACCCTCCAACATAGAACCGTTTCACTCTACATTTCACCACATATTTGTGAAATTAAGTTCATGTCGCAGAGAGTTCCTCTTCCACGAATTACTTTACGAGGATCTCGATCTCCTCTGGTTCGATGCTGTACCCTATGAGAGAATGTGTCGCGTGAATCATGATATGCAGGGATATGAACATTGGCGTTTATGTCATTACCATGGTGATCAGCAGGCGTTCTGGCACGTGTTTGACCGTTCCGCTGTTTGACTGGTTGGTTTGATGTCGTAAAACGATATCTTTTGTTTGAAAAATCAGATGCACGTGTATCTCTAAACTTGTCTGATTCGATTGAACATTGATTATACGCGTTTTCAAATTGCAAAATATCTGCATATTTACTGACATTTTGGCATTGATTTTGAACGCCACATCTATAAGTATTGACCGTGTTTTGTCCAGTAGGATTTGTTATACAAGAGGTGTCCTTTGGTGTCTGGTATTTAGATATATACCTATCCACTGCAACACTATTGTTACTTTCACTAATTTCACCTTGAATGTATGCATTATCATCATTTACATCACCAACCGTGTTATCCGTATGGTCGTCTTGGTCGATACTGATACTAACAGTTGTCGTGTTTGGGTTTCCAATATCTCTATCTTTTAGGCAACCAATATGTCACCTTGTACACACTCTTTGTTCGTATGGCTTATACGCATTTCTTGGGCTCTCTTCTCAAGTTTACCGACTCTTTTTGTTAGAAGTGCATGCTTTTCATTTACCGTAGATATTCTTCTAGAATCTCCTTTATTTGATAATGTATCTAGGATGTCTTTAATTTCAATGCATTTCCATTTGATCTTTCATCCACAATTCTCTTTATGGACTGCGCATTTGTACTTACTTCCATTCTTATATCAGACATGTCAATGTGTAATTCCGACTTAATTGCTTTAATTGTTTCTTTCATACCTTCAACTTCTTCAACTACATTAGATTTAATATCTCTATACTGCTCTTTGAGTGTAAGAATATCAGTTTTCATCTCTGCATTATTGGTGATTCCACCAGCATTTAGAATGCTACTATCCAAGTTTGTACTCTTATGAGGGGTGCTCAATGTCTCGCGTAGTTCGAGAACTTCGGCTCCTTCAAGGATCTGCACCAACGTGTAGACATCTTTCGCTAATTTTTGCAGTTTGCTATATCCACCATAGGTATTCTTCCGCCTTTTCATCTCTATATTGTGATAAACGGGATAGCATTCGGATAACTTAAATACTTCAAAAAGTCTTAATCTTATGTCTTCTAATTTTGTATAGTCAGTTAATACTTGATTTATGAATAAATCCTTGGTCATACCTCATGATAACTCTGTCAGCATAGATACTAACGCATAATCGTCGTTTTCGCTTTGGGCATTTGGTATTGCATCTTGAGAAGGATACTGTGAATTCTGTATTGATTCACAATTTGAAAGCAGACTGTTTTCCTGTGTCGCGTTAAAGGTTAAATGTTCTTGTTTACAAGAGAAAAAGGAACGTCAAATATAATGTCGTTAAAACAATACAGATTTTGATTTGTTGTTTGAATGATATGTAACTAAAAAAGGCCTAGCTATTGAGCGCATAAATTCATTCAGGAAGCGTCAATTTATCTAATAAGTATTACATGTACAGTTTATAAATATTTGCGATAGATCTCAAAACCACTGTCACGCTTCAGGATTAGAATTCATGTAAATTCACTGTACACATATATACTTATATATTCACGGATACGACCTTCGGGGTACTTTGCTGGAAATACCAAATATATATATATATACACACACCCCACCCCACAAATAATGAAAACTATACAAATAGCGATAAAACTAGCTCAGCCGAGAAACCTTGGGAACCAATAAAACCCAAGAAAGTCTTCATTTTGACTCGAATGTAAAAAATGATGTTAAATAGGTGGGTACCAACTTTATGAAAATAGGACTTTGAAAAATCGATAATAGGTAGTGCACATTTTATATTGTCATGATTCTGTGATTTTTCCCTATGTTTCAACATATTCTATCATAATTTATAACTCATATTACCCAGTTTTGCAGTTTTTCTGAGAGCTAGTATGCTTTTAAGTATAGTTATTTATTGTTAGTTAATCACCAACCAGTTCGTTCTCTTTTTTTTGGGATTCTTTTTTATCCACGTTCATAGGTATGTGAATGTCATGGCCATCCTTCTCCACACCGTACATAAAATCGCTGAACCACTAAACAACTTATCTATTAAACTAGAATAAATGAACGTAATGTTACCCTCCCCCATCTCTGTATTTTACTTTGAATTTGGTAATAAGAGCCGCATTTTGCCAAGACTGATTTCCAACTTCAAATACATGTATCCTGGTTTTGCCGGTTTAGATTTTGCTTAAAGGCTCATTATAACCATGGTTCATCGAGGGAGAGTGAGAAAAACATACCCAAAGGAATTGCAAAATGAGATTATATACAAAAGGTGCATGATGCACATATAAATATAGTTTAACTGTGGGCAGTTATGGCTTGCTCTGTATCATATATCTTACAGCTGTCCAGTTTTCATTTTCTGAATGAATTAACCTGGTTTCCTTGTAAATCTCCCAGGCCAATTGCAGACTGTGATTAAGACCCCTAATAGAAGGTATGACATTTTTCAATTTGCATGTGTATACAAAACGTTTAAAATATGGAAAAAGAAGGTCAGTTGTGGGGTCGTTATTACAGTGCACATATTACTAGCAAGACATCATCGCTTGTTACGTGAAGGCTCTGGTATGTTCCATTTAATGTATTTATAACATGTAAT
Organism: Cerastoderma edule; assembly: GCA_947846245.1. NCBI lineage: Eukaryota > Metazoa > Mollusca > Bivalvia > Cardiida > Cardiidae > Cerastoderma > Cerastoderma edule. The sequence continues at coordinate 1,626,989 of OX401404.1, forward strand.
ATTAAGGGTTTAACGTGTATACAATCATAGAATAGATGCTGTAATGTTTCGTCACATGTTTTACAGAAGGTGCATGTTTTGATATCTTTAATGTTCATTTTATATAGTAAATGGTTTGTTGGGAGTATCCTTTGTAAAATTCTTATCTGCATTGTACATGTGTATCTTTAGTAATGCTAAAAGTTCTTAAAAATATCCTCTTGTAGAGGAACACCAAAACCACAGCCGATCGTGATGCTCGGATACAGAAGAAGAACCTTAATATGCCGAAGTGGAACAGACATGAAAGATGACAGCGTATCCTCGAAAATGTGATGAGCTTCACATAACCATAATGATCAATCCTATTCAGGCAACATCCACGGGCACAAACTATCCACAGTCAAGAACAGAAAGTATCTAGGCGTCACCCTTGCCAGCGACACTTCCTGAGAGCCTCATGTGAATATTTGTAATAGGTCTGGGTTTATCTTGGTTGAGTACCGCTCTGTAAGCTTTATGACGCTTGTATTGACCTAACTGTCATGGCTTGTTTTTCCAGTCCTCGTTCAGAGCATTTTTAATGATGTGAGAGAGTCACTTGCCACATACTTCTAAGACAGAGCGTTTCGGTTTGAGAATGACTATGATAATCCAATCTGTAACTGCGTTACACGTAGAATGAAATAAAGATCTACGTCTGGATCATTCCGACTAGTTTGAGAACACATTTTGTCCAATGCGGACTCTGCATGTAGGTTTCTCTATTTTCTGGTTATGGCCCTTGATACCGACCTACTGGCATCTGATGAAAAAGGTATTATAGTCCAGGGTATAAATACCGAAACAATGTTGAAAACCTGGGTCATATCGCAGCTTTAATTCTTGCCCGTATTGCAGTGTTGGTAATCCTAGGGTTCTCAATCTAGTCTCATAAGGCAGATGAGGGAATTCTTTAACAATCTTTGTGGCTCTTCTCTGTAGCTTCTCTATTAGGCCTATGCCCTTTTGTAGTTGGGGGGACCATATTACGCTAACATATTGCAAGTGGGGTCACTTTAATACAGCTGTAAGAAATGTCTTTGTCAATATGTGTAAATGCCCTTTTCATCACAGTACTCTATTAGCTATGTTGACTATAATAACTATATGTTTATCAAAGTTATGAGAAAAGATGACGCCTATGTCGTTCTCCTCTGTAACTTCTCATGTTGCATTTTCTTTACCATTTTCCAGCATGACGTATTTAAGATGTGGATTTGACTCCAATACTGCACAAGGTTAAACATTAATCTAGTCTAGACTCAATCTCTACCAGAGTAAATTGGTTCCCGCTACGCTCCCACATTTATAGTATCCGTGGGACGATAACTCTGCATAGGAGATTGGTCTAGCCTGGGGTCCTGGCCCATGCTAACCCCGCATTAGGGCCAGGTGTCAGAGAATGAATTGTCTCTTCTGATTGGCTAACGGATTGCACTCGCCTTATTATGAAAAGATGGCGTTTGAATTGTGCATTTACCCTTTTTTACCCTTATCATTTTTAACCTTTTCCAACCCTTATTCAGCCTGGGTAGCCTTTACCTTTTACAATTTTCATACAATACTCCATTTTTTATAAATTAATTGCACTTAAATGGATTTTGTTCATTTCATTTTATTTTTCTATTAATTTATTGTTTGATTTAAATATTGGGATTCGAAATATCAGATTAAATTGATATCTTTTGTAAAAGAATCAAAGTTTAAACTTTAATAGTTATCTCTGAATGAATTCTACCAAAACTATTGTTTATATATTCAAATGAGTTTTAAATCACACACAAAACATATTGAATGAAAACAAATTGGAAACAAATATCTCCACCAATCAATATTACATATCATCTTAAATCCTTCGATGCTTAAATTTGAGGCTTGTGAAGTGTTAATAGGAGATTTTGAAGAAAGAAAGACCACATAAAAATGTGAAAAAATTGGGATTTTCTTCTATCTTTCCCATGGGTGTAGGACAATTCCCCACTAGGACGATTCCCCACTAGGACAATTACCCACCGGACAATTCCCCACTAGGACGATTCCCCACTAGGACAATTGCCCACTGGGACAATTACCCACTATTTGATATAAAACATTTATTCAAATAAATTATGTTTTTTTATTCATAACATAGATTTTGCGTTATTTACGTTATCTGTAATAGTTAACAATGAAAATAAAAGTAAAAAATTATCAAAATAGAGATTTGAAGCATTGCTCCTTTTTTGTATGCAAAAATATATACTGAAAGAATTGTACGGAATGCATGTAACAATATATTATCAGTAGTATTGCAAAAATCAAGTTAATATCAATGACCAATTAATTGGACAGTTGATTAAAATTTTTAACCTAATATGAAATACTTTACTTTGCATATATTGAAGATTCTGATTAAAAGACTCTTTGTATTTTTTCATGATATTGATTTTTAAATGCTTACGTATTTCAAATAGATGGACTGTGGAGTCTAATGGAATAAAATATAAGGAAGCATAGGGATGATAAAACAATTTTAAAAGAATAAGAAATGAAGAATTGATATGTGAAAATCCAACACAGACTGAAAAACATGTACATTATTGATATATCAAATATCAATTTAAGACCTCGTTATCAAGGTGTAGCTAAAGGATGATTAAAGGTGTAAGCAATCGTTTATTCAATCCAAATCCAAAATTATAAAGCTTACCAAAATATAAATTTATCAATAAATCTGTTTTCAATTGCCTAAATCGATAAATGGGTTGATAATTATTGAAAGGATAGTTGAATTGCAATTCAATCTTTTCTACATTTACATAATGCACAAATAATATGCTTAAATCCATTATCACTGATGTTTGATTAGTTTTAATCTATTGCCTCAATAGTAGAGATTCATGAACATATCAAAAGATATATTTTATTACTATTATTTATTAAAAGTGGGGAATTGTCCTCATTCTCATTACAAACAGATTTGTGAATGGACCAATCTTTTGACCTTTTTTCAACCATGTGTTTTTTGTTTGGCTATTGTAATATAAATAATCTTTCATGTGTAACTTGAAGATAATGGTTTGAAAATATATTTTAATACTTCTTTAATTCAGATTCTTGAGAAAAAAAATGTTTTATGACCATTTCATTTTACAAGTGGGGAATTGTCCTATTTGACACAAATGTGGGGTATTGTCCGGTGGGTAATTGTCCAGTGGGTAATTGTCCTGTGGGTTATTGTCCTAGTGGGTTATTGTCCTAGTGGGGAATTGTCTGTACCCCCTTTCCCATAACATGTTCTTTTTAATCAAATCCAACGACACATAAAAGGAAGGGGTAAAGGGTTTCACGTATCTCCGGTTAAACAATCACGAATTCAATTAACAGGCAATAAAGATAAGAATCCCACCGACAAGAGTTTTAGTATATCAACGGCATCTGTATTTATTCCCTTTATGCAGTTATAAGTTAGATAAAAAACAAGGAAAAAAGAACGTGATTTTTCTTTTCCAAATTATAATCAAAAGCCAAGCTTCTCGACAAATTAAGCACCTTTATTTTTCGTTTTGACAAAATCATATGAAGCCTACAAAATCAATTATAATTAGTATTAAACATTATCGCAATAGGCTTATTAAGTGTTGTTTGAAAGTCTGATTTAACATAAGAACCTGTAGTTGACGAAGTCATCAAAAAGGGGGGAAACGCATGAACTAAGAATAAACTGATTTGGACACATTTAGATCTCAAGAATTTGATATCAGAATTAATACTATTCTAACATATATTAATTATCAAACGATTTTCCAGATATATTCTTGTCTCGTCATATCTCGTCTTTTAAAACCACATTTAACTCTAACTTTGGAAGATTGACACGCCTTCCTTAATTCTGTAACTATCTTGTCAATATTAAGTACTTTTCTATAACAAATTTAAGCACACGACACCTTCTATTACAGACATTCCACCATAAAGTTTACTTTGATCTACTCCGGATTTGTTATATGGTAAAACACGACGCAAAGAGCTTGACTTTTCAATACTTGTGTCACAAACACAACCCTGTTTGGGTGATTTGCGCGGTGTACTGCATTTGTGTTCCATTACAAAACACACCGCTTTAAAATACAATAAAAACCGGAGTCACTATTTCATCTCAAAAGGATCCAACGCTAAGTAGGGTGTCTAAATAGACATAGTTCGCGGTATACGAACGGGCCAGGACCCCAGGCTAGAGATTGGTCTAGACTACGGGTTCGGTCCGATTCAGATCCCTCACTCCTTTTTGGTAGGTTTAGATTCGAACTTTTTTTAATATTTGTCAAAATTTGAATTTCTCTGTTTCTGCAAATCATAATATAAAACAAATATAAAACATATAAGGAAATATCTATATTACGTTACTTTTCTTGAGAAATGCTAATCAGGTTGGAGAAATGAAGATCCATTTTTTAAAATTCGAATCTATTCCTACAATGTAGACAACATGTTACCAAGATGGCTGACTACGCCAAGTCACAAACGACATCGTCAGAGAGTGTTTCCCTTAATATGGAGGGGCCTGCACAGAGTTACAGTGCTGATTCCAGTCATACCTTAGGAAATGAGGAATTTCAGTTTCTCGAAGGAGCCACAAATACTGGTGCTGTATTTAAGTTTGTTATTGGGTCCTTTTGCTTGGAATTTGCGATAATGTATCCCGACGGTTAGTTCAGATTTCTGGTTTCGAAGGCTATTGCTGTATTGACTGACGCCTTCGAGTCATGAGTCCATCGTAATTTTTACGGTAGATTTCTCCGCACAGATTTTCTGCTGACGTTTGGCGGTCTGTAACTTCATTTTTATGCAATAAAATACAGTCAACTCTAGGGCACAGGGAGAAAAATCATAATAGACCTTTATTAACACTATATATACACAAGGGAAACAACTTCAAAGAGAAACCAGTTCTGACGTTCCGCGCTTATCAGTCCGTAATTTTTTATACGAGCGCTAGTCTGTCAATTCTCTATATGTCCCGCATAGCCAAATGATTTCTGCGTCCAACAATACCACTCTCAACAAGATCGGTCCAGTCAACTCGGAGAAATCTGCGACGACACGCGACATTTTTTTCGAATTTGGTTTATTGGGAACAGATCGTTGAGAACAGAACCAGCCGATCATTCGGCTCGTAATCACCTCGATGAACGTTATTTCAGCGATGACACTTAACCGGCACATGAAAAACAACTACTGGTAAGAACCAAACTAGAAATTCTAACCTGCACACTATAGGCCTTTTCAGAAACGTGGTTTGTCTCCCTTTGAAAAATCGGGCCACATTCGGAATACCTCCACTTCCGGGTATTACTTTCGAAAGAAGAATGTGTGCAAATGCAAAGAAAACAATCGCTATCGATCGGATTTTGAAATTTATAAGCTTCATGTACCAAAGTTAAAGATTTACATACGAAAACATCAACAGAATGATTTGTTGTTGGCTGTTGCCAAGCCTCGTTATAAAAGGAAATTAGATTAAATTGAATTTAATGAGACCCGAATAGCGCACCGCAGTTCAGTTAAAACATGACATTCCGTGTGAAAAAAAGGCAAATAAGTATATGTTTTGTCTGAATTAAATGCTTTGACAGATCAAAAATGTGTTAATCGGCTGGTTGATGGAAGTAAAGAATGAATGGAACACATATTTCTAGAATGTTATTACAAATTTGCATTAAATTCGATTTACGGATTTTAAATAAGATAGAACAAACATCAGCGCTTTTGTCAATAATGTGCAGAGGTTATGTTTCTCCGATAAGTATATATTCTCTTTTCTTAAAATTGAAATTTGTCGTATAAATAAAGTACCTAAGATAGAGAGTTAGTTGTTACATGAGGTTCTCTGTCAGCCTACCTTTGATGATATATCGTATCCAAATATTAAGGGCTATGAAAACAGTCCCAGTCCATTTTTTCCACCTGTTGAAATTACATTCAAATAACGCTCACTAAATAACGAGGGACACAGGGTTGTGGATATCCTTCATCTGTTTAAAGGACCTCAGATTGCCGATGGTTAATTACACTATCTCTCGATCGGCTAAACAATAAAGGGTGTGAATAGAACATATGGTGCAAACGTGGCAGATTGGTGTTAATTTGCATCAAGACTCTTAATCCTTGTGATAGCCAAAGTTTGTTAATTGACCCTTTGAATGTAATTTAGAAGGAAAACTGGCAACAATCCATTGAATTGAAAAGAGATTACAAATGTGTAGATTATCATTTTAATGATATATAATTACAAAACAAACTCAAACTGTTCTGTTAAACAACAATTATAAGAGACAATTAATCAAAAGATTTCTACGCAATTAATTAAAGTTCAAAGTAAGAGAAACAATATTTTCTAGCAAATCTTTGAACTATTTATCAATATAATTACAAGGCAAAAAGTCGTCAACAAAGTAAGTGAAATGTTCCAAATAAACCCTTATTGCCGAATCTGACTCTTAAGTCTGTTTAAAAGTTTACTTCAAAGACCAGGGGTGGTCCAAAGGTTTTTTTTTTCGTTGCTTAAAAGAAGCCTCATTTTATATAATGTAAATCTGTATTACATCGCATGAACCATAAAGTCATAACTAATTGGGGTAAAACAGAACAAACTAAACATACATGTCGGCAGATCAAGACATACGGGTTCAACAAATATGAAACATAGGCAAATGAATTTTCTACATAAGGACTTCCCATTTAGTCTACATCCCATAAAGGTTTCAATTCCCACGTTGTCTACAGATTTAATTGCCAAAAGATCTACAGTTTAAAGAAATATTTTCATTTAATTTTTAATTGATTAAAATATCTTCAAAAGATTTAGATAATTCTGGATCTGCATAATTTGTTAGAAGCATATGGATCTACACTTTATACATATTTTTCTTTCCCACCAACCCTCCATAGAAAAAGTGATTATAGGTTGGATTGATTTTCTACTCAATTAGTGTCAAAAACAACCCAATTTTCACGTGTAGGTGAGATGGAACTTCTGTCTGAAATGGTGTGAAAATTGGTTAAATAGACTTTAGACAAAATGGGAATAAACGTTGTACATAACAAAACAACCTGACACTCAGTAACATAGGAATTAACTCATAAAGGGTTGATGCGTATTTGGTCGAATATAGAGGGTATAAAAAAGATCGTCTATGTTATTTCCTACGTTATGCAGTTGACCAATAAAAGAAGCAATAAAACCCTCGACGTGAAAGATATGTATCTTTTGAAGCTTGCCGAAATACACAGGCGCGCATCACATCATGTTTCGTTGACACATAGTTGTGTGTTTTATGGCTTCGAGGCATGCCATTGGTTGCTATATAATGACGGAATCATATTTTGATTGGCGTTGCAAAGTCAGATTAGGGTAAATCGTTCTGCTTGAAGGGTCTTGGAAACAGTAATTCTAAGTAGAGTGAATGGTATGGACATGTTTTAAATCAGAGGAATCTAATGATGAATCGGTAGGTTTAATTATTCTTGAAGTCCGATCATTAAACATGAATAAAATCAATTCCATAATCTCTTGTAAGTTAACTTTTATTTGTCACTCTTATTGGACATAATTTGATGAAATGTCCAATAAATAAGTGGAACATTTATTTAGTAGGTTTGATCAGCTTGCATCATATCATCTGTTCATTGTGTTTGTATTTACATGGTACAATATCATTTGAAAATGTTAGATTGCAAAATGGATTTTTAATAATGTTATCATAAGTTAAGGTAATAATCAAACAGATCTACATCATCGTATTCTATACTTTAATTAATGTTTTAGCAGTGGATCGACTCTTCTCACTCAAACTGAATCGCAACGTTGTACCCGCGTTGGTATACGGTGTTTTATCTCGGGAAACGGGGTAAATTGTCCACTAGAGAGTAACACAAAGTAAGGATATACTTTGATATTTCCCCTCATCAACAATCTTTCCAATGAAGTTTTTACAAACACGACTTTCGACGGCATTGTTAAAATACCCGCAGCAGTTTATCTATGTTTCTCAATGTCAGCTGTTATTATTTAATACCCGGAAGTCTTAAACCGGAAGCTACCGAAAATTCCGTATCTCCGATTAAGAGTCTTCAAGAAAAGATAACAACAGTTTCTGAAAAGGCCTATATACAACATGTAATCCACAATTTTCTTTCGATATTCACTGACCTCGCTAACCTGCTTCTTCTCCACTCCATCTTGTTATGCTAATTAAACTGTAACAATCTCTACGATTGGCTGAACGATAAACGATTAACAGGTTGAAGGTCAATTGTGCTGGTTCCCTAGCTTTGTGTTTTTCAGATGCTGGGCGTTGCGGCGTCGAGTACCAATATTGTAAACACACAGAATCTTGCGCACGATCAGAAATAAGAAGTATCTAATTGAATAAGCCTCACACAAGCACTAAATAAAGTATTTTGGAATCGATGAAAATGATTGTCACTTGGTAAGATTTAATGGAGGCCATAGAAAAACAAAATAAAGTCTCGGTTTTGATAATTATTCAGTTTCTTTTATTTTTCCTTATTTGTTTTCCTTTTGAAACACTGTCACAGCCTGGAAAAAACCATGTCTCTTCCTTCGGCTCACTTGATATGTCAACACATGCCCTGAAACATGAGAAATGATATCAGTTTAATCCACCTATAAACTACTTACCACCTGCAGATTATAAATTTTATTTTGCAGCAGACAAAAATCTTAATTATTCTCTGAGTACTGTAGTTATAGTAAATACATGGGATTGAATTTTTTTTTCTTTGAATGCAAAATTGCTTGTATCATGCAATTTTTTCTCTTACCACATACTCGTATGTACACAAATCACAACGTCAATAACAACACAGTATTAAAATCGCAAAAATTTAACCGCTAAAACTCAATGGGGCGACTAATTGACAGATAAATGACAGAAGTAACACTTTGTGAACCACGCTCGACAGGCTTTATTTATGTAATAATCTGAAAAACGCGGAACCAAGCTGTGATTTGGCCTTGTAATTTTTAAACCAATGATATCACTTCTTACAAACGGCCGATGGGATCAATCAAGCCTCGTTTTGGAACTGTCAAAATGGGGTTGAGCCGATAATCAGTGAATAATTGAAAGAAAATTGTGGATTACATGTTGTATATAGTGTGCAGGTTAGAATTTTTAGTTTGGATCATTACCAATAGTTGTTTTTCATGTGCCGGTAAAGTGCCATCGCTGAAATAACGTTCATCGAGGTGATTACGTTCCGAATCATAGGCTGGTTCTGTTCTCAACGATCTGTTCCCAATAAACCAAATTCGAAAAAAATGTCGCGTGTCGTCGCAGATTTCTCCGAGTTGACTGGACCGATCTTGTTGAGAGTTAGTCCGAATGATCCAGACGTAGATATTTCACTCTACGTCTGGATGCATTCGATACAAAAGCGCGTCAAGCGGATATCGATTTTTCGAGATAGTGCATGTTGGGAAATCTGTAGAAAGGGGCGGAGTTAAAATGACAGGTAAATTCTGGCGGGAATATAATATCGGCTCCTTTTCGTTTGGTAGAGTATATCTATTTACATTTAAACCGAGATGCGCTTTCCCTCATATGAATTTTGTCAAATGCCAAAGTATTGCATCAGTTGATTTCAAATGAAAACGTAGATATTCATTCATTGAGTAAAGCTATTTGTGACTCTATTGCGAAAATCTAGAAAACAATCAAACCATCAGAGACTTTTTTTATGGAAACTTTTGCCACAAAAAAAGCCTTTAGCTTATCATATCTGATGGCCGATTCTATGTGAAAATGGGCTCTCAATTTGATATTTTCTTGAGTTATAGAAGTCGGCAGTATGGGTCTTATCTGAAATGAAAATCTAGAAACTATTTCAAAGTTTATTATTTGCAGGTTGGGCGAGCGCGAATGGAAACACAAACAAAGACATAGATAACAGCTATGTTTTAATAAACAAATGATTCAAAAAGCTATATAAACAGCTTCGGGCATGTTATAAAGGGGGAGTATCGAATAGTACATCTTTCGGGTTGCTGGTCTAAATATCAAACGCCTAGTTTTATTACCCCAGACGGGAGTGACGCGCGTCACACACATATACTAATCCAGACACCGCCGTACATCACACAACACATGCCTTACCCTTTATCTTGTTAATAACATCATAATTTTGTCCGCAAAAAATGTGCATTTGACATAAAGTTTTATTTCTAAAGTATATTGATATTAATCAAATTTACAATAAAAGAGCTAGTTTCTTCTGAATATCATTTATGTTTGCAGCGAAATGGTAGTCGCCAAAACCAAATCCCTTTTGCCAATACAATATCGATTTCTTTCTTGAATCTTGATATAGTAAAGACCTTGTCTGCGGAACAGAAAGGTAACTTGGTAACTAAATGTTGAAAGCTTAAAAAAACCTTTGGATTCAATATTTTTTGAAAACTAAAATGGTACGGGGAAAGGTATTGCCCAATTCTTTCATGCATGGACTGAGTCGGGCAAATCGATTTTGATTATCACTAGATTGGTTGCTAGACAATTTTAATGGAGCATCAATTCCAGGGTTATTTAGCGCACATAACAAGCGGTGACTATTTTTTTACTAACACAAATAACCAAAAATGATTGATTTCGAAATAAGTGTGGCGAAGCAAATCGCTTCAACACAAAACTGTTGACATTGTTTTAACCCTTTCCCAAACACCAAATGTTGACCGTCCCAAATTGAAAGAGTTTGCAGACGACATTTTAAAATGCGATGAAATTGAAAAACAATCTTCTAATAGGGCAGAAAACCTTGCGGGAAAATGAGAAATTGCTCATCATGAGCAATTTCTCCTTTTCCCACAATGTTTTCCAGAGTCGTTTGCAACAAATTGGTCAAGTGTTGTTATTGTTTGGGAAAGGGTTAATCAGTTTTATCAGGGAGGCGTTGATGTTGTTTCATGTTTAGCATTGTGATATAGTTGACAGTCCGAATGAATGATAAGTTTTAATTTATAGGGTACAGATGACCTATTTTATGTAAGAGATGTTTTATTAAAATTGAAACATAAGTGTCTTTCCCTTCGACAATGGATTTAATCAAATGACTCTGGTATGGTTTAAAACGAATTCATATTTCCCGACAATCAAATGTTAACAATCGATCATGTTATTGTTCTTTCTGTAAATTACCGGAAATGGAAGCAATAAGCAATCTTATTGGTCAATCCCACCTTCTTTCTGATTGGTGCCCATATTTTTTCTCGTCGCCGATTGGACCCCTCACACACAGAGGGGGAATGCTGACGCGTTTTTATCGCAGGGCGCCTCCAAGCTGTCACGCAGTTACAGCTTGGATAATCCGAGTTAGTTGAGAGTGGTATTGTTGGACGCAGAAATCATTTGGCTATGCGGGACATATGGAGAATTGACAGACTAGCGCTCGTATAAAAAATTACGGACTGATAAGCGCGGAACGCCAGAACTGGTTTCTCTTTGAAGTTGTTTCCCTTGTGTATATATATAGTGTTAATAAAGGTCTATTATGATTTTTCTTCCTGTGCTCTAGGGCTGGGACGGCTACTCGAGTACCCGGGTATGGGGCGGGTACAGGCCACTACCCGGGTAGCAAACCACTACCCGTTACCCGCCGGTACTTTTACTTGGTTTTTGAATCCACATGAAATATGTGAATATGTACTTAGCGTATCTAAATACCAACCTAGCAATCATTTATCCCCCAAACAATGTCTCAACATGTGTACAAATATGGAACAAGCACTCTATCGAAACTATCAACATGATTTGTTCCGATCATCGCAGAAAGTCATAAGGACTTGGAACCACTACTAGCAATTCTGTGCGGTATAGGTGTTTACACAAGTGGTAACGTTGTCAATCGCTACTTCTCCGATTTTCAATATGTAATATTGATGTAGGGACTTTATGGAGATTTTCCAAACATGGCTGAGGAGCAGATGGCTGGGGATCAGCATTTGAGAGTATTAATAGTATGTGTGACAGATTTTTACACATTTTGTTTGGGGTTGATTTAGTAACAATCCACTTGTCAATGAGTGACAATGATCTGATCTTATGTTAACATAAATAAACCCATTCATGTGCATCAATGCCCTTGTTCTATCATACCTTGCACTACCAAGACCAACGTGAAGAGTTGATCGATAACCGCAACTGTACATGATATCTCTAAAGTTTGAAAATACGATGGGTTCTTGGGCATATCAGATGTAGATCTAAGAGAGAATAACATCAGGTTCGGCAGTCTTGATCTTAATGATTCAAGACTGGAGCTTCACTGTATAAAGATGGGAAGGCTATTCCAAAGCCGTATCGTCCTGGGAAAATAGGAATTGGAGTGGTACTGAGTGCAGGACTGTGGGATCAAATAGTTCAGATTTCGCGTAGGAGTAAGATGATTAAATTATTTTTGATTTTGTAAAAATAAAGGAGGGATGGCTGGATGCGCCGATAATATAATGAGTTCCAGTTTAGGGATTCTAACATAAGGGTAACACTGCTAGTTTGGTCGTAGTTGTTACAGACATAGCGGGCAGCTGCTGCTCTCTGGACTTTTTCAATCTTAAGTGTGTGGGTTTTTTGCCATGGGTGCCAGATTGTAGAGCAATATTCAAGTTGGGGTCTAACATATGCTTTAGCCTTAACTTTTTTTGTTACTGGTAGTAATGTTTCTTTTGATAAATCTGAAGGAGTTATTTGCTTTGGCTGTTATGTTGTTTATGTGAGAAGACCAGTTGAGATCGTTACTTATTGTGACACCTAAGTATTTAGCTGCAATAGTAGATTTTAGTTCTGTTTTATGGAGGGTGTAAGGGTAGATGAATGGTTTTCTTTTCCGAGTGATTCTCAACACGTCACATTTGTCGGGATTAAACTCCATGGACCATTCTCTTTCCCATTTTTCGAGGGTAAAAAGATCATTTTGAAGGATAGCTGAATCTGTAGGTGATTTTACAGTGGGATAGACAATTGTGTCATCTGCAAACAGTTTGGCTTTGCTTTGGATACAATCAGGGAGGTCATTTATGTAAGTAGTCATATAATTTATTGTAAAAAGGGTTTACTTGGCAAATAGACAATCAAAAACAGAAAAAAATATCATCAATTAATACAGTTTTCATCAAAAACTTGCCTGGTGCGATTTCTCTTTAATGAATTATTTTCCTTTTTCCTTTTAAGAGCGTATGAGAATGACCGAAAGTAATGTTGAGAAAACCCCTATAGTGTCTATAATACCAAAGAGGTGATGCGAAACTGTCGAGTTCCCCTGCCTTCATTCAACATACAATTATTTAATCCCAGGCCCGTTTTATTGTGAAATTTTCACAGGAATATATTCTTATATGAACTTAGGCACCGCCTAGAAATGCGAGCACAGCATCTTACTGTATTACCCTGAATACTTTAGTACACTGCTGCATATTGTCTCCCTAGATTTGAGTAAGAGATCTTTTCTAGTCTTAAGACAACTGTACATATTTCTTGATTTTAGCTGGATTTAGTTTGATTTGTGAATGCAATTTGATGTACTTGATTGATAAATTTGCATACAAATACAAAGTACATGTATATATTTCAACCAAAACAAAATTAAAGAAACAAAACAGTCAAACCAAGTTTTAAAAACACCACAAAATATTCAAACCAGGCAAAGTAAAAAAGAAAACAATAAACCAATTAACAATGAAATACTGCTCAAGTAGGGTTAGTGGCAGTCATGTCACTTACCTAGACAGATAAACTTAAGTCATGACATTAAACATTTTAAGAGTAAAGTAAGAAGTGCATATGATGGTGTATTTTTAATGTGGTGTAGGGCAATTGACTTCAGGAACTTTTAAGCAAATTAAAAAAACACTTATCAAAACATTAAATCTTGGTAGACTATACTTCATTGATACTCCATATTCAATTCTAATCAATTCTAATGATTGAAGAGATAGGGCTAAACTTTATCCAATTAGCTACAATCATGCTTTTCTCAAAATGTTTATGAAGGTTGTCAACATCGAAATATTCAGGTCAAAATAGTTTGAAGAAGGATACCATTTTAAAAAAACATCTTCACTCCATTTTGATTGCCAGATTGATTTAATGTATGTTAAAGCAGAAGAATGATCAAGTCATGAAATATTTCCAACAACACTTTCAAGATTGTTTTTGGAGAATGGTGCATTTGTACTTGGATAATTTTCAATTGTTTTCTTATGTGTTGATGGATTAATTTGATGAAGAAGTTAAAAAGTGATTTCCATACCTACACCTACTTTAAATGAAGAACCATTTTCTCCAAAAGATGTCAGGGTATATGTATTTCGAGTTCCTTGCCAAATGCAAATTTCCCATTGCAGTAACAAAGATTCAGCTTCAATTTCATAAGTGCAATTTTGTGCATGCCCTCATTATTGTTTAACATCAATGCCCAGTAACTTGCAATAGTCATATGATTTTTATGAAAATAATTCTTCAGTTAGTGATAAGTCAGCATTTTCATACATTGACAAACAATAAAGTGACAAACAATGAAAGAAACAATTGCCATCAACATGTACATTAAGAACTAGAAAATCCTTGCCTTTAATCGTTTAAGTATTTGTTTCCATCAGCATGGTTAATCACAAAAAAAAGCAAAATGATGATGGGTAGGATGAAAAGAAGGACAGACTGTCTGTGAGAGAAAGAGAGAGGATTTATTTCCCCAACTTGGCAATTACTTTGTAAATATACAGGATCTAAATGAAAACTGAATGGATAATTAGGCAATCAAGAAAGCAAAATGTAATTTTCTGAATGTTTTCCTTTCCATTTGCATGAATTTGTTTGTCAGCCGGCAGTAACAGGCGACAGTAACAGGCGACGGTAACAGGCGACTGGTTAACAGCATGCAGCTTTGTTTTCATTCCAAATAAGGTATATTCCGTAAATCAGGAATTAATGAGGCTTCACAGCAATAGCCATTTCATTGAGCTGAAATTAACAAGGGTTAATGGAAAAATCTTTTGTCAGCCTCAAAAACACAGTCGAGACTCAGCATAACCACGAAATACAATGATCTTAACCACAATTGGAACTCGCCAGTAAATTATGACAGGCTCATTTTGCTTAAACTCTTATGGTTTATATTTTGTCATCTGATACAACTGTTGCTCGAGACTTTTCTTATGAATACGCTTAATATAGGGTTTAGAGAAGAAGAAATCCATTTAGCTAGGAATACGACATTGAGGATAGAAATCAAATTGTGTGTCAGTGGTTTCTAAGATTTCTATCAGTCTACTGGTTTATCATTACGAGAGAGTCTACTAAAGTAAAGATTCAAACTAAGGCTTAGCAATCAAATTTAGAATGATGGGTCACTGGGTCAGCTATGTTTTGTAGTAGCAAAAATCCTTCACAAAACCTTTTTACTCATTTCTTTGCCTGTGGACTTTAAATGGCAACCCTTTTCCTTATACAGCCTTATTTTTATGTGTATTTACAGATATCAAAGTTACCCTGTTTAAAGTTAGATATTTAGAATATTTGAATAAGCCAAAAGCATTTCATTGACGTGAGTTTACATTTTGTATATGTGATTAGGCTGGATTACTATTTATAAGTATTTGGTTTTTATTTTGTTATAAGCAATGATCTTTTGAAATTACCATCACACCGGTCCTGATGACTCTCAGAAATTCCAAAGCTTTTACAGTCCATCTTCTTCAATTAATGCTAGCATAGGCTACTGAGGGTCTATATTAATGAAACACTGGTTAATTCAGTGTAAAAAATACACCAACAGTGTTCCACAGACATATACCCAAATTGGTCAAATGTTCCCAAAATCCTTTCCTGGTTGTACAATTTCCTATGGTTTGTCCTCCGGTTTGTCCGCAGACAGTGTCATAATCCAAATGAATGATTTCAATTTAAAGTTAATACTCCCGAACAACCAGTAGAGATTAAGATTGGGAGGCACTCTTAAATTAGTTTAAAAGATGTGATTACCCAGTCCATTTTTGAAGATGTGTAGACTGGGACTTGATTTAAGGTCACAAGGAAGGCTATTCCAGTGGGTTATAGTTCTTGGAAAGAATGAATTATTGTGATACTGAGTTCTGAATTGTGGAATAAGAAACTTAAGATATCTGGTGGGAGTGAGGTGACTATGGTCAACAAAGACTACCGGTATTTTGTGATGAATTTTATATAACATTATTAGTGATAATTGAAGTCTTCTGTGTTCGAGTGTGTTTCGTTTGAGGGTGTTCAGCATTTGTGTTACACTACTGGTATAATCGTATCGTGCTGCAGCACGCTGAACACCCTCAATTTTGTGTGTTAATGATTTCTGCCAAGGGTGCCAAATGTTGTCGCTATTCGTTTTAATCATCGATAGTTTTATTGTCTAATTGATATGTTTATCCCCATACAAATGTGACAGGGTTTGTGTTAGAAATAATCCCATAACATTGGTTGTTGTTCGGCATCGTACACCTTTTTCATAGGGAAAAGACAAGTGCCAAGCATTGTCAGTCAACTTCAAGCCTTCAATCGTTGTGTAACGGGTGATTAATTGATAGTCACTCTTGCTGTATTTACCCTTTTCAAAAAAATCTTTATACTTTATTGAGAGCCATTTTCAAAATGTCTTTGATTGTCTTATTCCTGAGAGCACTTTATGATCCATGAAGTTGCCAAACTGCAAAAATCAAATTCTAGTGGGCAAAAGAAAGAATTTGGCATCCATGTTCGTTGACAAGTCGATGTTTGATCATGTGATGAACCGAAGTTTCAGAACATCTCCGAAGGGTTGCGATTGGAAAGGAACAGCACCGAAAGTTCCGATCGACAGTAATCTGGTTCCCTGTTATCTTCTTGCTACACAAGATTAAGTGGATAGTTTTAGAAATGTTAGAACCAGTTTAAACAAGATGGCGGCAACCATGAAATCGGAAATACCAACTTTCTCCTCAGCCGCAGCACTGTGCAGCATATATATTTTTCCTTCCAAACTTTCTCTACCGTATAGAGCTCACTTTGTGAGCAACGCGCAAAGCGACGCTCACCATGCTCGTTTATTAAATTGTTTCTTATGAATGATGTCAATTTTTAGTGCACATTATTTTAAATCAATATAAAAAAAATGATCCGAAACTGTCGAGTTGACTGTATGTAATCAAAGGGTGACAGTCGGGTCCCCGAATAGTCGTTTACCTGAAATTCATTTATATAGTAATTCGGGTTGGGACGGGTACTCTAGTACCCGGGTACGGGCCACTTCCTGGGTAGCAAATCACTACCTGTTACCCGATGATACTTTTACCTTGGTTATAACATGTGCCAACATGTGTACCAAAAAGTCTTACACATTTTATATACTCTCCAACTTGAAGGCTGCTCATCAGCTATCAAAACTGTCAACATTTGTTTGTTCTGGTCATTGCATTAAGTCATAAGCGCCTAGAACTATTACTCCCAATTCTTTGTTGTACAGGTGCTTAGACGAGTGGTAACGTCAATTCTGATCTCTCGGATTTTCAATATGGAATGCTGATGTAGGCAATTTATGGAGGCTTTTCAAAAGCAACGTTTGGTTTAATGACTGATAAGCAGCATTAAAGAGAATATAGTACCTGTGACAGATTTTTACACAGTTTGTTTGAAGATGATTTAGTAACATCTGATCCACTTGTCAATGAGTGAAAATGATGTGATCTTTTGTTAGCATTAACAACCCGTTCATTTGTATGGTCCACGTTCTATCAAGCATCGCCCTACCTACACCAACATGAAGAGTTTAGATAACCGCAACTGGACAACATCTCTCTAAACTTGGAAAATACAGTGAGTTCTTAGGCATATCAGATTTAAATCTAAGTGAGAATAATATTTGGTTCGGGTACTCGGGTACCAGCGGGTAACATCCCCTTGGGTATCCGGGTAGTTAAGTTGCTACCCTTCCCAGCTCTCATAGAAATCGAGGAGTCGTTTCACTGAAAGCATTTATATAGTAATTCTATCTATGTTATATATAGTAATTAAATTTATAAAAAAGATTTTTATTTGTAAAATGAAAAAGATTTGAATGTTTCTTTTCTTGATTTGGAATATTTCGATAAACTATAGTCTATACATCTTGGATAAATAGGCATTATCAATGGGTTATATGTTAGTTTGTGTGATAATGTTTGTTCCAATCATGTTTTAGAATTAAATGTGCATGTATTTATTAAGTTTAACACACTTCCTCATCAGTAGACTATTTTGTGAACTATATACATAGCACAATATAAAAGATTTAATCTTCTTAATGATATAAGTTTTCCACTATTATAAATGAACTTCGGGGAAACAACTCCTCGATTTCTATATAAATTTACTTCGGGGAAACGACTCCTCGATTTCTATATAAATTAACTTTAGGGAAACGACTCTTCGGGGAAACGATTGTTAATCTTATCAAACATACCAATTTGGAGCTCAACCATTTTTCTTTCGAAGTTTCAAAAGTGTCACTAATGTATTAATATCTGAAATTTTGATTTAAATGACTCACTTAATAAGTTCATAAAAATGTTTACGTAGAAGTCTGAAACATCCGAAAGTCCGAGCTACGTCACACGGTCTAAAAAGTAGGACAACGCTTAAATTTCCACATACCACTGTGATTATCACTTTGATTACCACTGTGATTACCACTGTGATTACAACTGTGATTACCGCTGTGATTACCGTTGTGATTACCTCTGTGATTACCACTGTGATTACCATTGTGATTACCACTGTGATTACCACTGTGATTACAGTGTACTCGAATAACTGGAGTACAATATTTGTGGGCATTTGATACTATACTTCGACTAAAATAATATGCACCATATTTTCCGTATTTGATTCTTTAGTTTTGTTCTTACTCATTTAAAACGATGGACTTATGTTTAGAATTTGACTGTTGTTGTTGTGTATTTAATGTGGGTAAGACAATAGAGAGTCTGGGATGTGTCACGGTTGATAGCTATTTCAATAATCACAGAAAACAGGTGCATACATATGCATAGAGAGATGCAGTGAGGGTGGAGCCTAATGAATATGCATACATTACAGTTGTACAACTATCGTATTAAGTTCAACTCATCTTGGATAAGACCTGTATATAATTCCCATGCTGTACTACATTATGCGTTGATGTAAATGTCGCTTCCGGTCATAAACAAAATGGACGTCGAAAGCTTAAATTAGAGCCTACTCTATGTAAATTGATAGATAGCTCGCTTATAAGAGGTGTATCAGAAACACATATAGGCTAAGACGATTCACAAATAATTAATATATGTATTTCAGGTTTCTTTTTTTCGTCAGTCCCTTTGAACCTGAAATTTTGTAATTTATAGGCACATAGTAAGGGGTCCAGAATTTTTGTAACGCAAAAATCGCAATTTACTTGGTGAAGCATAATTAATGTCCAAATGTTGAAAAAAAGCTTTGTTTTTGTATCATTATTGAGATGAAGATATCCCTTTCGGACGTCATCACTTTTGGATGATCTTCCATTTTTAGCTCACCTGAGCACAAAGTGTTCAAGGTGAGCTTTTGTGATTGCCCAATGTCCGCCGTGCGCCTTCAACAATTTCTTTAAACATTGAAGAAATTTATTCCTTGCACAACTTTTGTTGCTGTGGCATGATAAAGGGGGAATTTCTGCAATTTGAAAAAAAATCTCCTTGTCCGTCATCACTGGTCAGATTTCAAAATAATTTCACAGGAATGTTCTTTAGGGGCCTCTTTTTAAAAGTTGTTTTCAAGAATTTTGATATCTCGAAAAACATGGCAACCAGGCTGTTTTTGTTTTCACTATAAACATGTACAGTAGAGCCTCGTTTATCCAAACACTTTCGTTCCCTGGAGTAATGTTCGAATTAACGAATAATCCAGAATAAACAATCGGCGAGTTTCCATTGAAATGTTTACTTATACACCGTTTTCCATAATAATTACTATGAAGTAAAAAAGAGGTAATAGTTGAAAATGATTGCCAGACATTGTCTCCTGATCGCTGTCATTGCCTAACACCTTTTACAAATTCGACTTTCTGCGCGTGACAATAATTACAATTAGGTTAGACCAGTTGACAGACTAAATGACCGATTTACAAACAATCAACACCTTTCATTACACTACACTTGGTGACATTTTATGATCAATCATTCTCGCTTCCGCATATCCGGGCATTTTCACCCGATTTCCCAAGATGCAACAGTACGTAACCAGTAACAAAGGGGGTACAACGTCGCGATTGGCTATGTGTTTACATAGTGAGAAAAGTCGATTTCCTGATTAAAACATTAAATAAAACTTAAATACGATGTGTTAGCTCTGTTGGACGATTGCCTGAATCTAAAATAATATTAATTAGAAATAATAGTCCAATTGATCTTATGGCATGGTAAATTTAGGTAAAAAGAGTGAACATATTTGATGAAGAGATAACATTCTACTCATTTACGAGGGTATGTGACGTTTCGTCAAAGTGCATCGCATAAGTGTGACATATAAAACGATATTTATTATATGTTATTGAATTTATTCCTATTTGACTTTGATCGGATGTATTGTGTGTTTTAGTGCATTTTTTAAGTTAAGACTAGGTTCAGACATACCGAGTTACTTTTGGATTCCTCTGATTTTAAAAAATAAATCCATAAGTTAACTTTACATTGACACATTGTTTTGATGACTATCAATGAATAACAGGTAATCCGCTTTTAACTCTCGGACACTAATGATACTAAGTAGCACCCAATCACCGACCCCGAAGCCATAAAATACACAAATGTGTGACAACGCACAACTGTAGACACTTTGGCATTGTTCTAAAGTAACATCCTTATCAAGTCTGTGGTTTTATTGCCCTAGCATCTATTCATTAATCAATTTTACAAGTTGACCATTAGTATAGTTACGGTCTTTATGACAACCCTTTATCCAAACAATCATATCAACCATTTGAATCCGAAATTCTCGACCTACAAGCATAAATGTTAAAGTTGTATAAGATTACAACAATAAATTATTATTGATAATTCTATGCCTTACATTGCAACTGGCTTTTGGAAGCATTTTCGCAAGAAAATGATGTTTGTCTTACCTTTATACAATAATAAATAGTACAATTATGCCATTGGTATAACCGTTTAAATGTCTCTACCTCTTATTTGAATAATCGTTTTATTTTGTGTTTAAACATTTTAGTAGAAAAGTCGCACTTGTATCCGGTTAGCGGGAAATTAAGAATATAAATGTCATCACCGCAATCAATCATTCAATTTTGATTTTAAGATCAAGGGTTCGTTCTGCTGAATTCTTATATCACAAACCTCAAATGTTTGTCATGATTAAATTGCTTTTTTATCTTGTTGGTCACACTCAAAAGCCGATTTTAATATATATGATAAATAAAATGATAGCGTGGTTTTTAAGCCAGTAAATCATTGAATAGATAATTCCCACATTTGAAAACAATCTCTCGGTATACAACTTAATTGGCTCTTATCAGATTCAGAATCCTGATCAACACAAGAATTAAGGGTTGTGACGTAAATAAATGCCGATCTGCCACATTTGCACCCTATCATAAAGTTACAAATTATTTCTTGTTAAGCCAATGCCTTCGGACATAAGAGTTCCTTTAAACATATCAAAGACAACCCCGTGTCCTTCAATCGTCTTGATATGTGCAGTGTCAATAGGTTGAAAATAATGGATTTGCATTTTTTCATTGTCATGTGCATTTATATACGAAACATCATTAAAGGTAGGCGGATCAAAGTTCTAATTGAACATGCATCTATTCATTCAAAGTGCTTTAAAGCAATATTCATTAACAAGCTTTGTTTAATTTGATTTTAAGAAATGTTTGATGTGTTGTAAATGAAATGGAAAAACATGTAGTTTTAACCCTTCACCTTTATTGACCAACAATTTGCGGGTAAAATTTTGATAATCAAATGCAACAAATGAAAATTTTCAAGTTTGTCCATGTTTTCCTCTACACCAAAATATTTATTAGGAAGTTTTCGTTTTCAAAGGACTAGATTCTGCCAAAAAGACGTATTTTATTGCTACGGAATACATGGAATATCACGGTTATGACTGCACTGCTTTTCGTTTATCAGCACTCATTAAATCCAATTTATGGCAATATCTTAACATTTCGAGGATTGGCAACACCCAAAAACAAATCTTTATACTCAAAAGACCAGATAAAAACACACTGGACACAAAATAAATGTCTTCTTATATTGATTTTTGTGTAATGAATAAGGGGCTCGCTTCTGCAACAAAGCGTTTCTAGGCAGTTGTATACCCCTGTATTTTACTTCCAGTTTAGATGACGTCACGTCGAAAGCGAGAATACATGCGAATTTTCCAAAGGTGTGAATTTTGGATTACAGTATCGTCAATAAACGTAGGTAACCGCAAAACAAATAATCATTATGCTGGTTTCCGGATTAGTCGTGCGCATACACTATTAGAAGTTAGGCTTGGTTCCCGACTTTTATTGTCCGGAGCCGGAATGCGGATATGGATTAAACAGTGGAATTAATGAAGGTAAGGACCGTTCCCTACAAATTCTGTTCGGATGGCGAATAATACGGATTAACAGCTTTTGTCACTAGAGCTGGGACGGGTAGAAATTTATTACCTGGGTACCCAAGGCGATGTTTCCCACAGGTACCCAAACCCAATGTAAATCTCTCTTAGATTCAAATTTGATATGCCCATAAACTCATCGTATTTTCAAACTTTAGAGATATGATCATGTCTAGTTGCTAACTGAAATAATATTGATGAGATGTAAAAACCCATAAAAAAAAAAAAAATGTCTAGTTGCGGTTAAAGAAACTCTTCATGTTGGTCTCGGTAGCGCAACGTTTGATAGAACTTGGGTCATGCAAATTTATGGGTTTGTTAATATTAACACAATATCAGATCATTGTCATTTATTGACAAGTGGATCAGACATTACTAATATAATGTGTAAAATCTGTCACAAGTACTTTATAATCTCAAATGATGCGCCCCAGCTATTCAAACCAATGTTTTGGAAAGTCTCCATAAATTGCCTACATCAATATTCCATATTTAAAACCTGAGAGGTCGCGATTGATAATGTTACCACTTGTGTAACTGCCTGTACCACGCAGAATTGCGAGTAATGGTTCTAGGCCCTTATGACTAACTGTGATGATCTGAACAAAAAATGTTGATAGTTGCAATAGCTGCTGAGCAGCCTTCAATTTGGAGAGTATATAGTGTGCGTGTGACATATTTGTACACATGTTGAGAACTTGTTTGGGGATTATTGATTGCTAGTTTGGGATTTAGAAACACATGATTCACTCGTCAATGAGTGCTTATTCACACATTTCATGTGGATTTATAACCCAGGTAAAAGTACTGGCAGGTATCGGGTAGTGATTTGCCTGTACCTGACCCATACATGGGCACTCGAGTACCCGTCCCAGCCCTATTTGCCACATGACGTTATCAAGGTTTGCGAGAGGGAGTTGTTGAGTTTATTTGTTAAACAGGCTTTCCACTATTTTAACAAATTCACTGGCTTTCAGCAACTTACATGTAAGGAAACAGAAAACTGTTTTGTTTAGCGACAAGGATTGTTAAAATCAAATCTTTAATGTTTATTACTCCCAGACCAAAAATCTCTTGAGTTAGTCCATTAATTCCCACTATAATTTCATCACTAAGCAACAATTCCCAATTTGTTTATCCTCTATAAATTAATTTTGACAGGTATGTTTAGCCGTTGAGAGGGCATCTGGCATAATTTCTGGTCTTCATGAGGGACCTTCCAAAAGCTACTGTCCGCCTTATACAAATTTGTGTCTTTTATGTTATAAAATGAAGCAAGACAAACAAATTTGTGTGATTTTACTTAATTCGATTTTGGATGATAAATGTCATGAAAACGTTGACAGTGTTATGACTGATATTTAGTAATTGTTTTAAAGTGCAATAAACACAAATTTCTTTTTATGAAGTCATTTTGGCTAACAGCATGATAATAATTCTACAAACAAGCATGTTTTCTTGCAAACCTTTGCTCAACATCCTTTGCATATAATGTTTCCTTTATTAACCCTCTCCCAAACAATAACGACATTTGACCACTTTGTTGCTGATGGCTTTAGAAAACATTGTGAGAAAAGGAGAGATTGCTTGTAACAAGCAATTTCTCCTTTTCCCACAACGTTTTCTTCCACATTGTGAGAAAAGGAGAGATTGCTTGTAACAAGCAATTTCTCCTTTTCCCACAATGTTTTCTTCCCTATAAGAAGATTATTTTCCAATTTCATCACATTTTGAAATGTTGTCTGCAAACTATTTGAATTTGGGACAGTCAAAATTTTTTTGTTGGAATTCAGATGATATTGCAAATGTGTAGTTAAGCATAAATTAACTATAAATGGACTGATTGTTTTATGAAATTCAATTTTCAGTTCAGCACAGTGGGAATTGGTTGAAAACTCCTGTATTGTTGGTTCATGCATGAAAAATATTGTTGTTTTGATGTTTACAATATCATTTACAATTGCAGATGAAAGTTTACAAGGCTCTATATCCACTCCCCATGGCCCTCAAACAAAAGAATATGCCTTTGGTATGAAAAATCGTGGAACCACTTCCCAGTTTCTAGACAGTAAAGGCTTTGGATGGTTACTAGAAGAAGAAGATGTTGACCAGGAGGATTTAGAACCCCTTTTGTAAGCAAACTTGTTATTTAGTTCGACATAACTTTAAGATCTGATTCAAGGTATTTTAGTGAAGTTATCTAGACAAGGTTAGATTTACTTAGTTTTAATAACCAAATCTGATAATGGATGGTTGTTAAATGAAAGACTGATCGACATGTTCTTCTGCAGCGGGCAACTGATTATCTGATGAGGTCTATGATTCATGCTGCACAATGCACTTATGATAAAACAAAAACTTTATATATGAAAGATTTCAACAAAACGATTACCAGATCACTTCTTTTATCCATGATGAAAATTCAGGAGGAACGCTCAAGATTGTATGTAATTAGTGTTTGTCATATACTGCATTTTAAACAGGATAAGTTTTTAATGACAACTGCAATTGTATCACAACAGATTATTGTAGGTTAACCTAAAAGGGTTGCGTTGCCCATCTTAAAGGCAATCTACATATGTTTCAGTGAATATCATTATCAGACCTATTATTTGCATTGGTCAGTTGGTGTGTAGTTATAACTAATATTGATACAGAAAAGCTGAAAAGAAATGCATTAGAAATAGTGTATCAAAAATGATAAAAAATCAATGTAATTTCTGTTTCAAAAAGATTTAGCTGCCATTCAGGCTGTTGTGGAGACGCTTGTATGATGATCTAATTTGCATAATTTATGCTCAAATTAAAGTTGCAGACAAAATTGACACCAAGATTTTCTTAACCCTTTAAGGTATAGAGATAAGGCTTATCAGTGACACCATAGGTATAAACCATCCAACTATCGGAGATCATTAACGCATACATTATCAGTCACCCTAGGTACCTATTTGCACAGGATTATCTCCGATAATTGCCACTGATTTTGGTACTGTTAATCAAACCAAAATTAATGCAATTTTCGTTAATCCAATAGGTTTTCACAAAGAATAAAGGACGATGAGAACAAAATCTCCTTAGAGTTGATGTTTTTTTCTTTTTTTAATGATACATACATATTAAGATAAAGGTGTAGAAAATTAGACAAACAATGAAACTGTATATTGCGGTGTGAATTATACAAACTCAAAAGTAATAAAATGACGTATGTGTTCCCCCTGAGAGATCCCTAATTTGTTTTTCTGCTTTGTCATCAATTGCAGGGAATTTTGTTGACGAAAAATGCCATTCATGACGGTAGATACATGCTTTGTCTTTGTATATTTCTCAACAAAACTGAATCGTTCTCTTTCCGTTAAAACCGTTTCCAAAATAAAAAAAAATGTTTTTCACCACAATATTGCTTCATAAAGTACCGGGTAGTAAAACCTGGTCCTCTTATACATGTAAAACTGTAGAAATAAATTCATTATGGCAACAAAACATGCTTATGTTTCCGTAAAATATGTGTCCATGGGTGGTGAATCTACCAAAAGCTCGTTGTTGTAGTCAAAGTCCGAGGAATAATCTAATTTGCTTGTCCGCGAATTGGTAAGATCTATCAGTATTTCATCATCTTCATGCTCAAAAGATCGATCAAATGATTGCTCTGAGTCTACATTGATGTCTGACCCGGATCGAAAGCATCAAAATTGACATAATACTTTAAGAAGCCGTCTTTATAACGTCCGCTATTCGACAGCTTTATTTTCATTCGCCTTTCAACTTTAAACAACAGTTCCGTGTCATAAACATCCTTAATGGGTCGCGTGCCGTATGCTCGCTCTCATTTTAATTGGATAGTATTTTTAGAAATGTGTTCATTTTCTAAAGAATTGCATTCGATGCGCCTTAAAACACCATTCATTCAAAGAATTGCATGAAATCCTTATCGAGTCTTTTCAAATCGGCATTGTTTTGATCTTTTATGACCGGATACTGAAGGCCTCTCATATTAATTGGGTTGGTAATTTGAATTCCCTTCATCTCAATTTGATAGCGCCTTTTTCAGAAGGGTGTCGTGGGACCATTATCAAAAGATTCTCTCTAGAGCAAAAGTTTAAACTTTGACCCTATGATTTTATCATTCGGAAATGAAAGAAAACACATTTATTTAAAAGGAAAATGAAATTTGGAGAAAGTGACGTGTGTGTTTATGTGTGTAATGAAGGGTTAAAGTTCAATCAAATTTTCAGCTGTCAAATGCGGTAATCGATAGAACATCAAAATGGGTTTTAAACGGTAATAGTTATAACGGCGAAAAGCGTTTTATGCGGTAATCGATAAGGCGGCGAACGGCGCTATATACCGTAAAGGGTTAAAACAGAAACTGGTATAATTTGCTTTAAATCAATAACAGATTACTGAACTTTAAAAGCATACTAGCAGTCAGAAAAACTTCAAAACTGGGTAGTATGAGTAACATTATAATTTATGATAGAACATAGTTGAAACATAGTGAGAAACCACAGGATCATGACAATATAACGCCTGTACTATTTATTATCTATTTTTCAAAGTGCTATTTTCTTAAATTGGGTGCCCACCAATTCAACTTCATTGCTTACATTTGAGTAACCTAAAAAAATCAAGGATGGCTTGGATTAATGAGTGGTGATCACCTGGTTAGAAAAATCATTTGAAACATATAGAAATACTGTCATTTATCCGATATTAACAACATGAACATTCAAAATGGAGAATTTATTCGGTTTTATTGGTTCCCAGCGTTTCTCGGTTGACCTTGTGTTATCGCTTATTGTAAATAAACAGTATAATATTTATTTTTTTAAAAGCATCATGTAAACATGTTAAAGTCTCAATTCCTTTGTAAAAGGGAATTTTAATTTGATTTTGAATTATTCTAGAACTTTCTTAATTTAAGTGTACATGAGCGCAAGTATGGCTTTAATTTTTTTCATGAGTTTGTATCTCATGAACTACAATTTGGAAGGAGTTGATACTTCTCACATGTGTTCAGGGTCATAATTTAAGGTCCCTGGCCAAGTTTCATAGCTTTAGTTTTCAATTTAAGCAAATTATGCAGCCTTTTTTACTGAGAAAATCTTGGTTAAGTTTTAGCTTGACTATTCGAAGAATAAGGAGAGCTATACTTCTCACCTGGGTGTCTGCGTCGCTGTCGGCGTCACACCTTGGGTAAGTTTTTACATGCAAGTTTGTATCTAATGAACTACCTTATGGAATGGGTTGATACTTCACACAGGTGTTCAGGGTCATACTTTAAGGTCTCTGCCCAAGTTTCATATCTCTAATTTTGAATTTAAGCAAATTATGCAGCTTTTTGTACTTAGGAAATCTTAGTTAAGTTCATGCATGCAAGTTTGTATCTCATGAGCTACTGTATGGTATGGATTGATACTTCACACATGTGTTCAGGGTAATAATCTTAGGTCCCAGGCCAAGTTTCAAATTTCTTGTATTAAATATAAGCAAATTATGCGGCCTTTAAAAATATTGTTCTTAGAAAATCTTTTTTTTGTGTGCAAGTTTGTATCTCATGAACTACTTTAGTGAATGGGTTGTTACTTCACACATGTGTTTATGGTCATAATATAAGGTCCCTGACCAAGTTTCAAACCTCTAGTTTAAATTTTAGCAAATTTTGCGGCCTTTTTTTACTTAAGAAAAATCTTGCTTGCAAGTTTCTAACTCATGAACTGCTGTATGGAATGGATTTGTAATTCACACCTGTGTTCAGGGTCATAATTCAAGGTACCTTACCAAGTTTCATATCTCTTGTTTTGATTTCAAGTTAGTTATACAGCTATTTGTACTTAAAAAATCTTGGTTAAGTTTGTACATGCAAGTTTGTATAGCATGAACTACCATGTGGAATGGGTTGATACTTCACACATGTGTTCAGAGTAATAATTTAAGGTCCCTAACCAAGTTTTAAATCTCTTGTATTCAATTTAAGCAAACTATACAGTCTTTTGTACTAAGAAAAATCTTTGTTAAGTTTTTGTGTTTGTATCTCATGAATCTATATGTAATTGGTTGATACTTCACACATGTGTTCAGGGTCATTATCTGAGGTTCCTGACCAAGTTTTATATCTCTGGTTTTGAATTTAAGCAAATTATGCGGCTTTTATACTTCGAAAAACTCTGTTAACTTTTAACATGCAAGTTTCCATCTCATTTACTACTGTATAGAATGGGTTGATACATCACACATGTGTTCAGTGTCATTATGTTAGGTCCCAGACCAAGTTTCATATCTCTTCTTTTGAATTTAAGCCAATTATGACGTCTTTGTACCTACAAAATCTTTTTTGCGTGCATGTTTGTTTTTTTCCTTTTCCCACAATATTTTCTGCCCTATTAGAAGGTTATTTTCCAGTTTCATCACGTTGTGAGATGTTGTCTGCAAACTCTTTGAATTTGGGAAAGTAAAAAATTTGGCATTTGGTAAAGGGTTTATCCCATGATTCTATCAAAACTTATTACATTTTAGATTTTATTACATTTTCCGTTAACTATGTCATCCATAAATTTGATAAAACAGGTTGTGTTATACTTATCGCATTTTCTGTTTTATTACATTTCCAGTTATAACATAGATAATATGCTCATAAATTGCATATTGTCTTGCTTGATGTATTAGTTAGAGGCTAGATAGTGAAATTTAACCGATATAGACACCCCAAGGAAGGAGCAATAGCCTTCCGCGGCTGTCAATCGCATGTCAAAAATCTACCATACCGTATTTAGAAAAAAGAAAATTGATCTACTCAGTGACGTAGATTCAGTCGCCATTTCTTAAATCGCATATTAGCTTTTCTCAACTTGATTGTACTCAGTCACCATCACCTGGGAAAGATGGATGTAACCTTTGATTTGACCGATTTTATGTTGAAAGACTTCCCATTCTCAGATGAGCCATGTTCATCAACACAAATATTACGAATATCTACGCAGCAATTGGTCCCTAAAACAGGTTATTGTTTAACCCACATATTCATCCAATAAAATGCGTCAATTTGAATTTTTCTGTAGGTTTATTTGACGCATTCTCTTTGGATGAAAATGTAGGTTAAACACTAAATGGCATTAATTTTGAAATTTGCAAGACAATCCTTAAGTTGTTAGCCTATTATTTTCTTTGCTATTCATTTGCCTTTCAGGGAAGAACTGGATATTGATTTAAAAGACATTTATTATAAGCTCCGTTGTGTGCTGTTCCCTGTGCCACAATTAGGATTCAAGCGACAAATTGTGAGGGAGAATCCAGATTTTTGGGGTCCACTAGTAGTCATACTACTGTATTCTCTTGTTTCTTTGTATGGACAGTTTGCGGTATGTATTGAATAAGACATAGGTTAGATTAATATATTTTAAGCTGACCAGAGCACAAAGTGCTTAATGAGGTTAAGGATGTGTCTAGTCGATGTATCATTTGTCCATCCTTATAAAATATTCATGTCTATAACTATTTGATTTAAGACTGTGAAGTTTTAGCTCCACTATTTGAAGAATAATGAGAGCTTTATTACTCAACCGGTAGTTAGTTGGCAGCGTCACACCTTAGTTAAGTTTTATATGCAAGTATGTAAATCATTTTAATTTTGATTACTGTATGGAGTGGGTTGATCAAATTTTATATCTCTTGTTATGAATTTGTGCGAATTATGCTGCTTTTTGTACTAAGAAATTCTTAGTCAAGGTTTTTTGTGAGCACGTTTTTTTCTCATTGGTATTCAGGGTAAAAATTTAAGATTCCTGATCAAGGTTTACATGTTTTGAATTTAAGCTAATTATGCTGCCTTTGTATACTTAGAAAGTCTTGGTTAAGTTTTTACATTGTAAGTTTGTATCTCATGAACTACTTTATGGAATGGATTGATGCATTACACAAGTTTCATATCTCTTGTTTTAAATTTAAGCAAATTATGCAGTCTTTTGAACTTTGAAAATCTTGGTCAAAGTTTTGGGTGCATGTTTATATCTTAACACTTATTTTAAGGAATCATTGTGTGCATCCTCATATTTAAGAAACCCACTGTTTTACTGACCTTTACCCTCTTCGATATTATCGAAAAGCCGAGCATGCTATCTTATGGACAGCTCTTGTAGTTTGTAGCATTATTTCGATTTTCTCTGCAAAGATCATTCGAATTATTTCATACAAAGAAAATCAGCCTCAGTCCTGGAGTCACCAGTTTAACATAGAAATCTGACTTAGTTTACCCTTATAGTGCTGGAACCGACTTCATGCTTATGCAAACAGGTTGGATCCAGGCCAACCCCCATGTTAATTGGGTGTGGCCTGTGATCTAACCTGTTTGCTACTCTGAGTATCTTTCCTCATCAAAATGAAGCAAAAATTAAAGGTTTTGTTAAGCAGACAACACAAAAATCTTTCTAAGGGTTAAGGAAAACCATTAAAGTCCTTTTTGTTTGAAATGCGAGATCTGACTTATTTAATGAAAACCATTAAAGTTTTTTTGTTTGAAATGTGAGGTCTGACTTATTTAATGAAAACCATTAAAGTTTTTTTGTTTGAAATGCGAGATCTGACTTATTTAATGAAAACCATTAAAGTTTTTTGTTTGAAATGTGAGGTCTGACTTATTGAAGGACTATAATTGAATAAAGTTCTTACTGATTGAAATGTGAGATCTGGAACTTTAATTCTTTGATATTTGAAATGTAGCATCTTCTAGAGACTTTCTACCAAAAATGTAGTACCAGTCACAATATGCTCCAAAGGATGATGTCAAATGCAAATACACTGTATCCATAACCCAGTTTCCATGAACCCAGATGGGAATTTTGATGTATAATGTCCGTTGAAAATTCATATTTCATAAGACAATTTCTTTGCTTACAGGTCGTTTCCTGGATCATAACCATTTGGATATTTGGTTCTCTGATCATCTTTATGTTAGCAAGGGCCTTAGGAGGGGAGGTAAGTGTTGGCTGACACATAACAGCCCACAGCATAAGAACAAACACACCTGTCTTATTTGTTATTGACAAAATACCTCAAATATGACTAATTTTGGCTTCCAATTCGACCTGGCACTTTGTCCAAGGACCCCTTAAACGAAATGCGGACCAACAACTCTCTTGATTAAAAACCATCAAAAGGCATGCTAAAAACTTCAGTTGATTACCTGATTATGACATTTGTTTGAATAAGGTGTGAAAAACAACACAGATTGCTATGTACATGCAATCAAAAGAAAAGTTCTTGTTTGAATCACTTTATTTTGTGTCATAGAAGGTCCCTCTGCACTCCGGGTTAAGTTTGAAATGGCCATTTTGTGGTTTATTTCATCATTCAATGCACATAAAGAATCAAGACAGTAGTTTATAAGAGACAGCTCTTTAAACAAACTGTTATGCAGTGTAGCCTCATTACACTGTTATGCAGTGTAGCCTCATTAATCACGACCCCTAATTTATTGAATCCTCACTTTGCAGAACGAAATTAAAGGCAACAGATTTTTTCTTGTATTTTTATCTCATAAGTCTTAAATCCAGGAACCAGAATTAAAAATTGTTATAAATGCTATTATAATGCCCCCTATATCTGAAAATTAGTCCACCCTAACACAAGGTCAGTATTGAACAATAGTAGCAAACCCAATCAATAACATCACTGTATTGTTGGCCCTTTAAATAAGTGTAAGACTTATTAAGTTATTTGAACAAATATATTGTTTCCTTTAGAAGAATTCCCCTGCTGGCCTCAATTAAATTAATGTGGAAGTTTATATGGGATGGAATTGTTGGGATTAACACGATATCATTGTATTTGGGATGATGACTATTCCTTTTTCTTCAATGCATTTTGTTATAATGCATCTACTTCAATATATAATATAGTCTTCATTCATGTAAACCCATGTCTTCATTACTATTCTGTATGCCCATATTCCAGTTTCTGTGTTTTGGTAAGATGCTACCAGACTTTATATAATATATATTTATATATTATATATCTCATCTAATAAGGTAGTGGGCCTCAAATTATGTATGCTTAGTGACCTCTTGTGAGCACTACATTTCTATTGTTTGTATGTGGATAATTATTTTTATTACGACTTAGAATTCCTCAAAATGTTTGTCTTCAAAATATCTATGGTCAATTGTATCAAAGATGAGGTTGGGGAAAATATCTATGGTCAATTGTATCAAAGATGAGGTTGGGGAAAAAAGGTAGGCAAATGAGTCATGACTTAGTCAAATCTTGTTCCCACTATAGCAGCCACAGGTTTGATCTAATATTCACCGAAATTGCTTAGAATGTCAGCATTTTAAATGCATGGGTTAACTTTGATTTTGGACATAGTCAAAAAGTAGGTCACCATGTCTTATCTTTGTAAAATCATGTTTCCTTTCATGTTTGTTTTGAATGTTTTGGTCAAGATCTATGATCATGGATGGGATCGGTTCATAATGTAGGCCATTAAGTCATACAGTCTAACTTGTGTTAAGCAGCCACCCTTTTAAGCAACCAACCTGTCTTAAACAGCCACTACAGAAAGTCCCATTGTTATATTTATAGTGTAAATCAAATTGTGTTAAGCAGCCAACCTGTCTTAAACAGCCAATTTACTCTGTCCCATAGGCTGGCCTCTTAACACAAGTTTGACTGTATTTTAGTAGACAATAATTACTACTACTCTTGGCCAAACTTCATGGTCAAATTCATAAGTAGGGCATGGGAAGGGTCAAAAGAAGCTCACTCGGTCAAAACTCATTACCATTCTAGGAGCTACAGTTTTTATCAAATCTTGACCAAAGTTGCTCAGAATGTTGTCTAGACAATATCCTGGATAAGTTTGATCATGGAAATGTTCCGGAAAAAGGTTAATCACTCAATCAGTTCTTTGTTATATATTTTCTTTCAAGTTAAGCCGCTAGTTTTGATTCTATCTAAATTTCTAATAATATTTGGAAGGTACGTACCAGGCAGGCCAAGTTTAATCATGGGTGAAGTCAAAATGTTCGATCATATTTTGAGAAAAAATTAAACTCCTTGACCACGAATGATGTATCCCGGAAAAGCTGTAATATAACTTGGAAATTGGTGGTATGATGTTTTGCCCCATACCGAAAATAATCTTTGTATAACATAAATCTGGCAAATGGTTGATGTTTTTTTCCAGGTATACTACTCCCAGTGTCTTGGTGTAATAGGGTATTCTGTACTGCCATTAGTTATCACTGCATTGATACTTCCTCTATTTAGAATGTTACATTACATCAGTCTTCTTGTCAAGGTAAGTCTCTGATAAAATTATTTGTCAAATATGCATATGAGGTTTGTTCATATGGTGACCTTGTTGATTGTTTCAATTGATGTGCAACTTGTTTGAAACATAACATCTTGTTACCCTTTTTCCTCATAGCAGAAAACCCATTTTGTATTTAAAATTTTGGTTTGCAACTGAAAATATTATTTTTAAGCTTGCATGTACAGGGAGTGCTCATGGTCTGCATAAGTGTCTGTGCAGACTTAGAACTCCAGGGTAGCGGGTTTAAAAACCTCTGGTTTTGTCGGAGTGTCCTTTGGCAGGTCACTTCAGAGCCCTAGCCTAGAACTGATGTATCCAGGAAAGCCATAATAAAACTAGAAAATAGTTGACATGTTGTTCAACTCCATACTTACAATCAAACTGTCATATTGCAATGACAATTCCATAATACTTATTCAAGTGAAAATGCATTGCACAAATCATTACCTGTGGTTTGCTGCGTGGTGAATTGTTATTCAAGCTAACATGGAGTATGCCTTTGTAGAAGAAATAATGTTCTTGCATGGCGCAAAAGAGCTGGGTGAAAGGTAGTTATTAATTACGGAGATTGATTGTTCCAATATTGAAAAAAAGCAATGATTATGACAAATTCCTTCCATGTCATTTTTGAAAACGGGTAAAGTTTTTAGCTTGACTATTTGAAGAATAAGGAGAGCTACACTACTCACCCATGTGTTTCTGACAGCGTCACACCTTGGTTAAGATTTTACGTGCAAGTTTGTTTCTTATTAACAACTGTATGGAATGGGTT
This sequence comes from Cerastoderma edule, assembly GCA_947846245.1. NCBI lineage: Eukaryota > Metazoa > Mollusca > Bivalvia > Cardiida > Cardiidae > Cerastoderma > Cerastoderma edule. The sequence goes on from OX401404.1 coordinate 1,661,766, forward strand.
CATACTTAACACATCTGTTCAGGGTCATACTTTAAGGTCCCTGACTAAGTTTCATACCTTTAATTTCGAACCTGACCAAGTTTCAAATCTCTTGTTTTAAATTTTAGCAAATTTCGCGGCTTTTTGTCCTTAGAAAAATCTTGGTTAAGTTTTTGGGTGCAAGTTTGTATCTCATGAACTACTATAGTGAATGGATTGATACTTCGCACATGTGTTAAGGGTCATAATTTTAAGGTCCCTGACCAAGTATCAGACCTCTAGTTTTAAAATTAAGAAAATTTTGCGGCTTTATGTACTTAGAAAAACCTGGTAAAGTTTTTACGTGCAAGTTTGTATCTCATAAACTACTTTAGTGAATGGGTTGATACTTCACACATCTGTTCAGGGTGCTAATATAAGGTCCCTGACCAAGTTTCAAAACTCTTGTATCCAATTTAAGTAAATTATGCAGCCTTTTGTACTTAGAATAATCTTGGTTAAGTTTTTGCGTGCAAGTTTGTATCTCATTAACTGCTGTATGGAATGGGTTTATAATTCACACCTGTGTTCAGGGTCATAATTCAAGGTGTCTGACCAAATTTCATATCTCATGTTGAAGTAAAGTAAATTATGCGACTTTTTGCACTTAGAAAGACTTGGTTAAGTTTTAACATGCAAGTAATATCTCATGAACTACCTTATGGAATGGGTTGATACTTCACACATGTGTTAAGGGTAACAATCTTAGGTCCCTGACCAAGTTTTTAAACTCTTGTATCCAGTTTAATTAAATTATGCACTTTTGTACTTCGAATTATCTTGGTAAAGCTTTTGCGTGCAAGTTTGTATCTCACGAACTGCTAAATGAAATGTATTGATGCTTTACACATATGTTAAGGGTCAAAATCTAAGGTCCCTGATTAGTTTTAAATCTCTTGTTTTGAAATAAAGCTAATTATGTGGTCCTTTGTACTTAAAAGTTCTTGGTTAAAATGTTGCATGAATGTTCGTTTTCAACAGCTATTGTAAAGAATCATTGTTTGCACCCTCATATTTTAGAAACAATAATATTTCCCTGACCTATACCCCTCTCCGATATTACAGAATAGTCGAGCATGCTGTTTTATGGACAGCTCTTGTATAAATTATAGTTAAGATGATGCATGTTTTGGTTTCATGTTGTTTTTTGGCTTGACTAATTAAAGACTGAGAAGAGCAGACCTTGGGATATTTCACTAACTAAGAAAGGGAATGGGTTGAAACTTCATATAACTCCCATAAATTTGATTATGTTTTAAGCAAATAATGACCTCTTTGTTATACTTGGTAAACCTTAGCTAAAGTTTTGGAAACACGTTTGTTTTTCATTAACTTCTGTAGGAAATGGATTGAAACTTAAATCACATGTTTAGAGACATAATGTAAGGTTCTTGACCAAGTCTAACAGTTTTTATTTTAAGCAACTTATGCACCCTTTGTATTCGAAAATCTTTGTTAAGGTTTGTCATGCAAGTTTATATCTCATTAAGAAGTGAAGGGAAAGGATTGAAACTTCACATATGTGTTTGTTGTCAAAATATAAAGTCACATACCAAGTCGCATTCCTCTTGTTGTGTTATTTAGTAAATTTAGCCCCTTTTGTACTTGGTTCAAGTTTTGTGTGCACTTTTTAGAATGCACAAACTGAGGTAGAGAATGGATTGAAACTTCATACATATGTTTGGGTCATAATGTAAGGTCACTGACAGTCTTAAAAATCTGGTTTTGATTTTAAGCAAATTATACCATGTTATGTACGTCTAAAAATCTTCATTAAAGTTAAGCATTCATCTTCATATTTCAGAAACAGATTATTGTTCACTGACCTTTTTCCTCCTCCAACATATATCAAATAGTTGAGAGAGCTGTCTCCTGGACAGCTCTTGTCTTTCACACAATATATTATTTCCAATTACATGTATTGTGTACTGTTGAGCATGGGTGGGGCAATATACCTTAAGATCACGTGAATTTCTGTCTTTCAACCATTTGTTATTTGGATGTCAACAATTTCTATTCTCCATTCAAGCAGGCACAATATTGACCCAGTCAATACCAAAAATGCCAAGAATATTTGCTTCATGATATCTGGGCCAATTTTAACCAGAAGTGGGTTCAAAAGATGGGTCAAAACGTTTAACTTTTTTACCACTCTAGCAACCATAATGCTCTTCCCATTTTCATTTAAGTTGCCCAGGATGTTTTTTTGGGTCAACATATAGGTCAAGATCTAACATGGTTTGGATATGGCGAAAGAGTAGATCACAAGATCAAATTATTGAATCTTGGCAACATTCGATCGACATCAGGTTTTAAATTATCATCTAAAACTATCTCAAAATAATTGTTCTAATATCTTGGTCAAGTGTAACCTTGGGTTGATGGTTATATTTCTTATGTTGCCTTTGATTCATTAGAATAATTTACATACTTGCTATGTCGTCGCTTGGACTTCTTCAAACCGGTGAGTATCCTTTCATATAGCGAGTTAGTGCACGAAATGTAGCGCAAAGTACCCACCTTACGTTCCGATTTTCTACGCCGCTTAGTGTAATGGTGCCAGGAGATAAGCGGTTTCTTCAAACACTCGACAGCAGTGTTCGAACCTCACCGATCGCAGTTGGATACGTTCCACGAACAGTGGAAGGTTTTGTATCTTAACCCCTTCAGTTCGCGTTAAATCGCTTCGGTGTGACCAAAAATTGATGCAGAAAGAATACATAATCTATGACAATCACTTCTACAATGTTTTCCGCGAACCTAACGAATTTATGATGAACGTGGTGCACCAAATACGAAATGGATAGGGATCAGGTACAAGAAAAACTTTGATAGGACACAGGAACAATTTGCAATCGGGATGTACACAATGCGTTTTTGTTTAAATAAACCGAATGCACACGCTCTAGCAGCCAAATACCGTGTACGTATAGATGATTGTAAGACGGTCGACAGGGAAGCTCAGATGGTGATTTCTCAACTAACAGGGTGATTCCTAGATGATTATTTGAATCTCCAGACATTTGCATATTGTTCCTTACACTATGAGGCTTTTCATATTATCTATAATTAGGATATTTGGATATTTCCGACTGCATGTTGGGGGTTTGTTGGTTAACTAATTAGCCACAAGCTAACAAAATAACTTTTAAAAACATTGATGCGATTTGCAAAATTAATGTCTTTCAATAGAAAAATGTTTTACCCTTGGATGAATATATGAGGAGCCGCCTAATCAGGATGAACAAATCTGCAAAAGAAATCTCAAGTCGTCCCCTAGGACAGAGCTGAATGAGTTTAGATGCTTTCGCTAAAAATGATTGGATCATAACAAATGTACAATGATAATTCACAACTTTTTATGTAGAGTGTCGATGTTTTACATGGAGTTGCACATTTCGAGCATTGATATGTAAATAAAAACCCATTCAGCTTTGAAAATTCCAAGAGAATTCTGACACCGCATGCATATTGAGCAGCTGAAATATAAAAAATGATTGTTTCATCGGCATGATTTTTGTATTTACTCGTAAGTAAAATGTATATTCCCGGGGGAACACACTAATGTGATTACACGAGCTGTCTTATCAGAGTAGACTTAATTTTCAAAAGACGACCAAAGGCGTCACCAGGGCGGATTAGGTTATGATCCTTATTCAAGTTAAAATGTCAAGAAATAAAGTCAAATGGAGATGATAATGTATGTCTCACTTACTCAACTTGTTTTGTAAATCATTTGATATAACCGATTAATTGTGATTTTATTGCTATTTGTGTATCATTGATTTGATGACACGACGAAAATCACAGCTAAGTGTATACAGAACAAAGCGGCACCGAGCATTTACAGATCTACACCAACACGACCACAGCCAAAAGGACTTTTCTTTCAATCACCTTTGTCGACACCTAAAAAGTCATCATTTAGGTCACCTCTTTACACGGCATCACTATATAAAAAGAAACAAAGACCAACATCGTCAAGCGTTCTATTTATTGAGAAATTTATAAAAGTTGCTACCGATGATGGTGATTTGAGGGAACACAGAAGTTTGGGGGAAGAGTTGCTACAAATGACCATTACCTATAAGATACAACAAACCTCATAAACTTTACATTGTTTATTATTCTTTTTTTCCAAGTTGAAATAAAAAATTGAGCAAATTCCGTTGCATAAGCTTATGTTTCATCATCACGACTGTGTCGCCTAAAACAATTGAGGAAGTTTCTGAGTGTATTGCATAACTGAAAATTAACTGGGAAAACCTGTTTGTATTTACTTTTTTCTTGTTATTCCACAATGCTCTTAAAGAGCACAAGATAAACCTCGTAAAAAGTAAGTCGAAAACAAAACGTCCGCAGTGTCTGCATTTCAATTATTTTGTTGTCTAATAAATAAAGGACAAATATAATGTGTAAAGTCAGTAACGCAATATCATAAAAAAAGTAGAAAATTGTGTCCTTTAAAGTTGTTTTGAAGCAGCTTTTTTCCCACAATGTTAAATTCATTTGATAAGGAGATTAAGCTACGATAATGAAAGCGAAAGTGGTTTTCATTGATCTTTCATTTTAGCCGATAAAAAGGGTAAGAGTAAGCTAGTGTATGAGAATTTTTTTCTTTTCAAATTTGGTTCACCAAAATGACATTTATTTTTGGAAATTGGGGAAAATGGTCACTTAATTTGTTTGGGAAAGGTCTCGTTTAATGGTACAAATCACCCAAGGAAATAAATCCCAGATTAATCTGTTGCATGACATGAATTTTGAACACGTAATTTATTTACATGTATGTATTATATGATATGAAACATAGTCGAGTGTATAAAAGTGAATGTGGCTGTGCCCTAGTACAATCAATATGTACCACTGTCAAATGAATTAAATTCACGTTCCTTTGATCGTTCATAATCGCCTTATTTTGTGGAGAAAAATATATACTATTTATGCCTTACACATTTTAATGAGTGGCATATTTAAATCGTTAGGTATAAAGGTTAAGATTGCAATTGACAGGAGTTTAATAACAACACATTTCTTATTGGACGTCATACGTGACATGATGAAGAACTTATTCAATTAAGCATATAGGAATCACCCTGTACGCGAAAGTTTAATGAGAAATCACCATTTGAGCTTCCTTGTCGACCGTATTACAATCTTTATAGACATAGACAAATTTTATTGACATAAGCTAGTACAGCTTCTAGTCATATACAAAAATACGTATTTACAATTACTTTACATAACATGTTACCGTCGTCTCAAAAAAGAAAATAATACATAAATAATAACCGCCATGGAAGAAAGATTTTCGTAAAATGAAAAAGAGAATAAGCATGATGTACGTGTATAAAAGTTAACTATTAATCAGTAATCATGGAATTTATACATATGTTTCTAATTTCAAATGCATGTTTTATAAATTTTGCTAAATTGTAAATGACTTTTGGACTTTTTGATTGGAATAAATGAACCAATTTTTGCATACAAGGACGTTCACAATAAAACTTTTTGATATATGTCTTCCTGATCTGATTGTATTTGTTACAAACGAGAATGAAATGAAATTCGTCTTCCACTTCACTCTCGTTGCACAACAAACACAATCGTTGGTTACGATCAACTCTATTTAAACCATATCGTCCAGTCTCGATCCGCAATGGATGAGATGATAACCTTAATCTAGATAAATATATTCTTAATTAGTTTGGCAAAATATTCAAATAAGTTTCTATAGTAAAATCTGTCTTTAAAAAAACGATATATATGTAAAATTCTGGCCTGATTGGTATCTTCAAACCAATTTTGTTTGAACATATCAATCAGACGCTCTTTAAATGTGTAGTGATACGATTTCAAATTCACCTGGTGAGGGTTATTCCATACAAAACTGAAACCTGATTGTTCTAAAAGTTTCTTAACATTACCACACCAATTATCTCTGCCATTTTCATTATCTTCTAATAGAACATCATAAAGGGTTTTAACAATTATATTTTCAGAACATATTACTTTAGCCCAATATTTAATTAAACGAGCATGTCTATTAATGTATAAAGGATATCGTCCCAATTCCCCATAAATAGCTAGAGTACTAGTGGTTGTTTTAACACCTAATATCTTTTTGCAGAAATTGAGATGTACTCTTCTATTTCTTTTGATTTAGAGTGTCCCCATACCTCCCCGGCGTAGCCTAAAATAGAACCCACGAAGGAGTCGAACAATTGACTAGTAGTTTTAGGAGTAAAATCAAACTCTTTCAGATTTGCTAAAAGTACATTCATTGCTTTCAGCCCTTTGCCAGCTAATGTTTTTTGATTGAGAGAAAAAGACCCTGTGTAGTTAAATACTGTTCCCAAATAAATAAAATCATTGACTACTTCCACTTCTTTGTTGTTATAAAACCAGTGTTCATCTACTTTTAGAGTGCCTCTTTTTCTGAATACCATTATTTTAGTTTTATCAGTGTTCACCTCTAATCCCCAGTTTGAACAATACTCATGAAGACCATTTAAACTATTTTGCAAATCTTCTGGGCTATTACCAAATATAACCATATCACCAGCGAATAATAATAAAATAATTGTAAGGTCATTTATGTTAAGTCCACAAGTATTATCCTTTTGTAAAAACTGCTCAAGGTCATCTATAAAAAGAGAATATAAAATCGGTGAAGTTTTCTCCCCTTGCAAAAGCCCGACATGACTTTCAAAAAAGTTTGAAAAGCTATTGTTTGATTTGACGCAGGATTTGACCTTACTATACACATCGCGCAAAATATGCAACAGTTTACCTTTAATTCCAATACGTCCTAGTTTGTACCATAACCCATTCCTATATACGCTATCGAAAGCCATTTTCAGATCAATAAAAGCACAATACAAACGTTTCTTTTGATGTAAAAAATTAAGTATAACAGAATGAAGGACGAAAATTGCATCTGTAGTAGATCGACAAGGTCTAAAACCAAATTGGGCGTCCGATATAACGTCAGTATGTTCACAAAACTGTGAGAGTCTACGGTTAATAATACCAGTAAATATCTTAGCTAAACAACTTATAAGCGTAATTCCCCGATAATTATTTACATCGTCGGGGCTGTTTTTCTTATGAAGAGGAATAATTACACCCTTAGCCCACTGTTCAGGGTAACAGCCTGTATTTAAAATAGCATTAAACAGATCAGTCAAGTGTGACGATATAATGGCACATGACGCAATAAAAAATTCATTTATCAAGCAGTCGATGCCCGCTGCTTTATTTTTGTTGAGATTTCTAATAACAAATTCAACTTCATGTATAGAAAAAGGGGCGTCTAATTCTTCGAAATTGCAACTTTCCTCATTAAAATCATAATCATTGCAGACATTTTCAACTTCAGTATTCGAAACTTGGTATATTTCATTTGATAGTTTTGAAAAATATTCATAAAAATCATTAACATTTATATTTTTACATGCGCTGCTTTTCCTGGAGCTAAATAATTTCCAAAAATCTTGAGGTTTCTTATGCCTAAGATTTTCAATAGATTTATATTTTTTCCGAAGGTATAACCTCTTTTTCGTCTTAACAAGAACTTTATATAGCTTTCTTTTCTCACACAGAAGATTCCTCTGTTCAATAGTTTTACATAGGTTATAACTATACAAAGCAGACTTATAGAGCTGTTTTGCTTCGCGACATTCGTCATCAAACCAGACAGCTTTTTTAGTTTGTGTATTTTGAAATTGGTTCGTATTTGAAGAATGTACAGTGTGAGAAAACAAAGGGTCCGTAATACAACGAAATGAATCAACGAACTTGTCTAATGTTTGGTTTATAGTACTGCTATTCAACATATCTGGGTTGAGGATTAGCGCATTTAGTACTGGTAATTGTGCAATCAATTTGCGTCTAAATTCATCCCTTTGGTCATCATTCCATCTAGTACGTGTGTACGTAGAAGTATCTTCATCTGGTAATGGGTTACATTTACATTGTAAAGACATAGATAAAGGGGCGTGGTCTGACCACTCATTAAAACTATCAATACAAAAATTCAGCAAAGAAGGAAAACTACAATCTTTCAGCAAAAGATAATCAATAACACTTGATGAACTACTACGCATATAAGTAAAATCACCATTTGTATCACCGCATAATCTTCCATTTGCAATTCGCAAAGAGGTTGATTTGCAGAGATCCAAAAGTTTTAACCCAAACGGGTTACACACATTATCTGTAGAGCAGCGATCAACAGGAATGTCGGGTACGTAGTCGTCATAATCAAGATAACAAATATTACTATCACAATCAATATAATCATGCCTGGAACCGTTGCCTACACGTGCATTCATATCTAGATACGATGTCGTAACGTCTTGTGGCTGCTATCTGGTTGCCAATGACGTTACGATTCCACGCTCATCACTTGTTGGAGCAAAATCAATTTCAACAACCACATGATAGATAACCTTTTTATGATAACCCTAGCACAGTATTGTCTAAAATATCAAATCAAACAGCTTGAAAGAAGCTAAAATTACTTAATTAAGTTGTATTTCTTAATTGTTGGTGAAATTCAGTGTGAAACAAACTGTTAGTGGCCATTTTGATTTTTTCGCAACTTCTCGCACTTTCTGCTTTAAAAATATGGTAATTACCCACTGAACATGAAGGGCTCATCCAATGAAAACACATATTTTTCCCGCCTTTTTTACAACCTCACTACAACTTCAAAATATGGAATACACCTACAGGTCTAGCTCCGCCCAATTTGACCCAAATTGGTTGTCAATTGTTGCAGGATAGTCCTGGATATCCAAATGAAAACCGGAAGTGATGGATTTGAGAAATGAAATGCATAAGGATTACGAATAATGCTTCTATTCTCTTAAAATAATGGAAAAATATTAACTTTTGGACTCTGAGGTATGAGATTATATGCATATGTTTAATCAGGTGAAGTTTTGTTGCATTTAGTTGCCCCATTTTTGAATTATCGAAGCGGTTGTGATACACAACCGGCCTGCTCCAAAGAGCTAAGAGGGCGGATTTACTACCGTGTCCCAAACAGGACACGGTAGGAACATTACTTCTATCATATCACCCATTACATAAACTGTTCCTAAGGTGTCGTAAAAGTTAATGTCGTCCTGTAACAATTGAAAGAGATCAACATTATGCACGTTGTAGGCGGGTGAGTTCTCGCACCATATGTATACCCCAGCTAGATAAACATCCCTGGGAAAACTGAAAAAATCTTTATTTAGCTTCAACCATACGATCGTATCGAGGTTGTTTTTAACTACCGTTATCCCACCCTTCATTCTGTCTTTGTAATATAAAGTAATGCACCCACTGTTACGGCGGGCCTTTCTATTCTGGAATTTTCTATAGAAGTTTTGACATGTTTACCCACTTAGCTCCGCATTCCAGTCTTTGTTTAACCACGATTCGTACAAAAATACAATGTCATTGGATGTCAATTTCTTCACCAACTCACTATCTTCCCGTTTACTACTCGTTAGCCCGTTTACATTCCATGATAGTACATTCAGCCTTTCTTCCGCGCATCCCTACCGTGTTTCGCTTGGCCCCTTGACAGCGTTACCGTTGACGTAAAGGGTGTCGTAACTGATCCAGGCGCGATTACCCTTCCTGATTTCTTCCTTCATTTTTGGCACGAGAAGTCTCCGTTTGTCAGCTATCGCTTTCGGGTATTGCTCATGCAGAAAGTATTTGCTGCCCTCGAGATTCGACCGCTGTTTTCTCACTACTTCTCTATCCTTAAATAGTGTAAACTTGGCCACTATAAGCCTGCTACGTCCTGTATTTGACCTTCCCATCCTGTGCACTCTTTCAAAGCTCATCTTCTCGACGAGGTCCTGGGAAATTCTCAACTTCTCCACAATAAATGAACGTACCTTTGTCTCTGTTTCGGCGTTACTTTCATGTGCACTTTCCTCGATGTTCCCGAAAATGATATTGTTTCTCATAGACTGGGACTGGACGTACAGGTATTCATCTTGCCCTACATCTTTCTCCTCTAACTTCGTCACTCAGTCACTCATTTCCCCTAGCGAGTATTCTAAATTATCTGTTCTCTCATAAAAACCAGACATCTTTTCGTCCTTTTCCTTCATTGAGTCATGTAATTTCGTCCACAACTTTTTGAGATCTTTTTCAAAATTACTAACCTTTTCTTCTAAGGAATCCAACTTTTTCAGTTTTTCATCAACACTTGATAATTTGTTCTCCATTCGCGCGAGACAATTACGAATCAAGGATAACTCCTCCTCTGTTTTGTTTGGACTTTGTTGGGGGGAGTCCATATTTTCAACCGTTTTGTCACTATTTATTGTTTGTCCATTTTTCACAGTACTTTCCATTGTAGATTGGTTAGTATCTTCAAATAACACCGAGTTTACGTTCCGTAAAATGTCACTTACACATAAATCCTCTTTCTCCGGTGTCCCGCCATTTCGTGCACTTTTTGAAAACTGCTCACTATCATCACTGTCTTTTCTTCTTTTACGTTTTTCTTTACTTTTATGACCCATTTTAACCATCAAAAGCACATTTATATGTCCGTGTCATATTCAAACGAATAGATGTACCACAGATTTGGTATTTAATCCACAAAAAAGACTTTAAATCGATATTTGTTAAGAGCGATACAATTTTCGACCGACCGGTAACAAGTCACGTGACATCCACAACACGGTTACATTTGTCATTGAGAGTATGCGCATTTGATTTATTTGAATCAAAACGCATTGTGTACATCCCGATTGTAAATTGTTCCTGTGCCCTATCCAAGTTTTTCAATTGGAACGATTTAAAAGGAATTAAGAGGTTTAAGATGAAAAATCTTCCACTGTTCTTGGAACGTATCCAACTGCGATCGGTGAGGTTCGAACACTGTGACCGAGTGTTTGAAGAAACCGTTTATCTGGCACCATTACACCAAGCGGCAGGGAAAATCGGATTGTTAGGCGGCTACTTTGCGCTACATTTCGTGCACGAAATCGCTATACGAAAGGATACTCACCGGTTTGAGGAAGTCGAAGCGACGACAGCCGCCATTTTCATCCACGGTCTCTATCATTCTTGATCACGTGATTTCCAGCCCTGTTAATCAAACCCGTGTTTTCGTTAATTAACGTGAAGTGAGCCGTCGCGTTTGTCTGATTTTCTTTGTGAAAGCCTATAAATTAATTGGGGGAATTCTTTCCGCGCTTTGCTTCTGATACATGACAACTAAAAATAAATTTCATGTCAATTGCCTCCCTTTATTTTTTATTTTCCCTTTGAAATCAATATTACATGAATGAAGTTGGCAAATAAAAATTCAGGAAAACATTTATGATATGAAATTTGATTTGAAATGGCATTTATTCTGTTCAGATTTTAATTTTGTTATTCTAATAATACCATTTGTTAATCTTCTGGGTAGATATATCTAACATCAAATATATAAATGGTGCTTATTTTTCTGGGGTTATCTTGCTCACCGAATGGTAAACGCCTAGGTGGTCATGGATGTGAAGCAAAATACCTGGATTTATAGTACGCATAAAATGTTTTTGCATAAACATGTTCTCCAATATGTCCTGATTAAGAAACCAACGGATGCCACTCTGGCATCATTGAGCATTTCGAATAATCCAAGATGGCCGCCATAATGAAGAAATCATAACTATTCAAAAACATTATGTATTTCGATTATTTTGTCTCAAATTAAGTCTTCTTTTGTTGTTTCGTTGTCAAACAATAATGTTAGAACATAAAATTGATAATGACAAATTAGAAACACCAAACAAATCCAAAATGGCCGTTTCTGAAAAAAAAACCCGCGACATTTTACATGAACAAAAGCCATCTACCACAAATCGCCACAAACTATTAACAAAATCCTGCTCTGTAACATTTGCAGGGCAATGTATGCACCATAGAACTACACAACCATCTATTACAATTGTGTCTTGGTCACTTCAGAGCCCTAGACTAGTACTGGTGGATCAAGGGAAGCCGTTACATAACTAAATAATTGCTGATACGGTGTTTAACACCATACAAAACAATAAATCATCATAGGAGCATGTTACACCATAATCACATAAAATTTGATTGATAGCTTTTGCTCAGGTTTTAATATCAAGTGACATTTGAAAATTGTAGTGAAAACACCACTCTTTTGTCATTTTGGTCAGCATCTTGGCCGCCATTTTGGCAGCCGTATTTTTCTCTTTGCACCAAGAGCATTTTTCTTTTACTATTACATGCCTCCAGGATGTTGATATTTACCTAAGCATTTAATCAAGAGAGAAAAAGATGGGTATTAAAAAAAATATAGGAGATATAGGAAATTTTGTACTTTTGGCAGCCATGTTGGCGGCTATTTTGGATTTTTAGCAAAATGCTCAATAGTGCCAAGGTGGCAACCGATGGATTTTGATTCTATAGATATTGGAGAACAATAATACAGCAAAATATTTTATCTAAAATTTCCATATATTAGTCCGAATGATCCAGACATAGATATTTCATTCTACACAGTTACAGCTTGGATCCTCCGAGTTACCTCTTACTAAGAATAAACCCGTTAAATCGCCCTAGGATATCTGGGATTTTAATGTTCTATATCTTCTTTGTATAGTTACGAGCAGGGTTAGGAAGCTGCCAATAATCTAGTTCTATGTTTCTTCAGAAAAGGTTGTCGTTCTTTTTACGATAGAAGACGATTTGTTTCAAAAATTTAAAATCTCCATCTCTGAGAGAGTCTCTTTAATGCTTGTTAGTTAATGTTTAAGTCATAAACTCAGCCTGCAAGTGATTAGTTCTCTTGGGAATAAATGACTGATCCAGCTTCAACAGGTCTGAATATAGATCATAGATGGTTGGTGTCGTTAATTGGAAATGTTATCTGGCAAGGCTTACGAATATTATCCGGTGAGCCGAATAATCCGAAACCGAGCCCGATAACTTTTCCCATTCAAAGACACCAACTTTCTATTCTATTTATCCTGTTACCTTTATATATATTCTCTCAAACAAACATGATGTAAATAAAACTCGAGAAAAAAGGAAAAACTTAAGTAGAGAATAATGTAAACATGACGTCATGGCGTTCTTATGATGTCATGATTCGTCACGTGCATGTGTTATATGGTTAGTGGAAAGAAAATAAGACGGCCTCTTTTAACGAATTGTTCCAAAGAAAATTAAACCTTGAAACTGTTGATATTTTATACCAAATCAATGACAAGGTCAACTCTGGTGTTCAAAAGATAGTTGAACAATACAAAACTACTGCATTATCATGTGGTATGAAAGTTAAATCAAACATACAAGATAATTCTACTATGAGTGGTACAAGAGCTAAACAGTTCAAGTATCCAATGTTGAGACGCTTTCGTTGGTCAAATACACATGCGGACTTTGAGGAATATAAACATTCACGTAATTCATTTAGATATTTATGCCGCTCAAAGAAACATTCGTTCCAACATAAGAAAAGACAACTGCTTATCAATTCAAGGGGTAATCCAAAACAGTTCTGGCAATTAATTAATACCAGTAAAACAATTAATGAAACTTCAAATGATATCAGTAGCAGAGAATCGACAAGTTATATCCATAATCTATTGTTGAAAAGGAAAACCCTGAAAGTGACAGATTTTTAAATACCCCTTTCACAAATGATGAGATAAAGAAAAGTATACATAAATTAAAGAGTGGTAAGGCCACAGGAAAAGATGGCATTGTTTCACAGTTCTATAAAAATAGCCACTTCTATAATTCTTTTGCTTAACGTTTTATTTAACAACGTGTTTGATTTTGGTACTTTCCCAGATATTTGGGGAGAAAGTATGATAATTCCTATATATAAAACCGGTTCAAAGTCTGACCCATCTAATTACAGGGGTATTTCCCTATTGAATACAATGTATAAGATGTTTTCTCAAATAATTACAGATCGATTAACAAAATGGTCAAAAGAAAATGGTTAAATAGATGAAGCTCAAGCTGGTTTTCGAGCTGGATATTGAGCAGTTGATAATATGTTTTGCTTACAAAGTATGGTGCAAAAATATATAACTAAACGAGGTGGACGCTGTACGTTGAGTTCGAAAAAGCATTTGATACTGTTAACCATTTCAAACTATTCACCTCTTTAATTCAAAAAGGGCTAAATGGTAAACTTCTTCGCATCCTTATGTCTATGTATTCAAAAACTACTGCCCAAGTAAAAATTGATAAAAATCATCTTGCCGGTTCCTTTTCTTGCAATATTGGAACCGCCCAAGGCGATTTGAGTTCACCTCTTATTTTCAGTTTATACATAAACGATCTCTGTACTCATTTGAGAGAGAATTGCAGGCATAATATCTTTATAACCAATGATGTACCTAAGATTTATTGTTTACTTTTTGCAGACGATATAGCGAATTGTGCTGATTCAGCAAATAATTTACAATAGCAACTTAATATCTCAATTCTGCAGTGATTCAGGTATGAAAGTGAATTCAAAGAAATCTGAGATAATGGTTTTTAGGAATGGTGGTCCTTTGCGTAACTATGAACAATGGAGATTTAATGACAATATAATAAAGGTCACCTCATTTTACAAATACATGGGGATTGTTTTCACCCCAAAATTTTCTTGGTCAATGACCAAATCCAAACTCTGTGCACAAGCTTAAAAGTCTATTTTTGGTCTGAAATGTTTCCAACATAATTTTTGGAATTTCCAACATCATGAGATGTTTAAATTATTTGACTCAATGGTACTTCCGATTCTTACATACGGGTCAAATATTTGGGGTAACTCGTATGCAGAAGAAATAGAAAGAATTCATATTGATTTTTGTAGATACGTCCTTGGAGTTAATCAGTCTGTTAACAGTTGCATGGTTTTAGGGGAATGTGGACGATACCCTTTGTATGAAAATTACTATTCAAAATGTGTTTCTTACTGGTGCAAGTTAATTCGCATGCCGCAACATCGATATCCACGTAATTGTTATTTAGTGTTAAAAAGAATAGACAAATCTGGTAGAGTTAATTGGACCTCAAAAGTAAAAGATCTGTTGTTTTCATATGGTTTCGGCCATGTTTGGCTATTCCAAGATATTGGTGACGCTATTCCAAGATATTGGTGACACCAGACTCTTTTTAGCTACTTTTAAACAGCGAATTAAGGACCGCGCCAGTCAGAATTGGCACGAAAGTGTCGAAACTTCCCCTAGATGTGACACGTATAAATATTTTAAAACTTGATTAAACCCAGAAAGGTATTTTACAACCGACATTTCGTTTCCGTTAGTAAAATCGTTCGCAAGGTTTAGATGCTCTAGTCACAGACTTTATATTGAACTAGGTAGACATATTAATATAAATAGAGAAGACCGAGTCTGTCTTCATTGTTTCTCTTCTAGGGATATTCTTCTCTTAGAAGACGAGTATCATGTGTTCTTTATCCGTACAAGGTTTGAATAGGCAAAGGTTTGCATGCTTTTCTAAGATGTCACCATATTCACCCATTTTTGAAGAATATTACAACACTATTTAAATCCTGTAACATAAAGAATGTTCTATCTTTAAAGCACATTATTTTAGGTTATTATTACGATTTGCCTCACTATACAGACGTAAATATTGTTCTAAACTTAGCTATATTTAGCATCTACAAGGCTTACATTGCTAGTGACAGATGGAAAACAACTTTTAACGTTTTATCACTGTTCAAATTTGAGGCTTTATGTCTTTTACCTTTAATAGATAAGTCGATCATTTCATCAAAGCTGCTAAAGGAACTAAGAAAGATGGTTAGTTATGATTCTTAACATGAAAACCATAATTTATAAAAACCATTGAGATAGAAGGATATGATTCCCGTATGAGCAACTTTGCTATATTGCATGTGTATTGAACTAAAGTTTGAAAAAAAACATGAATTTATAAAAAAAAAAAGACATCGTGATAGAAGGATGTGATGTTCATTATGAGTAACTGGCTATATTGTCTCTTTTTTTTATGAATTTTATGTTAGATAACTATTGTATGTGTATTAACTAAAGTTTGAAACAAGATAATTTATATACTACTGTATACATGTGATCACAGATGACTTATTATATTTCGTTTTGTTTTTGTTTTCTTTCGAATAAGTTTTCTTGTCGCATCTATGTGTACAAGTTTGATTTATTGAAGTGAGATGTCTCAATAGGATTCTTACTATATAAAGGTAAGATTTCTAAAATTTGGGATATATCACTCTACCAAAAATCATTTACATGTATCTACTTTTATTTGCTTAATTCAAAACTAGTATTCTTTTTTTCCCCTTATTTTTTATTAAATGATACAAAGCTTTAACATTATTAAATGATCTTCGTACTTTGTATTTTACAAATAACACTGTAATGTATCTCTGAATAAAAGGATTGTTGTATGACAATTAAGAAAAAAAAAAAAAAAGTTGGTATTCTGGTGGTAGAGAGCCACGTGATTTTCACACTCTACTTCAGACTATCAACGATATATATATATAAGAAAACTGGCAGTTTATGTATCGAAAATCATGGCAAAAATAGATAAAAAAGAATAATCTTGGCGACCATATCATATTTATTATTTTTCTCTTAGTATGATTTTACTACAATAGATGTAGGGACTAGGGACTAAACACATCTTAATATGTTTGTTTATATGTTATATTGTATTTTGGGCCGGAGGCCTTTGTTTACAAATAAAATTTCTGTATTCTGTATTCTGCCGGATATCACAAATGTTATACGGCACCTAGTTTTCGGTCCAAAAATGACACTAGTGATAGGATAAATGTTTAAATTGTAACAACATTCAGTAAATCCTGTTCTTGTCAGAGTTTGAAAGAGGTGTAACATGAATATATGAGTTATTATCTTTTATAAAAGGACTATCTAACTTTTTTTTTTAACTCTTTGTCTTCTACCGGATAAATATACAACATATATTTCTTCAGTAACATAAGACTAGATTATTGACAGCTTCCTGATCCGGTTTAATACGATACAGAAAAGATATAGATCATTTGAATTGCAAATATTGCAAACGTTTGAACGGGTTTATTTTGTTAACAGAGAGCTAAACAGAGAGTTGAACTTCGAACGCGTTTTTGTTTTCACTTTATACATGTATGGTAAAATTTATAGCTTAACAAACATCTTTTTTCCAAACATCTGGGATAATTTCAATGAGATATCACGTGAAGCATTCATAGTTAAAGGGAATAATTTCAATGAGATATCACGTGAAGCATTCATAGTTAAAGGGAATATAGTTTTGTCAAAAAAAGAAAGAAAAAATAGTCATTCGACCAAAATTTAACAACCATCTCTTTTTCCCAAACCTCTGGGCCATTTCAATGAGATATCATATGAAGCATCCCTAGTTGGAGGGAAAAAAGTTTTGTAAAAAAAGTATAGTCACGTGACCAGAATGGTTGCCATGCCCATATTTGATAAAATCCTTGAAAAAATCTTCTTGTCAAAAACCACTATTCAGATTTCAAAATGATTTCACAGGAATGTTCTTTGGTGGCCCTTCTATAAAGATTGTTAAAACAATGAGATATTGCGAAAAACATGGCCGCCAGGCTGCGCTGAACTTTGGATGTTTTTTTTTGTTTTAGTATAATATACTTTTATAGTATACATGTATGGTAAAATTAATAACTTAATAAACATATTTTCTTCCCAAACCTCTTGGAAAAAGTTCTAATCGATGTCATGCTGAGCAACCCTAGTTGGAAGGGAGAAAGATTTGTCAAAGCAAAATTAGTCATGTTACCAAGATGGCTGCCATGTCCATATTTGGTAAAAACTTTAAAAAATCATCTTGTCAGAAACCACTGATCGGATTTCAAAATAATTTCACAGGAATGTTCTTTGGGGGCCCTTCTATAAAGATTTTTGATCACGAAAATCATTGCCGCCAGGGTGCGTTGAAATATTAACCTGCGTGCATTTCCACTACATACACTTATGGTAGAATTTTTAACAAAATAGATCAATATCAATTCGGATGTCCAAATATGCAAAAATGAAAACCACAAAATGGCAGCAATAGATCATACTGGACAAAAGTACAGGCTGATCTTCGTCATACACTCTGTAAAAGTAAAATATTCAGTTTCCACATTGTAAGAATTATGTACCATTTTAATGTCCCACATGAAGCTTACAGTGTCAAACTTGTAAAATTTGAATAAAAAAAGGTAAATGCATACAAGCACAAGAAACTCTATGAAAGAGTTAAAAACAATATTTCTTACTTTTCTTCAAAGAGGTTGTAATCTCAGGTGAGTGGTGCTAGGGCCATCATGGCCCTCTTGTTCAGAAATAAGTAAGCCCTACGTTTTGCCATTTTGTGTTTCCCTGACCACTGGAAAACCAGGATCCAGGAAATACCTCAAACAACCTAATGATCTGTGATATGATAGAATGGATTAAACGTATTTAAATGTCTTTGACTCTTAAGACAACTACAGCTTTTGCATAACAAGTACATCTGTGTTTTTTCCATATAATTGCAGCTTCTTGGAGTCCTGTGGGCAGCTTACAGCGCTGGGTCCCTAATGTGTGTTGAGGAGTTACAACACAAACAGACTTTATTGCTGTACCCAATATTTCTCTTATATGTTTATTTCTTTTCTTTATACACTGGGGCTTAAGATACTTATAGCTTTGTCATTTATTCTACTTTAATGCTAAAAGGCATTTGAGATCAGTTTTCTCTCGTTTTGTATTCTTTCGTAGAACATCCTTAAATGAGTTTATGGCGTTTGACACACATGCAACAGACAACTTCCGAAACAATTATTATAAAATGAGGAATTTCTGTGACTCACAATATCATTAATTACAATTCATTATATTATCAAAAAGAGATGGTCATTTTATAACTTTGTTATAGTTACTTGTGACTACTTTCAATTGGGTTAATAATCGCCTATATGAGGGATTATGTTTAATGAACTCTTGGAGACTATAACAAGACCATAGTATGCCCTTCACATACATTAATAAATTAAAGGATTATGAGAATGTTTTTGAACACTAGCATAATTAAAAAGATTCATTTTTAAATTTGTTGTGTCTGAGTTTTTTTTTGTCTTATGACAACTGTAGAGGTAAAGTGTTGTTTATTTATTTATATGGTTTTACATCCCACCATCAAGATTTGAGTAATGTTACGATGCCTATCTCACGATGACGGAGAACGACCAAAGACTTACTAATGGCTTTCTGTAAGTCAGTTGGAAGAAAATTCAAATGCCGCCAACAGAATTTGAATCCTGCAGACTGGAACCATGTTTATTTTAAAACATGTTTTATTGCCATTATAGCATGTAATACACAGCACACAGCATTGATAGTCATGTACTCTTTGGCAAAAGACTCTGGCCACAAGTTCTCACAACGGCCATTTGTAATTGCATTATCAGAGTGTTCTTAAACTCGTGTTCCTCTAACCTAGTACACTTGATCGATATATACTCATCCCAGTTATGTAACACACATTTTCTGGTTATTCCAAATTATAATGAATTGATTCTTTGAAATGGAAAAGAAGATATAAAAAAGAAGGATAAAGAGAGAAAGGAAAGAACAAATAACATGGTGGAATGTTATTAAGATAGTATGTCAACAGGTTAAGTTGATTGGAAAGAAGCATGACAAAGGAGGATATTTGCACATAGATCAATGAACAGTGTTGTTTTCTAGGATAAGAATCTGTCAGATTCCTTGATAAACGATTTGAGCGCGAGGAAGCTTTCAGAGTTAGACCCGAAATAGACCGGGTTCAAAACAATAAACTATTTAAGTTACGTGAGTGATAAGGAAGTGGTTTACGTAATGATAAAAACTATGAATATGATATTTAGTGCAATTAAAGAACATATGATCTACATCCTCTTTGTAGGGCCCACAGTCACAATTGATGTTATCAGAAATACGGTTTGTGAAAAGATCTGCTTGAAGATCACTACAGTTATTTTTAAGTCGGGCATGAATTACTATGAATCTCCGCTCACCGATGCTTAAGCCTTTTGTGGTTAAAGCACTTGACAATTACTGAAGAATTGCATTTTTAAACATGGAAAGGGATTCGATCATTTTAATTTCAAATGGCAAAAGAGGTCCCTATGTATAATATTGAACAGACCTCCAAATATGGCGGCCAGTGTGCGTTGAACTTCTAATGTGTTTTTGTTTTCACTATATACATGTAAGGTAAAATTTATAATTTAACAAACATGTTTTTTCCTTAACTTCTGGGCAAATGTCAATGACATATGCTTGTGAAGCATCCATTGTTAGAGGGGAGAAAGATTTGTCAAAAATAAATTTAGTCATGACACCAAATTGGCTGCCATGCCCATATTTGGTAAAAAAACCTTTTTGTCAGAAACCACTGATTCTAATTCAGGGTTAAAGAAGTACGATAAGTACAGTTTGGCGTCAGTCTAGAAAATTGCTGCCTAAAATTGTTAAAATGTGTGTGTGCCCGGCATTAAGGCGTAAACAATTTTACTAAACGTACATGTTAATGAGCTGGGTTCAATTCATCAGTCGAATGAGCCTGTGCCTTCCGCATATACTGACCCATGGCGACATTTCCACAACTCAATAATAAAAGACTACAATATTATAAGAATAGTGCTGGGTCGGAAATGTCCTCAATCAGACTGTACGGATTGCAAATGGTTAACAATTTGCGGATACCAAGAAAACGTTGAAGTCTGCCCGAAGTCAAACTGACGTTGTAACATCAGATTGACGTTTGGCCAACGTCGAGCCGATATAGCATGTTTGAAGGGTAAACGCTTATATGCTTTATATAGGCCTTATATGTTAGAGAGCGGTCAACTAACCACACGAGAAAGGAATGGATGTTTGAAGTATTGTTTGCTTTTTCAGATATTAAACGCCCTGAGATAACCCCCGCATGTTTGGTCATATCCGAAGTCAGTTTACGTTTAAGTTTCCTATTCCGTTTAAGTTAAAAAGGTTTATTCAAAAGTATATCTCTGTTAACGTGTGTGCATTCAAATAAAAGATGTTCGCCTTCCCAGTAGTAAGAACGTTGACATCGTACGCACAATTCCGGTTGTATCGATGGTTGGTTGCAGCTAACGTTCTCAATGAATTTCATCAGCGCTAGGGATCGAGAACAATCAGTGGCTATCTTCCAAATATTTGCTTCGCTGAGTAGGTGAATGTTATACACTCGAAATATCGAAAAATCACACGAAGCACCCATTCTATTTAACCAATCTGTTTCTTCCCTCTCGAAATCGGCCACATGACACATTCTCTTCCATATCTCTTTATTAGGGCAAAAACCCCAGACCTTTTGAATTATGACAGGTGTCGGGAATAAAACCAAGAAGTTATTTGTCACAGATGTCACATTGAAATATCCGCAGAAGAAACAGTCTGTTGCAGAGAAACTGCGGAGATGACCGATATAATGTCCCGAAAAAACGCCAGTTTCTGGACGTAGATATAGGCTTGTAGTGGGATTATCCCAGCAATGCCCTCACACCATGTCTGATCGAGTACGATGTGGAATACCTTGAGCATGTTTAAAGGAAACGTGGTGTGCTGCATCTAGCATCCGTTGGTTTGTATCAGATATATTATTCCAAAGTTCACTGCCAAATAGTGCTCGCGGAAGTACACATGACCTGTATAACTTAATAGCAGCACTTGGATTGGGACCCACTCTCCCACACACCAAGTTAGTAATGGATAGTTAAGTGCCTCTTATTGTGTGTTGTATCCAGTTCGCGTGGATGCTTTACGCATGTGGACTGGACGATACCGAGGTGTTTGTAAGATTCTGTTTCTTCGATTCCTGATGAGCCTTACAGAGCAGGTGATATTGGTTTGTGACGTTTGTTCTTACGACCTAGGATTGATGCTGCACATTTGGTGGGATTGTAGATGTAGCGCCATCTGCACGCGTATCCGTGACACGTCTATAATAGTTCATTTAAACTGCTTCCGGACAACGAAAGAAGAACTATGTCATCGCCTGTGTTGGAGCGGTGACGTTGATACCGTTTACGTCCATATGGTGATGCTTGAAGTGTATCTAGGAGTGCGTGTAGCACAAGACCGCGTAGTAAAATGGTGCACATATAGCCCAGCGGATTTCGTTGGTTTTTTGAGGAAATTGTGCAAATTATGATTTAAGCAAGAAACTTTGCCTGAAGATAGCTTGAGACCTTCCGAGTAAAATAAGATGAGGACCCATCGCACAACCTTTCAAGATGGCTGCCAAAATCCAAGATGGCCGCCATATATGATTTTTTTTTTCTCGAATTTGCTATCAACCAAGTGGTTATGCAGTTTTCTCAGAGATATTACCCCCATTATTTATAAATATACTAAGTTTGATATTCCTGATAGTTAGAGATCAAGCAAACAGTTTGATAGCTTTTAAAAAATGTCAAAAACAATCAAAGATGGCCGCCAAAGAGGATTACACATGGTCAGCCAGCGCCAATGTCAGACTAGATCACCCAACTTGCATAGTTTTTATACTGTTATAAATGATAATGTTTATTCTTTGGTATGGCATTAGCAATAAAATTATATCCTAATTAAAAAAACTCCTGCAGGACATGTCTGATCAGCGAATAATTTATTTGCCAACAATGACTCAATACATCAAAACAGGTGGATGCAACATGGCAACAATGTAACAAAAAATTAAAGTACATGTAGATGTATCTAATCATCTTTCCTTTTGAATTGAGAATATAAAAAAAATGATAAAACATGCATCCATTTAACTTACAACACAGAACCCCATAATTTCACAACCAGGTACTTTAAGTGGAAAAAACCCATTGAAAATGATGTTTCAGACACAGTCTCAAAAAAGTTAGTTAAAAAGCTTGTAATGCCTATTGACCAATGCTACATTGTAATAACTAAGCTGTTCAAAGTTTATTGCGACCTATCACAGTCTCCACCACACTTGCAAAGCATTGCACAGAGAACATTTGCCGCAACACATTTGCATTTGCCTCTGCAACCTTTATCAATGCAACAACTACGTTTGAGGAACTCCAAACAAGACTTTGACGCCTGTGCCAAGGTTCTCCATAGTGGTTCCCATGTCTGATCTGGTCCTTTCTACCAACCCAATGCGGAAGGATCAGGGAGAGCAGGAATAGGAACTAGTGCCCGTCTCCAGCAGTGTACGGCCCTGTATGCTGTTCTCTTTACAATATGAAGTTATGCTGCTGACGTGGGTGGTATGGCCTCTATTGATCTTCCTTTGCGGGTGAATAGATCTTTTCGGGCTTCGTCAACAGAGGTGCAAGTGCTTGTTTTATCATACAAAAACACAACAAATTGTTCAATTTGATGCATCAGCATTGGGATTGTCTTCTTCCTAGGCACTTGACTAAAAGCATTAAATGCTGCAGTAACATCTGTGTAGACATTCCATGCTTCTCATGCTATTTTCTTGTCTTTGTTTGCAAAGGCAGACGTCTGGTCACACCCTGTCAACGTGTGGAAGACTGGTAATGCAATTGACTTTGCAGGCCCGAGTTAATCTGCAATAGTGTGTGCATGCTGCAATATCTCTGAAGTTATTCCCTGTTCCAAAGCTTAGCCATAATTCCTCCATAGCTATGTTCTGACAGTTTGCCACTGCCAGAACCACCACATCTGTGTCAACGGTCCTGATCAAGACCTTGCTTATGCCCTCCTTGACCATGTCAGCAACGTGTAGTACTTGTCGTGAGTCGGCATCTTCCTGTTTGCAGGGGGAAACTCTTCTACACATGTATTGCTCAAAGCAAGGTTATCTATAGTAGAGATCACCTATTGTCCATCATAACACTCGAATTGTATTGCTCTTCCCCCAAGGTATTTAAACAACTCAGTTTTATTCCGGTCATTGCATAGGAAAGATTGCAAGTTTCCTGGTATTCTTTTATCTGGCAGAACGTGTCTCCTGGTGCCCATACCCCTCTGGTTTCATGTTGAGCGTTTAAGACTGTTAGGGAGATATGTATCCCAGACTATGTCTAATCTGTTCACTCCTGTTATCATACGTTTCAGGTATAGCTGTAATATCAGTTCAAAGTAATTCTCAAAAGTCCTTGCAGCACCTGGCTTTAACATGTTGATAAGTGCAGCACAGTTAAGGAGCACTGCTTCAACTTTTGGACTATTAGCAGAAGTATTGACTCTATCACCTTCAATGTAGATAAGCAAATCTGTTTTTTCCCTTGTCTTAACATTCCTTGATTGGAGAGTGATGGTGGATAACTCTTGTTTTCATGCCTGAAGAACTCATCTAGATTACCACTACGAACCTGGCATGATATATACAACTGAGAAAACAGGGAGCAATTGTTTTTCAGATATGTGATTTGATGTTTGTCCTTTAACAGTTTGCGTTCAGGTTGAGAGCCAAACAATGGGATTTTGTTTTGTTTGATAGTGTCTGATAGAGGTTAAGTGCGTTTATCAAGACGATCAGATATGAACGCCTGATATTGTTCATGACCCAGTCGATGGATGTTTCGAATTGTGTCGGACACTTGCTACATCACAAGTATTAAGAACAAGCAGGTCTTTACTAGACTCCATGAATAGATTTCCCATTTCATCAATGACATCTTTCAGAGCTCCTACTTGATTTCGGAATTTAGATTGTATGTCTTTCAATTGCTCATTGTGACGATAGTCTGGGCCCTTGCTCCGGGTTTTTTTCACAAGTTCTCTTGCAGCTCGAATTCACTGATGACGCACATTTCTTCAGGACCAGACTTCATCCACCGTAAGAGCTGCATTGGGTTCTCTGTTAGACACATGGCATCACTGTCACCATTGACAAGCTTATTGTTTTGTACATGGGGTTTATCAATTGAAAAAGCTGTGATGTGCTTTACGCACAACAAACTTGTCCGCATGGAATGCTTCAGAAATGGAAGAATGTTTGTTGTGCAGCAAGGGTATGTCACGAATGTGCACAGGAAGCCAGCGGGCATAGTTGGTGTGATCCAGTGCAAAGAACCATGGGGCAAGTTTTGCATAGAGGATAGTTTCCTTTCCGGAGAGACAAATATCAAGACAGTCAACTCAGAGTCAAGAGTAATGGGTGAATTCTGAAACTGTGGTGATTCAGCAGACATTTGTGTCCTCTAGGCCTCAAATGACATGGGTGTGGAACTGTCATTAGCAGTACAGATATAATCATTAAATACTGTGTTCATTAGTATGTATAATGCACTTGTTGTAACCTGAGGTATATGTGGTGTACGCCTCATATGTGATGCCTTCAGAAAGGAATCTGTTGTTTCAGAAGAGGCAATGTTAGATTCCACAACAGTACTTGTCCAGCTGGATCCATCTTACCAGTGACCTAAAGCCTTCAGTGCTACCATCTCAATATGTAACCCTCCAAACATTATAACTTGCCTATCCTCTCCATGAGATTTTGAGAAATGTCACTGAGTTTGCTTGGCGAGAGCATACAATTCTTGTAATATTAAACAGCAAAGATTTCTAAAATAATAATTGAGAAACAATAAAAAAAAAACCGATATGTTAAGATACATTTTCATGATATACTTAATACACACAAACACGGTTTCGCAGTCATCTTGTTTTACGAGTAAACAAATAGTCACGTGACAAACGCCCGCTGTAATTGCATTGCGTGAAGGGGCTGTTCTACGAAAGATTTCTTCTATAACACCCTAAAAAATATAGAAATGATATAGACAGTTATTAAATTTGATAATTTTTCTATCATAAAACAGATCTTTTTCATTATCTTTCATCCAAAATAACGTTGTACATGTTGCATTAATTATTGTACCGTGACGAGTCGTAGTTTTCACTACTGATATCTATAAGACGACGGGTCGTGCATTTAGGGTCACATTTAGTCCAAAAGAACTTTCTACCTCTTAAAACATGTTCACCGAATTTGAGTTTACCACACAGTCTCTTAGTTTCATCAAATTTTGTTCTTATAAAGAAAGAATTTCCACGGACTCTCATGTGGCTTTACATTTGTTCGTCCAAAAAGAATCCTGTAGGTAGATTTATAATATTCATAAATTTATCTAAACACTACTAGTATAGAAAACTACCAATCCCTTGGGCAACAATTGAATTTTCTGGACTTTTCAAATGAAACCCGAAAGACCGCTTTCATCGAAGCACCAGTATGGTTTGTTTACAAACATCACAACATTGCCGATTTTTTAAAGCATTTGCTCCAAAATCAGAAACTTTCTGCTATCATATATATTCAATGAAAGTGCTTCTGACAAACCAATTACCTACACATTCTTCTGGATTATTTAGAGCCTTATGACATGGCACAGGCAAATAAATGATTCAATATAGATGATGAGTAGGTTATTCATTTTGTCCAGCTGATTGACTTATAATAAGGCAATTGAGGTCTTTCAGAATCATCAAAAGACAGTTCCAATCAGGTGTATTCCCCATATTAGTTTGTTCTGTCCTTTTTAATTCGAAATGTGGGCGACATTGGGGCAGTGGTAGAGCGTCAGGCTATTGTACCGAGGGTCCCGGGTTCGAACCCCTATTAGGCGAAGTGAAAATTCCGGGACAAACCCACAAAACCTGCGCGATTACTCTGTTTAGTATCCAGGAAGCAGTCATCGAGAGTGGCTTTGAACAAGCTTTAAGCTTCCTTCACAATCGATGTAAAACAAATATGGTGAACTGGTGAATGGTGAACTTGATATAGCCTATGTAATAAGGACTAAATACTTATATGACCAAGGAGCAATAAAGAAAAATTCGGAAAAAGGTCACAACTTTCATTAACTCTTTCCGTCTAGTTTGATTCGGGCAGATCTAACTAGTAATTACAGACAATAATTAAAGAAAATATGAAAATCCGACTTGTTTGTGGTATTTGATAGAATCTTTATGAGCATTTTCTCAATTTTTAAGAATAATTTCTAAGGTCATCTTCTTGTGTACAATGCATCATCAACATGAACAAAACTTTTTTTTAAATCTGCCACTGAAACTGTTTTATTCCTTAAATTGTGTACTTATTTCATATCAAAAATGATACTACTATCTTTGATTAACCCATTGCCCATATGGGGATTTGTGAATAATTTAACTTCATATGCAAGAGCAATTAATATTTAAGAAGCAACATTTTCCCTCTGATATAAGTTATAAACCTTTGTAACAAAGGGAGTTATTCTGCATTTTGCCGCTGTGGTTTTAAAAGTCATTTGTGAGAGGTGCGGTAACGTGTGGTATAATGGTGTAATGGGTTAGTATTAACACAGATAAAAATATATAAATCGCTGCCAAATGCTTAAACTTGAAACCATCTTGAGACAGGACATCAGAATTCATTGAAATCTCGGCACCGAAAGGTGTCCGAACGCTGTATCTAGAAGACACAGATCATCATTTTGGTACTGTGTAGTACGTCGGTTTGTTTACTCGCAAGCCTTGTTTCAAAATGACCTTCACCTTAAAAATGTTACTATTTTTGGCAAACCGTGTTTGTGTGTATGGGGTCTGTTTAGTATAACTTTCTTTAATGCAGGCATCTTGAGACAAATGGCGTTTTCCAATCTAAGGGGAATAACCGATGGTTGTAAATATTGCTTTATTGCAAGGGGAACAACCATTTAAATACTTTAAAAGGGGTAGAAACACTACTTAATTCATTAAATATGTCTATTAAGATTAGTTTAGAATGTAATGCATATTATATAATGGAGTATATGTAAGCGAACCAGTTTTAAATTTCAGTTGGCTTCTAATAATTTTATCATAGTATTAGGATATAATCTATCAGAAATACATGATCATTGTGGTGGCTGTGATCATCCTGATAAAATACACATTGTAATGAATAACTAAAAATAATTGTCAATTCAAAATTACAAATTAGATCCATATCTTCTTATCGTTCAAAAGTCAATGACACTAGAATAAGAACAGCAGAGAAAACATTGTGTTATTTCAGATGCACGCTTAAACATTTTGGTGTTCCCATAGGGAGAAGAAAACCAACACTTTGAAGAGATTTACTTAGCTGTAATTGTCTAAATGACGAAGGTCAGTCTTGATACATAATTTGCTATATGAATACCTGCAAAATTAAACTTTCAATAGAAGAAACGTCCCAAAAAATGAAACAAATAACAAATTATGGTGGCCGTGTCGGTATAATATTATGACGGCCATTTTGAAAATCTGAGAAAGTATCTATTCATGAAATTGATGTAGTATACTGTTTCAAAAGATAACAGATATATTGCTGCTTTAAAATCATGATTAAAATTGATCTAGATGCCACTTAATATTGATATAAGTATAAATGGCATTTTTGGCGGCCATCTTGGAAAATGGCGGCCATCTTGGACAGATATGAAATGGGTCCTCATCTTATTTTAATCAGTAGGTCCAGGGCTGCTTGTGTGCAAAGTTTGGTGCTTTAATCATAAAATGCACAATTTTCAACGAAATCGGCTGGGCTAATATCGAGTCTTGTCGGGTACCCTGTTGAATTCTGAAACTTGAAGAGTTATAACCGGTTTGAAGTACACGGCTGTAATAATTTTTTGAAAGAGTTCCATATGAGGCGGAGAATTTTTCCGCGTCTGTCGAGGTTGAACAGTTTGTACTTGATATTTTTTATTAAAATGGATAGAAATCAATATACCTATAAGAAAATATGGAAATTACAAAATTAATTTCTTTAAAGTTGCACGACAGCTGTATTGCTATATGATACGCATTGAAAAGTAGTCACTGAAAGCAGAAAATGGTCAGCTACAGAGACTGTCAGCCAGGCGGAGAGTAATCTCAAGCATCGAGACATCGTCGGAATGACCGCTGTCGGACGTTAGGGGATAGGTGCGACGAAAACACCTTTATGGAGCCGGGCAGACCAGAAAGAGAGGCGAGCCATGATCCAGACAGAAGTCAGGAGAGCAGAAGGAACACAAGGAGCATGGACAACATGGAGCCATTCAGGCTTTCCTTTCTCCTCATGGCCTATGGAAGGAAGAAAGTGAAGTACACAGAGCTCCTCGACGAGTGCAAACAACGAGGCTGGCATACATGGCTCTTCCCGATCGAAGTAGGCGTAAGAGGGTTTTGTTCTCAATCTGTGTGCCGACTGATGACAGCAATAGGGTCCACGGGCAGGGATAGGCGGAGGACTATCCTGAAACTGAGCCAAGCGCCTGAACGTTCGTCTAGCTGGCTCTGGCTCAGACGAGAAGAAATGAGTTGGAAGAAATAGAGATATCGACATTTACGCCTTTACAACGGTGGCCCCACCCTCTATCAGATGTACATGGTTCAGGGGCGAAACATCCATGACGGAGGGACACCATGCTGAAGATGTATGTCGATTTGCAATCTCAAACCACATCACTCGAGTTCACATTAGACTCACACTCACATCCGTGTGTTTGAGACAGTTTTATACTCAAATCGTTTTAATTCTTCAAACTTTACATTCAATGATTTCCACGTATTCTAATCCAAAAGCGTGACATTGCATTTTGGTCCTACCGCATATAAACTATCCATGATTAGATAAATTAAACAACAATTCAAAATCTGTATTGTTTCAACGGTATTTTATTTTGACTCAATTTTTCTCTTCTATGAACAATCAACTTTTTAAAAGAATTAAAAGAGCAATTAATAAGGTTAGGTACTTGCCTTAGATATCACCTTTAATTATGGCAGTTTTTTTATTTTATCCCTCCCTCCCTCCCTCGTTGCAAATACTCGTAAGCTTACACG
The DNA here is from genome assembly GCA_947846245.1 of Cerastoderma edule. Lineage (NCBI taxonomy): Eukaryota > Metazoa > Mollusca > Bivalvia > Cardiida > Cardiidae > Cerastoderma > Cerastoderma edule. The sequence goes on from OX401404.1 coordinate 1,691,627, forward strand.
ACAGGTCCGATTTGTGTATTAGTTTATGAGGGATTTTTTTAACAATCATAAGCGGATTTGACAAGCAGAATAGCAATGTTATAGATTTGATGTATAAGTTATTTGTCGTTGAGAGAAAATCGAAATATTGTGCAGAAAGCAAAATTGACGTTGCAAATACAAACCTCAGTCAAGCCGATGTAATTTATGATTAGTCGTAGTTTGCACCAATTTAACTACTTATAAGCAGAATTGTAAACCGTACACATGATGTCGAAAATATTTCAACTTTTAAATTAAAAGAGGATACGAGTATCTTTGATCATTAATCTCAATGTTTCACATCAGAATTAATGTGATGTTTTGAATAACGGCCTACGCGAGCATGACATGTATTGTTTTACTTTTTGTAATGGATGCAAAATCTATCGCAAAACCCACATCCTTACTAAGATTAATAAAGGAGCTCAAGAATGACACATGTTTCCTTTTTTACGGACATATAACAGAGTCGGTCCTTTATTGGGGTGGGTCTTAAGATTTACGAATTGGTACACATGAAAGCTCATTCCTAGGTAAGTTTTCTATTAGGATATGGCCAAACCTAATGTTGTGAGAAATTGTTGCCGGACCCTTTTGTCATACCTTGTATATTTTGTATTTTTGCAATATACTGTAAGAATTATTGCAATCGAAAATGTTTAGAATAAGGTAGTGCATGTAATGGCGTTACGAATTTGCTCGATTCGGTACCGCAATTTATTTTCTCAGTAGCTATCCAAATATTATTCCATCTTAAGGAAAAAGAATATACGGTGGCACTGAGGTACGGTGGCACTGAGGTGACATGTGTAATATTCTTATTTTCCAATTCCGTTTTCTCGAGATAATAAATTTTATTATCAAGGGAAAACGAGGCAAAGTTTGTTTTCCCAACATAAAAGAAATATTATCTCGAGAAAACGAAAGAGATTTGTTTTCTCGAGATAATAAAAAATACTATCTCAACAAAACGAATAAGAGTTTGTTTTCCCGACATAAAAGAAATACTATCTCAACAAAACGAACCGAAGTTCGTTTTCCCGAGATGAAAAATACTATTATATCAACAAAACGAACCCGAAGTTCGTTTTCCCGTGATAAAAAAAATATTATCTCGAGAAAACGAATCAAAGTTCGTTTTCCCGACATATTTTTTTAAGTCGTGCGCACGACTTCATAAGCCAATCAGAACCCTCCGTCAACGGTTGACACTGACAAAGGGTTCTGATTGGCTAATTAAGTCGTGCGCACGACTTAAAATATTTTGTCTGGAAAACGACTTTCGGGTTCGTTTTGTTGATTTAATAATATTTCTTATTACAGGAGGAATGTAAAAAAAAATATTACACATGTCACCTCATTGCCACCGTACAGATGCCCATTAATATTGACTATAAAAGACAAATTATAAAGGGGTACGGGAGATGAAAGGGTGGACCATTATTCGCCCTTTCTTCCTGTGGGTGCTAGCTGTTAATCAGAAAAAGGACAGTGGTACGATCTCACACATTTCTCACAGAAAAATACTGATATGTGGCATATGTATTGTGTTAAGTGAAGGAACACAAATTGAAACACTAGGAAGCTCTGTGCTTTTTTGTTTCGTCTTTTTTTATTGATCTATTCATTTTTGAGAAACATTTAGAAAATCTATCAATCCATGTTCTCGTTGAGTGGAAGAAAGGAAAGTGTCAACCAGTATGTCGGAAGTTACCGAATAATTACGATCGTAACGCTAATTAAATCGGTAATCGTCAAAATTCGTTAATTTCCGTAAGTAAACATCCGGCGAATTACCGTTGACCGAATCACAATATGTGATGTTTTGCCACATATTCATTCATCCACCAGATACGTCCGAGGTCTGATCCGGCCTGCCGGAATTTGCCGTGTAGTTCCGATTGGGTGTACTCCCCGGCCATCCATAGGCCCTCCCATCCGGCCATCCGCCAAACAATGAACAAAAAATGACCACAAACACGGCCATGGGGTCTAAATCCTCTATTTCTCGCTAGATTGTCTTCGGGATAGTATTTAATCAAAGATGAAGCTCTGAAGTTTATCATGATAAAAAAAATAAGTATTCAATTATTTATATTTGTAGAGATATGATGAGTTAAAATGACTCAATTTTGTTGAACTTATGAAAATGACGTCGTAAAACTTTTTTGTTTCTCGTTCGATTTCTATTAGAAAGATGCCATTTTCTCCTTTAAAATGATATACTGACATTTTATTCTTATAACTTTACTTCGGTGAAAAACACGCATTTTACTATAGATTCTTAACCCGACGTTGGATTTATCGCTCTACAAAATTCTATCAAATAATCTCTTTTATAAACACAGAATTAACATGAAACTTGTACCATTGCCAATGTGATGATCATTTCTTATCTGATATAAACAATTATTTTATCAAGCCCGAACTCGGCAACTTTAAAATCGATTAGTTAACTATATCTTTTGTTGAAAAATCGAAATGACGCCCGGCCACCACGCTTCATGGTCACGGGAATCCATGGTGATTTCATGACAGATCTTAACCAGACTTATGTTACACTAATGATTTATTAGTGGTTTAAATGTATCATGATTCATCCAGTATAAGAGCAGTTTATTATCGTTGAAAAACGCTAAATATTTGACCGAAAGTTACAATGACGCAACAATTATTGGCCTCCACGGCCATGTCGATTATTGTTTAAATTTCCGACATATATTCATCATAATCCTATCACACCAAAGCTGTATTAAACAGCTTTATATCGGTGTAAAAATGTTTCAATCGTACTGGCGTTTTTTGAGAAATTAATTGATAAATAACTTTATTTTTCTGCCAGAAATCAAGTTGACGTTACAGATAACGGCCTACACAAATATGGGGTTTCCTTTTTCAATCTTTCACACATAAAACAAAATTTATATGCAATGGCTTTATGGTGGTAAGTATATCATACGGCATCCCTTTAATTCATTATAATATAGTGATAGTAAGAGGTAAATTACTTCTTGGAGTAACTAACACAAATTGAATTGACGTTACGAATGCTGGATTATACGGCTATTAAAACTCATTTGTAGTTTATCGAAACATTTCCACAAACCTTATATTGTTAATACTTTATTCAAATGCCCAATACTGATGTTTTAGTTCTCTTAATCTACCTTCCATTATGGGAGAAATCACTCGTTGAAAAATTATACTTGTAAGGTATGCATATTCATAATTAAATGAACATCAACAGAGAATACTCTTGGTTGAATATTCAATTGATACATGTTTCTCACATCGCTCTATATGATTTCCCACAATTTTACGCAAATTCAAACAAACAGCAATTAACTGAGAAGCCAAATCCAATAACTGAATAATGGTTAACACTTCATATCTTAATCAGAAGATCAGCAATTCTATAATTCTGGACTGAAACGAAGCTGGAGCAAGTCAATCTGTAGTTTAACGATTTACAAAATATATATCATTAATAAGTAGTGGGCCATTTCACCAACTCTAGAATTAGGTTTTGTGTTTTTGATCGAAATTATATTATAGAAGATTTTAATCATGGAATTAACTTCAAGTGTTTAACTTAAACTCAATAAATGTCATGCAAACTAGACATACGTTTGTCTACCAATTCCAGGACTTAAAAAGGTATAAGTGTTATCAAATCATTAGTAATGCATGTATGCAAACTTACCTTTATTACAGCTTTGAATTATCTGCTTTAAGAATAACTTTATTTCGTTTGCGTGTCTCAACTGTATCCTATATCAGTTCGTCTGTTTTTACGTTCCTTTAAAAACAAGTCTGAAACGCCTTAGAAATGCGGTCTAAGTACGAACAAAGTCCAACTTTCCCTGGCTGTAAAATCATTAATATTGCAAACGGTACAACTATTTATTATTTTCTGATAGCCCTGTAACAACCCGTTATGTAATAAAGTTGCACTATGTAATAATTATTACAAAACGGGTTGAAGTTTATTACATTTTGCGTTTTTCGATGCGAACCCACTATGTAATAAAGTTGCATAATGTAATAATTATTACAAAACGGGTTGAGGCGTATTACAATTTGCGTTTTTCGATGCCAACCCGTTATGTAATAAAGTTGCAATATGTAATAATTATTACGAAACGGGTTGATTTTTTTTTCAAAGTGATTTTTTCTTTACAAACCCGATATGTAGTAGTATTCATAATGGTAACATGGTGATATTTTCACACTAAAGGTAGCCTCTTCCAAGCCAAAACAGGCTTATAAGCAAAAACCAAACGTTCTTAAAATCTTTGTTTGAGCAATTTTCAAGCAAGGAAACCGTTCCAAATGAGTAAACGTACCGCAAACAGTCAAGCCAAGTATCTTAAAAGCCGAAATGGGCTTATCAGCAAATTACAAAAAATATTTCAAATGTCTGTTTTACCGTTTAGATGCTAAAAATAGCATCGCTGTGGCAACAAGTACCGACAAAAAGGCCAACAGAGATGCTTGAAAGCCAATATAGGCATATCAGCGATTTGTAAAAATATCAGAAAACTTGATTGTTCCCCAATTTCCAAACGAGGATACTGTTCCAAATGACTCAAATGACTCAATGTACCTAAAGCACGTGACTAAGAATGCCAAAATAGGCTTATAAGCATATTATGACAATGAATTTGTATGTTTGTTTTTGAGCTATATGGTAAGAAAAACATCGCAAATGGCAGCACGCATGAAAAAAGAGTTCTATTTTCGCAGTAAGGCTGTTTTAAGTGAAGTTGCATTATGTAATAATTATTACAATACGGGTTGAGGTTTATCACATTTTGCTTTTTTCGATGCGAACCCGTTATGTAATAAAGTTGCAACATGTAATAAAATAAACAAAAATGATTGATATTCTACAAAGTGAATTTTTAGATGCAAACCACTTATGTTATAAAATTCATAATGGTTACGTGGTGACATTTTCACATAAAAGGTAACCTCTTCCAAGCCAAAAAGGCTTATGAGCAGAACTTTGTTTGAGCAATTTTCAAGCTAGGATACCGTTCCAAATTACTCAATGTACCGACAAAAAGTTAAACCAAGTAACTAAGAAAGCCGAAGCGAGCGCATCAGCAAATTACAAAGGCGATTTTACATATCTGTTAGATACACTTATATAGTGAGAAAGACTTCGCAAATGGTAGCTCAGCAAAGTGCAATTCTTGAAGAGAATCTGTTTTCTTTAAACGTTGAACAATGTCTCAATTGTTACAAAATGGGTCGTGTATTATTACAATTTGCATTTTTAGATGCCAACCCATTATGTAACAAGAATCTATAACGGTCAAATACCGATGTGTTTACACACAAAGGATAATCTCTTCCAGGTCAAAAGAGGCAATATTTAGTTTAAAAATGGCTCAGCTTTGAACAAGCCTTACAAAATAGACACAAACCATTGTTTGGTGACCAAAACGGCCCTTTTATCAATTTGAAAAATGATTTTACCTATCACTTTTTAGCTTGACTACTCGAAAAATAAGGAGAGCTATACTTGTCACCCGAGCGTCGGCGCCACACCTTAGTTAAGTTTTTAACAGCAAGTATGTAAATTACGAGTTACTGTATGGAATGGGTTGATACTTTACAGTTGTCTTCATAGTCATAATCTAAGGTCCAAATTTCATATATTTTGTATTGAATTGAAGCAAATTATGCGGCCTTTTGTACTTTGGGTCATTTTTTTCACATGCGTTTGTAACTAATAAAACCACGGTATGGAATGGACTGACACTTCACACATTTGTTTGGATACTTTAAGGTCCCTGACCAGGTGTCATATCTCTATGTTTAAATTCAAACAAATTACGCTACCTTTGGACTTTATGGTTAATTTTGTATATGCAAGTTTGCATCTCATTAACTACAGTATTGAATGGTATGGTACTTTACACATGGGTTAAGAGTCATCGTCTAAGGTACAGTAACTCTGGTTATGAATTTAAGCAAATTATGTGGCCTTTTGTACGTAGAAAATTCTGTTTAAAGTTTGTGCATGCAAGTTTGTACTCAACAGCTTATGAAAGGAATAATCTTGAAAGGAATAATCTTAATCTTGGCACCTTATTCATTTTGTAAGGTCCACCGTCCCTGAAACAAATAATATTTCACTGGCATTTACCTCTCTCCGACATTATCGAATAGTCGAATACGCTGTTTTATCGACAACTCTTTCGAGATTATATGCGACACTTATACTGAAAAAGCTTGCAAACGACCAAAATAAGGAAATACACAGACCACACTGCGTCCTTAATGATCTTAGTTATCGATGAACCTTAAACTACCGTCCCAACCAATCATTTTCGTAAAAGAATTACAATATATTCCTTCAAAATGCAAATCGCAAAGTAAAAGGGGTCTTTACCAATATTGCAATTTATAGTAATTGACTGGCCTTTAAGGCCTGTCTATGCTGTCGTACGGAGCAGGTTATCCGGATTTCTCTTGACTTGCAAACACACTGTATTTTTAGCTCGGAAACACTTAAGCAGTTTATTGTATTTTTCTAGCAATCGTGACGTTTCGACGCATGCAGGTGCGTATGACAAACACCTCGATATAGATCAGATCAGTTGCTTTTTATTGTGCTCGAGTTGTACATAAAATTACAAGGCAACACTAACTCATAGAAATAAACCAAAATCAAATTATATTTAATGACGTCTACTTCTTTCTGTATCTGCTTCTCACGTGTACAATGATGAAAACGTTGATTGACATTTTGTCGTTGTAGCATCCTGATTAAAGTTATAACAAAACCTTAACTATAGTCATACTCAAACTGTACCAGGCGCCAAATGAAGTTACTCAATTAAAGTGTATGTTGTATAAAAGTATTATATTTGTTTTATCCATACATCTAACTTGACCGAAGTGTACATGAAATTAGCGGATGGATACATTATCACAAGCCTTTGTATAAGGGTATATCTTTTTTATACTTGGCCGCGACTTTACGTGCACTATAATATGGTTTATGGAATGCCTATATCAAAATAATCACTAAATACAGTTGTAAAGTTAAAGTATTTATGGAAGTGGGATGGTTATGTCATGGTTTAAAATCTTGATGAAAACTTATTAAGATGCATTTACAGCAGTTGATCTTCCTATGACAATTATTTTGACATGACGTCTTTTATATCAAATGCATTCAAAGATTACGATATTTTTAGTGTCTTTATATCAAAATGACGAGTAAGCTATATAGTACACGTATATCCGATGCAAAGTACATGTAAAGGAAAAAGGGAGAGGCTTTTCTTACAATATTTTCTACCCTTTCCTAAAACATCTCCCATATATGTCACAAACTAAACTGGTGTCTGCATTTCTTTTGAACTTAAAAAGATTTAACATTTGTTGTTTGTTAAATGTTTAATATAGGTATAATTTCCTGAAGATAAAACAAATTTCAGGAACAAGGTTTCTAGATTAAGATTCTTGGTACAAACGACGTTATCTTGACCAATGAATTAACACTTTTCTATAGACACTTAAAGGCGCTCTCTCAGAGCTGTGTGTATTTGGAGTTACAAAAGTAAAAACATTGGTATTGAAAGTCCTTGTCACTAAACTAAAGACCGTTTTCCATTTCTTTACAAATAAGTTGCTAAAACCCCGTGCTTTCGTTAATTAACATGCAGTGAGCCATCGCGTTTGTCTGATCATCTTTGGGAAAGCCGGTTTATAAATAAAAGGGAGAATTCTTCTTCCCGCGCAGTTTGCTTCTGTTACGTGACAACTAAAAATATTTTCATATCAATGACCTCCCTTTACTTTTTAATTTTCACATTATAATTAAGATCACATGATTAAAGTTGTCAAATAAAAATTCCTTTCCAGGAAAAAAATTATAATATATAATCTGATTTGAAATGGCATTTGTTCTGTTAAGTCTTTAATCTTGTTTTTCTGACAATACCCGTGGTTAACCTTTTCAGAAGATGTATCGTAGTATCCTATGTATAAATAATGCTTATTTATTTCCCCGGATTTATCATGCTCACCGAATGACAAACGCCTAGGCGTTGATGGTAGACTGATGAGTACCACCTCTTAATCTAAGTTAAGACGTTGTTTACAAAATAAACCCGCCCTTAGATATCTGCGATTTTAATGTTCTAGATCCTCTTTGTATAGTTACGAGCAGGGCTGGGAAGCTGTCAATAGTCTAGTTCTATGTTACTTCAGAAATCTTTGTTGTTATTTTTAGAAGACGATTTATTTAAAAAGAAAAATCTCCATCTCTGAGAGAGTCCCTTTAAATATTGAACTTAATGTCTATAGTTAAGATTTTGTCTGTCTTCTTTCTTCTTTTTTTCACCCTAGTTCCAACAACAAGACCCATCTCTTAGTACTATCAGTACTTTGATTGTAACAACAAGGTTTGAGTTTCATCACATTGTGTGTTTTTCAATGTTAATCCGTTTTTAGCTCGACTATTCGGATATAGTGAGAGCAATACTTCTCATTCGAACGTGGGAGTCGGCGTCACATCTTGGTTAAGTTTTTACGTGCAAGATTGCATCTCATTACCTACAGTACGATATGGGTTAATACTTCACAAATATCTTTAGTGTCATCATGTAGAGACCATGAAATAATCTATTGTACAAAGTTTCAAATCTCTTGATTTAATTAAAGCAAATTATGCGCGGCCTTTCGTGCTAAGAAAATCCTGGTTTAGTTTTTTACGTGCAACTTTGTATCTTATGAACTACTGTTTGTAATGGGTTGATACATCACATTCGTGTTTGGTGTCGTTGTGTAAGGTCTTTGACCGAGTTTCATATGTCTTGTTTTGAATTTAAGCAAATTATGTCGTATTTTGTACTTGGTTAAAATTGTGCATGCATATTTTGTTACATGTTGCAACTTTATTGCTTTACTGGTTGGCATCGAAAAGACAAAATGTTATAAAACTCAACCCATTTTGTAATAATTATTACATAGTGCAACGTTATTAGAAAACAGCTTTACTTTGAGAATTTCATTTTGGTAAGTGCTGCTATTTGTGAAGATTTCCCACCATAAAAGTGTTAAAACAGATAAATAAAATCGCCATTGTAATTTGCTGATAAGCCCTCGTCGGCTATCTTAGTTACTAGGTCTAATCCTTTTCATTGAGTCATTCGGAACGGCATCCTAGCTTGAACATCGCTCAACTAAAGTTTTCCGATGACTTCTGACCTTTGCTCATAAGCCTCTTTTGGCTTGGAAGCGGTTATCTTTTGTGTGAAAATGTCATCATGTAACCATTATTTTCTTTTTCATTGAGTCATTCGGAACGGCATCCTAGCTTGAACATCGCTCAACTAAAGTTTTCCGATGGCTTCTGACCTTTGCTCATAAGCCTCTTTTGGCTTGGAAGCGGTTGTCTTTTGTGTGAAAATGTCATCACGTAACCATTATGAATATTATAACAGAACGGGTTGGCATCTTAAAGTTCGCTTTGTAGAATATCAAGCCTTTTCATATATTTTATTACATAATGCAACTTTATTACAAAACGGGTTGGCATCGAAAAACGCAAAATGTAATAAAATTCAACCCGTTTTGTAATAATTATTACAAAGTGCAACGTTATAAGAATAAGGCTTTACTTAGAGAATTGCACTTTGAAATAAAACCATAGATTTACCCCTTTTGAAGTCATCAGTTAAGTTTGTCATCGGAAAATCTTCATACGACATTTGCTATGTTTGGTTTGTTCATAGCATTGACCACTGTGCTAAACCTAACGATCATATTACTTGTACAGCCAATTGATCTTATTGCTTATACGCCAATATATGCTGTTCACCAAAGGTGCTCGCCATATTTTGGTCGTATTCAATCGGTTTTTGTGTTTCACTTACGTCAGAAAAAGAGATATTATAGTCCATTTCAATATCGCTGATAAGCTTTATCTTGCCGAAAATAACTTTATGTGTCTCGTTTCGAAAGGTTCTGCCATATATGTGTGCCATATCTGAAACATTTATCGCGAACAACCAAGTTTTCTGATATTTTTACATATTGCTGATATGCCTATGTTGGCTTTCAAGCATCTCTGTTGGCCTTTTTTCGGTACTTGTTGTCACTTGCGATGGGATTTTTAGTATCTAAACGCTAAAACAGACATTTGAAATATTTTTTTGTAATTTGCTGATAAGCCCATTTCGGCTTTTTAGATACTTGGCTTGACTGTTTGCGGCACGTTAAGTCATTTGGAACGGTTTCCTTGCTTGAAAATTGCTCAAACAAAGATTTTAAGAACGTTTGGTTTTTGCTTATAAGCCTGTTTTGGCTTGCAAGAGGCTACCTTTAGTGTGAGTATCACCATGTTACCATTATGAAAACTACTACATATCGGGTTTGTAAAGAAAAAATCACTTTGAAAAAAAAATCAACCCGTTTCGTAATAATTATTACATATTGCAACTTTATTACATAACGGGTTGGCATCGAAAAACGCAAAGTGTAATACGCCTCAACCCGTTTTGTAATAATTATTACATTATGCAACTTTATTACATAGTGGGTTCGCATCGAAAAACGCAAAATGTAATAAACTTCAACCCGTTTTGTAATAATTATTACATAGTGCAACTTTATTACATACTGGGTTGTTACATAGCCCACTTCCATGGCTTTAATTGCAAAATGTTTGAATTGTTTCCATAAAGAATTTGAACCCATTGTCAATCAATATTCTCATCCCACCTTTTTGTTAAAAATACCAAAAATATGGGTTCACGGGACGCAAAACATTCATAAGAAAATCAGTATGCTCAATAAAATCTCTGTCTTTATCTTAAAATGTAGCCAATATATCAGAAACTTGAGAAAAGCATGCCCATAGACGTACATGTTCGTCTGTCTCTCTGTTTAAACACAAACCATTCCAAAAAGAATCGCCAAAAGGAGGTAATCTTAAAAATCTTTCCAACACCTTTACCTCAAAAGAGTTATAACTCAGTAATATAAGATATATCAATTTGAAATAATTTCTAAACATCAGTACAACATCTGGAGACTTACGAAAAGGTATTTTAAAATCATCATCAGTCCTTTTCCGTTGTCCCTACGACCACCTTCAATGCATTTTTGAATTTACCAGAAACCTGATTAATGACAATCTCTCGTACGGACAGACAAACACAGATATGGTAATAAATCGCATATCATGCGTTGTTAGCATTTGTTAAAAGAAATGCTAACCTAAAATATGATTGAAAAATTGTTGAAAAAAAAAAATGCTATGAAAAATAATTTTGTACCCACCTATATGTACCCTGTAACCCCATTTGTGTGAACATAAGGTCACCAAAACTCCCTTTTTTGGTCTCAAAACTTGTCTAGTTAGACCAGCATTATGTAGCAGTCCGCTTTCAAGCATTTTATTCAAGCTCTTTTCTCAGCGACCCCTTTCATGTTCGACTTAACACGAAAACTTGATCCTCCACCTATACTTCTTCTTTTAAACCTCTTTAAAGTCGAAATCGCTCTCGGCTTTTTACGTATAGATACAGGATTGTAAATAGTACCATTTAAAGAAAACTTTGTGAAAAAACACAGTTTTAGTAAGTAAAGTATTGCCTTGGACCGCACCTATGGGGCGTTTTAGACTGATATTTTGTAGGACGTACGGATTGATATGTGAAGACATAGAATACAGACAAGGCACGGAGTTTAAAACTTCAATATTCTAAAACCGGGCACTTTAATGTTGTATCGAACGTAAATTCCAATGCGATTTCTGCAGTATAATAGATTCGACAACATTTTGAATATATAAAAAGGTCTAAACCAATTTCATGAAAATCTGCGTTTTGCGCGATTTTGTACATTATTTCTTTTTCATAAGACAGACGGACAAACGAACGAGACAGCAATTAAGTATATTTTGTTAGCCCGAATCCATGGGTAAAATTTAGGTCCAGTTTCAGAGTTTTTTATTCAGTAGTCACGCATCCTGTTCAGTGTTCTACGTTATCAGTAACGATATGGGCGAGTTAATATTGAAATAAGAAGATATTTCTCACGGAAACATCCGTTAAAAGCAGCACGTCAATTAATTCCGTCAAAATACGAAATAGAGCTCACTAGTTATTCCCACCATTTCAAGTTCTGAAATCGAAAATAAATACGTCATTAGAACGTGGCAATAAAAAAATTCACCCTTTTAAACCGCCGAGAATAAAACACGTTTGTAAATGTAATATAACAGATATCATTTCGTATATTATGTTGTGAAGAAGCAAACTCCTTGCTACGCTGCATCGACCACTGCCACCACAAGATTTTTCGTCCAGATTTGGATGAAATTCAAATGATGATGTTTTGTTAGAAATTACCGGATATCTGAGTTAATTTAGTAACAATATTTTGTTGTATTGATATCTGACCAGTTAAGTTGAAAAAAAAGGGTGAGGTTGTATATATACCGAACTTTGGTTATCTTTTCAGACATGGTTAGAAATTACAATAGAAAGACAGAGTCTTATGGAAGTGAAATTCTTACAGCGGCATTAGCTGCTATAACAGGGGGAATGGCTCTTAAAACTGCAGCAAGGGAATTTGGTATTCCTCCTAGATCATTAAGACGGCACCGTGATGATAAAGTCAGCCAGCCTGGTACCTTAACGATGGGTAAAATCAAATCTGTTTTACCAGACTTCGTAGAAAAAGAGCTGCACGACCATATCAAATTCATGGATAAGCGACTATATGGTCTTACAACATCAGATGTCAGGAAACTTGCATTTGAAATAGCAGAGAAGGCCGAAATTGAAAACCCATTTAATAAAGCATCTCGTATGGCAGGGAAGGACTGGTTTAGAGGATTCTTTGCTCGACACCAGGACCTCAGACTCAGAGAGCCTCAAGAAACCAGCGTCGCAAAGGCAATAGGTTTCAACAAGCCAAAGGTAAACGAGTTTTTCAATGCATACAAAGAAATCCTCAATACTACCTCACCAGTGCGCCCAAGTAACATCTGGAACATGGATGAGACCGGTATATCAAATGTACAGAAGCCTGCGAAAATAACTGCCACAAAAGGCTGTCGGCAAGATGGGAAAATGACAAGTGCAGAACGAGGAATTACTGTCACCGTTATTTGCGCTATGAATGCTGCCGGTGTTTACCTTCCGCCGATGTTCATATTCCCAAGGAAGAGAATGGTAGATACTTTAATGATCGGTGCCCCTCCACAATCAGTCGGATATTGCAGTCCAAACGGATGGACTGACTCAGACCTCTTCCTGAAGTGGCTTGAACATTTCGTACAATTCACAAACAGTACAACAAAAACGCCCCAGATTCTCGATGGGCACCATAGTCACAAATCATTAAAAGCAATTCTCTATGCAAGAGAAAATGGTGTTCACCTCATTACTCTCCCTCCACACAGCACACACAAGTTGAAACAACTTGATCGAACATACTTTAAATCATTGAAAACGGCATACAATGCTCAAGCTGACAGTTGGGTGATTTCGAATCTTGGGAAGAGAATATCACCATACGAAATGGCTGGGATTTTCGCCAAGGCCTTCCTGAAGACGGCTACACCCAAGAAAGCTGTTCGTGGTTTCGAGACATGTGGTTTATGGCCATATAACGAGCACATATTTAGTGACAACGATTTTTGTGCTTCGGAAGTCACGAAAGAAGATCAAACAGCAGATTCATTTCAGCCCCACGAATCGTGTGTTGATATGACTTTAATCCAGGACAACAACCAGGACAACCAGCCCGCCAATGATGTTCCCCAGGACAACCAGCCCGCCAATGATATTCCCCAGGACAGCCAGCCCGCTAATGAAATTCCCCAGGACAACCAGCCCGTCAATGAAATTCACCAGGACAGCCAGCTCTCCAACGAAACACCCATTCTCATAGGAGCGCCTAATGATTTAAGCTCTACAACGATTCCAACTCTAAATTACAATGGTGTGCATCGAGATCTCAAGGTTATACAGACAAATAGTGGTGGGCAATGTTTATTTAGAAGTCTGGTTATCGGCATGGACAGTAAGTTAAAAACGGTTAAGAGGGGTGTTAATGGTTACGCTTTGGATGAAACGTTACGGCAATTGGAAGAAGCAAAGTCGGATTCACTTCGAAACAGTGTGGTTGAATATATGAACGATAATATTCAATCATACAATGGAGTAGAAATCAATGCTATAAATGCTGACTTACGTTTCTGGTTAAGGTACACATGAATGGAAGACCGGATAAAAGCAATGGCCGATCCTAAAACAATGCCCGGGGAACTTGAACTGATAGCCACCTCAAAAGTGCTGAGAAAACGAATTACATTGTTAGACCAGGATAGGCGAGTTTTGGCTGATTACAGTGTAGACAGTGTTCAGGACAGCCAACCGCTTTTTGTAGAGTTTATTTCAGAAGGCAGCGATGTTGGTCATTACAATTGTTTAGTACATCCTGAAGCTGGGTATATGCCCGGGTCCTCGATAGATATCAAGGGTATTATCCATTCACTTTCACCACCACCAAAGTTGTCCGGAATACGTTCAAGGAAACGAAAAGCCGAATCTGCCACAATATTAACTTCTTCGTCATTCAAAAAGTCGTTAGAGGACAAAGAGAATGCGAAAAAGCCGAATAGAATAAGAAATGTGAAAACAAAAGGAAAAGTCACGAAACAAAACAAAAACACAATGCCACTATCTGTTGGAAAGCAAATGCCACAAGGTCGAGGAAAAACTTAACAAAAAAGAAAAAAGAAAAGAAAACAAAAATTATGCTAGATCTAGCACGTGCAGTAGCGACGAAGACGAAGAATAGCCGTGTTTAATTTGCTGTGAGCCATTTTCATGTAGTAAAAATGGTGAAGAATGGGTACAATGCCAAATCTGTCTAAAGTGGGCCCATGAAGAATGTACTCCGGGAACTGTGGCATTTGTGTGTCCGAACTGTGAATCAGATGAAGATTGAATTGACTTATCTAACACAATAACTCTTTACTTGACAGTTTCTTATGTTTAATTGTGAGTTTACCTTTTTGATGATTGATACCGAGTTAAGAATAAAATTTTCAGACGTAGCCCGTTTTATATCGGCATCCAGTAAATGAACTTATTCAGACAAACGCATTGATACATTTTAATCCTAGATTTTTGCTGGCCGTCGCCAGTTCAATGAAAAGTTATTTGCAAAACCGTCTAACATGCAGCCTTATTTCTATGGATTATAAAATGAAATAGAATGTATATGCCAGGGGCGTTCCTGGGGTGTTTTTGAGTGTACACACCGAGGTTTACGAGGTCTTTGTAGGGGGGTCTGGGGGTCGTCCCCCAGAAAATTTTGTATTTAAAGAACGAAAATGGAGCGATCTTATGCATTATTTGCGTATTTTTGTTATCATAAATAATTGAAAAAATTTACATCATTTTTGACCATGAATATTTTTTCATTTTTCGGAGCGAGTGTGCGTACGGTGCGTTAAGGCAGGTATGCCCCTGTATGCATTGTGTAAATTGTAACCTATGTAAAAGACTAGCTAATATCCAAGAATCAGTGACATTTATAAAGGCCATATGAGATAATCTTTTACAGAGATTACAATTTAAGCGAGGTAAATCAATACTATATTAGTTCATGACGTCAGGGGTATAACGCCCCCTGGGTGCGTTTTGCCCAATACGCAGGGGCGTTTTGCCCCGAGCGTGGGGCAAAACGCCCCTTTCGAAAAATTATTATTTTTCTGATTAATAAACTAAATAGAATAGTTAAAGACGCACTAAATGTGACATGCTGTTCAGTGGACTAAGGCGGATATGAAAATAAAAAACACACACTTAAATCCTTATTCTTTACCAAAATAATTACAAAACAAAAAAAGGGGGTTTTTGCCCCACCCTACCCTACATGTATTTATATGTTTCCAAGAAAATTGTATGGGGATAGCGTTTTGGGGTTAGAGGAGGCATTTTTTGCCCTTTATCTGTGCTAGCACCAACATAATATTACCTCATATAACTTCTGTATGAATTCTTGTTTAAAGTCAAGCATTCTTAAAAGATATAACATAGAAACAGTTTCATTAATGATACAGAAATGGTGTGTTCTTTTTCAAAGGCCTAACAAACAAATTATGAGATATTTGGCTTCTTCGTCACATGTTAGGTTTTCATATAAACATGTATTGTTTACAACAATAACTATGATTGTTTATAATTCAAATTTGTATGACACGGTTTGATTGTGTCTGTTAACATTTTATGATATATGTGTGTGTTGTGGTAACTATGGATAACTTTAACACACTAATTCTGTTATTCACAGAATGCTTGACTTTAATACGGGCGAAAGACCGTGCCGAAGGCACGGTCTGAAGACCGCCTATATGTTACACGTACGTACGAAACGAAAGAAGGTACCTACAAAACCAAGGATTTCCGAATTACTCAGAACCCTATTATAGGACTTTTTTCGGCCATGTTGGTTGCAAACCGTTTTTCTGCCCCATATGGCGCCATCTTGTCCGAAAATTTATTTTTATTCAGCTCTTTTACTAGCAATGATTTGGAAAAATCAAAGTCAACAAGCAAAAAATAGAAGGATTTTCCTCCGAATATTTTTTACAACATCTTAAACAATAAACAGTTTTGTAAAATTTAGACCGCATTTCAACATTTTCTGTTTATTTGGTGAAGGTGGCGTCTCTCATCCTAAAACCCGTCAATTCTTCACATGTTGACATGGTGATTACACCAAAAACTGTAACGTGCACTTTCCGTTTTTGTGTATCACGTGACAAGACATTTTCTTTACAAATCATCATCGTTCCGATCACCGCTTCAAATCTTAAATCGAATGAAATAATCGCCTTGTTGAACGAACATCGAAAACGATGATGTCAGGTAAGACAACTTTTCGTACACTTTCATTTTCGTATAAAGAACGCATATTTTGACAGTATATTTTGTTTAAAGCGAGATAGATATAGAGAATAGATGGTTGGTGTCGTGAATCGGAAATGTTATCGGGCAAGGCGTAGGAATATTATCCGGTGAGCCGAAGGCGAAACGGATAATATTCCGATGCCGAGCCCGATAACTTTTCCCATTCAAAGACACCAACCATCTATTCTATTTATCCTGTTACCTTTATGTATTCTTTCAAACAAATAATATACAAATAAAACACGAGAAAGAATGAAAAATATGTAGAGAATGATGTAAACATGACGTCATTTCGTTCTTATGACGTCATGAATCGTCACGTGCACGTGTTATATGGTTAGTGCCGGATATCACAAATGTTATACGGCACCTCGTTATACGTCCCAAAATGACACTAGTGACAGGATAAAAATTGAAGAGAGTCTGGACCGTCATTCTATGTTTACAAACAAGATGGACACTACGAGCACTGTCTTACTCCGAATATTGATTTTATGTCACCGCATCTATCTATGTGTCGAGGTAGTATTTAGTACACTTTCCAGTGTTAAAAGCTACGGGCAATATGGACATACATTTTAGAGACGAAAAAAGGTTTGTTTACATTGATATCAATTCAAGGCTGAGTAATCTTGATCCGTATTGGATTCTTCTTTTTGGATTGACGATGTGCCTGTTTGTTTTTTATTCACACGTTCTTTGCTCTTTGATTCTTGAATCTACCTATCCTGATGACTTCCAAAATATGTCTTTTCACCGATTATTAGTGGAGACATAGTCGGGGAACATAGTAATGACTTTTAAGTAAATTTCATTTGTCTGCTTTCCAGAATCAGCCAAAGTTCAGACTGTGTGAAGGTCAAATGTGAACCGGCAACCAAAGAAATGAATGTTGTGGTACTGCATAAAGAAAGATTCTTTGTTTTATAAGCACATGTAAGTACAACTTATCTTTTTCATCAGTAATTATGATATGAATAATACCTTGCAAATACAGATTAGACAAACAAGGAAATTTTGGTTTGAACAGCTTTTTACTTTAGAAAGAAGGTTTTACCTGAACTACATGTGTTTTATACTGTTTTCAACACTATGTCAAACATGAATTTTATGGGTTATAGTTTGTGTACATGTCAATACATCCTCTTAGCATGTTTTTTCTAGAAAAAAACTGCACTGCAATATTTTTAAACTAGATCACTTTATCTTCCTTCCATTCATAATTTGATGAGAAATCTTAATAAACAATGATGTAAAAGGATGCATAATGACTAATGAATTTCAAACAAGTGGCTGGAATAGATTTGTTTTCCATTAATGTACATGGCTCAGTCTATAAGGATTACAACTAAACGAACAAAGACAGCATAAGTAATTCTATAACAAGATTTTGGCAAACATGTTGCCATTAAAAGCTATTCAAAACAAAGTTTGGGAATACAAAAAAGACTACATTACTTTTGAAATGATATCTATTCAACATTCATGTTTTATGTATATATATTATACATCAAAACACTTCTGCTGTATATGAGGTACAGTGACAAAGAAGGAACCATTTTAACATGGATTTTGTTTTAAACTTATGTTTCTTCCATTATTTCTTTTAAACAGAAATATGTGTGCCTGACAGAGGAGGAACTGTACCTGAAAGTGCTGACAAAAAGAGAACAGATGAAGACGTGTATGAAAATTGTCCCTGTATTTTTTTCTCTAAAAGTTTAAATGTCAAACTTGTGTTAAGAGGCCAGCCTATGGGACAGAGTAAAACCAGTTAACCCATTACCAAACAAAACTAAAATTTAACCACTTTGTTGAAGATGACTAAGGAAAACGTTGTGGGGAAAGGAGAAATTGCTCGTGACAAGCACTTTTTTCCTTTTCCCACAATACTTTCTACCCTATCAAAAGATTATATTTCAAATGTCTGCAAACACTTTCAATTTGGGACAGTAAAAAATTTGGGGTTTGGTGAATTGTTAAATTATGTAAACACTTTTTGGAGTAAGCAGGGCATAACAGATTTGAGTAAAGCCACCATTGTAACTAAATTATTTCTACAGCAAGTTTTCCCTTTTGTCACAATGATTTTATTCTTTACAAAAATCCTCTCTTTTTTCTGATTACAAACACTTTTGGTTGCAAATAATTACTATTTCAAACAATGAGGGCTTTGCATTTTCAAATAATTTGGACATTTCTAGCAATAAAGCATAAACAATAATAATTTCTAAATATTATTGGGTAAAAGATATTGTAATTTATAGAAACATTGTTTTGAAAGATTCCCTTGCATCACATTGGCTTCTTATTATTCTCTGTTAAAGATATGTTCAATTCTTTCTACCTTTTATAATGGTTTTAAAAAACACTTTGACAAAATCATGAATATAGTCAAATGACTAAATGAGCAGTTATCCTTTTTCTCATTATAGTTTAAATCAAATGTCATAGTTAAATTATGCAATTTTCTTGTGGTCTGCTATTGCTTTCATTGGTAACAGTCACACATAAAGCTTGAAGTAAGGTTTATGGATAAATGATGGCATGTTGCCTGTTTACTTTCAAAAGAAGATGTAATAGTTAAAGTAATTTACAAAAATTATGTGATTTGTTCTCAAATTGAACTCCTTTTTGTAAATTGTGAAATATTCAACAATTATTGATATTACACCCTGAAGATAATAAACCAAAACTTTTGGAAATAATACTTTAATCAATAGTTCGTTAAAAGGAGTAACAGGTTATTGGCACAACATTGAAGCAAAGGTTATGTTTAAATGTGGAAAATATGAAAACTTATATAACTTTCTTTATTTAAACTATTTAATGTAAATCCTGCATTGCATTTTGCAGAAGGTTAAACCAAACATAGGCTAACACTATGGCTGATCATTTGAACAAGTTTTTGTACAGATCTGTACATATTCTATTGAGACAAGTGTTTGTTATTACTACTAATTACCTTAAATAAAATTTGTCAATTGTTTAACAATAGAATTATCTTTTTTTTTTGTTTCAACTTATTATAGAAGGACTTCTGGTGCTGTAGATAATTTTAAAGAATTTTGACAATGATGGATTTCCTTTGTAATACAAATTTTTCTATTTCATCACTAAATCATATGTTGTGAAAGATTTTTAAGAATGATTCAGAGAAAACATATGCTTACAACATACAATTTGGTGAAGAGTAAATTCTACATATCAAGGTTTCAGTGCAAGACAATACTGCAAGTGCTTCACATATATGAAGTACTAATACTGAAGTCTTGTGTTGAATCCTCATTTTGCATGGAGAGATTTTGGAATTCAAATTCTTTAGTTTGGTGGTTTTGATATTGCACAAACAGTGTCTTCTGTTTCTTATTGCATTACTGATATGGGTAGGACAGCTAAAACATGAGAGTATCTAGCGAGAACCACCAACCACACATACATGATAATGAGTCTTAGATGCTGTTTGATAATAGTTTAACAACATTTTCAACAGAATGCTTCAGTTGTGTCAATAGACATATCCCTGTTTGTTCCTATTATTTCCTCATTAGTCCCTGCAAATAAACCTTCTAAGCCACCCATCACTTATCCCATAAAAACATCGTTGCTCTGTGGTTTAGTCAAATTAAAATAATTCAACATGAAGAAGCGTTCCACCCCCCGACCCCCCCCCACCCCCAAAGATAGTTTTTGGTAGGACCTGGATCACAGCTAAAATGTGGTTATGGAGTATCCATTGATAGCATCCAACCATACATAAATGTTAATAAGTCTTAGATGTTATTGTTGGATTATGGTTTAACACCATTTTCAACAGAGTGTTCCAGTTTTATATCAATCGACATTAATCCCTGCTCCTGTTATTTCCCCACCAGAACCTTCCAATATTCCTTGCTGGACATAGTCCGAATGATCCAGACGTAGATATTTCATTCTACGCCACAGTTACAGCTTGGATCATCCTAGTTACTCTAGACACTGGCCATTTAACCCATACCAATATCATTACTCTTTGTTTGGAAATTTAAAAAGTCGTGGTGCAATGCCTTTCGAAAGAATATCATACAAGCCAAAGTATCAAATGCATAATTATTCAAGCTCAATACCAAATATACTTCTGTCTAATGACTATGCACCATTCATAATGGTTAGCAACTCATATAATATATCCACAGTGGTAAAATACATTAGTTGGTGTCGTAGGTTATATATCAAATATATCTGATTTGTATCTTGACAATGGCTATTTCTTTTAAATTGGAGTGCCTCCTGACAGGACACTGCTTCCTTGCCAAGTATTACTGATACAATACAAAGGGAACATTATGTTATACAAATCCAGAATTATAGCACTGTTCATTAATTGAAAGAACAAACCTCTTTCGCCCGGTTTAGGCTTTGCCTATTATCATATTAAAGTAACATGAGATAATAAAGATTCCTAAGATGAATTTCTCTATCATCTGAATTAATATATTTTTCAGTAGACATTTCTGAAGATGGTTCACTTTCCTACTGCATTCAATATATAGGCCTTTTCAGAAACTGTTGTTATCTTTTCTTGAATACTCTTAATCGGAGATACGAAATTTTCGGTATCTTCCGGTTTAAGACTTCCGGGTATTAAATGATAACAGCTGACATTGAGAAACATAGATAAACTGCTGCGGGTATTTTAACAATGCCGTCGAAAGTCGTGTTTGTAAAAACTACATTGGAAAGATTGTTGAGGAAGGGGGTAAGTATATTCTTACTTTGTGTTTACTCTCTAGCGGACAATTTACCCCGTTTCCCGAGATAAAACACTGTATACCAACGCGGGTACAACGTTGCGATTCATTTTCAGTGAGAGGAGTCGATCCTCTCCTAAAACATTAATTAAAGTATAGAATACGATGATGTAGATCTGTTTGATTATTGCCTTAACTTATGATAACATTATTCAAAATCCATTTTGCAATCTAACATTTTCAAATGATATTGTACCATGTAAATGCAAACACAATGAACAGTTGATATGATGCAAGCTGATCAAACCTACTTAATAAATGTTCCACTTATTTATGGGACATTCCATCAAATTATGTCCAATAAGAGTGACAAATAAAAGTTAATTTATAAGAAATTATAGAATTGATTTTATTCATGTTTAATGATCGGACTTCAACAATAATTACACCTACCGAGTCAACGTTAGATTCCTCCGATTTAAAGCATGTCCATACCATTCACTCTACTTAGAATTACTGTTTCCAAGACCCTTCAAGCAGAACGATTTATCCTAATCTGACTTTGCAAAGCCAATCAAAATATGATTCCGTCATTATATAGCAACCAATGGCATGCCTCGAAGCCATAAAACACACAACTATGTGTCAACGAAACATGATGTGATGCGCGCCTGTGTATTTCGGCAAGCTTCAAAAGATACATATCTTTCACGTCGAGGGTTTTATTGCTTCTTTTATTGGTCAACTGCATAACATATACGATCTTTTATATAGCCTCTTTATTCGGCCAAATACGCATCAACCCTTTATTAGGTTAATTCCCTATGTTACTGAGTGTTTCCCATTTTGTCTACAGTCTATTTTACCAATTTTCACATCATTTCAGACAGAAGTTCCATCTCACCTATACATTAAAATTGGGTTGTTTTTGACACTGATTGAGTAGAAAATCAATCCAACCTATAATCACTTTTTCTATGGAGGGTTGATGGGAAAGAAAAATATGTATAAAGAGTAGATCAAGATAAGAAAAGGACAATAAAATGCAAAAATCGAGTATGACCCTTAGACTAAACTGAGATTTTTCTTATGTTGGTCTACACTATTTCTCACAATATGCTTCTAACAAATTGTGCAGATCCAGAATTATCTAAATCTTTTGAAGATATTTTAATCAATTAAAAATGAAATGAAAATATTTCTTTAAACTGTAGATCTTTTGGCAATTAAATCTTTAGACAACGTGGGAATTGAAACCTTTATGGGATGTAGACTAAATGGGAAAACCTTATGTAGAAAATTCATATGCCTATGTCCTATGTTTCATATTTGTTGAACCGGTATGTCTTGATCTGCCGACATGTATGTTTAGTTTGTTCTGTTTTACCCCAAATAGTTATGACTTTATGGTTCATGCGATGTAATACAGAATTACATTATGTAAAATGAGGCTTCTTTTAAGCAACGAAAAAAAACCAACCTTTGGACCACCCCTGGTCTTTGAAGTAAACTTTTAAACAGACTTAAGAGTCAGATTCGGCAATAAGGGTTTATTTGGAACATTTCACTTACTTTGTTGACGACTTTTTGCCTTGTAATTATATTGATAAATAGTTCAAAGATTTGCTAGAAAATATTGTTTCTCTTACTTTGAACTTTAATTAATTGCGTAGTAATCTTTTGATTGAATGTCCCTTATAATTATTGTTTAACAAGAACGATTGTGTTTTTGTTTGAGTTTGTTTTGTAATTATATATCATTAAAATGATAATCTACACATTTTTTCCAATCTTTTCAATTCAATGGATTGTTGCCAGTTTTCCTTCTTAATTACATTAAAAGGGTCAATTAACAATCTTTGTCTGTCACAAGGATTAAGAGTCTTGATGCAAATTAACACCAATCTGCCACGTTTGCACCATATGTTCATGTCACACCCTTTATTGTTTAGCCGATCGAGAGATAGTGTAATTAACCATCGGCAATCTGAGGTCCTTTAAACATATGAAAGATCTCCACAATCCTGTGTCCCTCGTTATTTAGTGAGCGTTATTTGAATGTAGTTTCAACAGGTCGAAAAAATGGACTAGGACTGTCTTCATAGCCCTTAATATTTGGATACGATATATCATCAAAGGTAGACTGACAGAGAACCTCATATAACAACTAATTCTTTATTTTAGGTACTTTTTTTACACGACAAATTTATATTTTAAGAAAAGAGAATATATACTCATTGGAGAAACATAACCTCTACGCATTATTGACAAAAGTGCTGATGTTTGTTCTATCTTATTTAAAATCCGTAAATCGACTTTAATGCAAATTTGTAATAACATTCTAGACATATGTGTTCCATTCATTCTTTCCTTTCATCAACCAGCCGATTAACACATTTTTGATCTGTCAAAGCATTTAATTCAGACAAAAACATATACTTATTTGCCTTTTTTTCACACGGAATTTCATGTTTTAACTGAACTGCGGTGCGCCATTCGGGTCTCATTAAATTCAATTTAATCTAATTTCCTTTTATAACGAGGCTTGGCAACAGTCAACAACAAATCATTCTGTTGATGTTTTCGTATGTAAATCTTTAATTTTGGTACATGAAGCTTATAAATTTCAAAATCCGATCGATAGCGATCGTTTTCTTTGCCTTTGCCCACATTCTTCTTTCGAAAGTAATACCCGGAAGTGGAGGTATTCCGAATGTGGCCCGATTTTTCAAAGGGAGACAAACCACGTTTCTGAAAAGGCCCATTCGGAACACCTCGGCCATTTCTAAAATAACCTCGGAAGCAATGGGGAGCCATTTTTGAAAGTAGGTCAGCAACGAAGGGCATGTCCGTTTGCAATCGTATCTACTCGGCAATCCCCGGCACAAGCCGGGGATTGCCGAGAAGAGCCGATTGACAAAATATGAAACAAAGACGTGTTGATATGATCATCTTTAATGGAAAGGGTAAAAAATACATTCAATTGTGATAAATAGCCAATTTGTGTGTATCTAAAATACCTATTTAGTGCCTGTGTGCATTTTGCGTTAACCGCCGGAAATAAGGCAAATTACCCCAGGATTTCTGGTGTATTCATGTACTGCCTCAATCGGAACTACTCGGGTATTTCCGTGAGCTGTGAAATACACCTCGGATATAAGTGTAGGGTTACAATTTTTCGGGTAAATCGGCATCCGCCAATTAACACATTTTCTAAGCGTGCACGTTAAGTAGTTCAATGTGTATGGAAGTGTTGGACATCCTTTTTAATCACTTTTGATCAGTAACTCATACCAAATGGCGAACTTGTTGTTGTGACATGTATACTTGTTTCCTCAATCAAATTAAACGATTTTTTTTTATTTTACATTCAAGATCTATTTTTAGAAACGAAAGAAAGTGACGTCATTCTCGCGGGAAACAATATGGCGTCATCCCTATTATTTCAGAGGTGTTTTCTATTGGATAAACCCGATGTGTTCAGATTGGTACTGCCTACGAGGTATATCTACCGACTTGTTACGGGGATTGCCGAGTAGATACGATTGTGAAAAGGCCTATACTACACTTTTGATATATAGTGTGGCTTGCCAACATCACCGAGGGGTTCCGATTGTACACCTTACCCAAGAAATTGGTGTTTATTACGATGAAGAAGTTTAAATGGCCACCGTAACCAACACGCACCCCAACGCTACACGCTAATTTAGACCTCGGGGATAGCTCGACTTCTCAGACTGCTCAACTTGAATACAGAGTTTGAAGGTACATAACGAACCACATTCTCTGTTTTATATAGAAGAAATTACATTTAGTTGAAACTTACATATTTTACATTGATTGTGAAACAGGTTCAAAAGTGTAACGAACCGAGCAAATGAACCTCTCAGACACAAACACATCCGATCAGTGAAAAACACTGTCGTACACTGAGCGGTTGTGTTGTCTATATGTATACATGCATGTTCTGTCAAACAATGCATTAGGTTCCTTATTTGCATAAACGTTCAACGAACGTTACAAAAGCTTTGGTTAATGGTTCCATCTAGTCAAACTAATACAGTCAACTCGACAGTTCCGGATCACTAATAGATAAAAGATCGTTTTTAGTTGTATTAACCCTTTAAGGTATAGAGATAAGGCTTATCAGTGACACTATAGGTATAAACCATCCGATTATCGAAGACCATTAACGCATACATAATTAGTCACCCTGGGTACCTATTTGCACAGGATTATCTCCGATAATTGTTATTGATTGGGGTACTGTTAATCAAACCCAAATTAATGCATTTTACATTCATCTAATAGATTTTCTCAAAGAATAAAAGACGACGAGAACAAAATTTCCTTTAAGTTGATGTTTTTTTCTTTATTTAGTGATACATTCATATCAGGATTAAGTTGTAGAAAATGAAACAAACAATGAAAATGTATATTACGGCGTGAATTATACAAAATCAAAAGTAATAATATGACTTATGTGTTCTCCCTGAGAGATTCCTAATTTGTTTTTCTGTTTTGTCATCAATTGGAAGGAATTTTGTTGCCGAAAAATACCATTTATGACTCGAGATACATACTTTGCCTTTGCATATTTCTCAACAAAGCTGAATCGTTTTACTTCAATTCCCATTCAAACCGTTTCCAAAATGAAGAAAAGAATGTTTTTCAACGCAATATTGCTTTGTAAAGAAGTTAAACCTGGTCCTTCTAATAAATGTAAAACAGTAAAAATCAACTCATTTTGGCAACGAAACATGCTAATATTTCCGTAAAATACGTGTCCATTGGTGATGAATTTACCAAAAGCTCGTAGTTGTAGTCAAAGTCGGAGGAATGATCTAATTTGCTTGTCCGTGAATTAGTAATATTTATCAACATTTCATCATCTTCAGGCTTAAAAAAACGATCAAATTACTGCTCTGAATCTACATTGATGTCTGACTTGCGATCGGAAACACCAAATTGGCTAAATATTTTAAAAAGGCCGTCTTTATAACGTCAATTATTTGACGGCTTGATTTTCAATCGCCTTTAAACTTTGAACAATAGCTCCGTGTCATAAACATCCTTTACAGGTCGCGTGCCGTATGCTCTCGTTTTAATTGGATAGTATTTTTATAAATGTGTTAAGTTACTAAAGAATTGCATGAAATCCTTATCGAGTCTTTACAAATCGGCAGTGTTTTGATCTTTTATGACCGGAAGACTTCTCATTAATTGGATTGGTAATTTGGATTCCCTTCATCTCAATTTGATAGCGTTATTTCCATAAGCGTGTCGTGAGACCATTATCAAAAGATTCTCTCTAGAGCAAAAGTTTAAACTTTGACCCTATAATTTTATCATCGGAAATGAAAGAAGACATATTTATTTAAGAGGAAAATAAACTTTGGAGAAAATGACGTGTGTGCAAAGATGTGTTATTAAGAGCTAAAGTTGAATCAATTTTTCAGCTGTCAAAAAGCGTTCTATGCGGTAATCGATAGAACGTCAAAATAGGTTTTATACGGTAATAGGTATAAAGGCGAAAAGGGTTTTATACGGTAATCGATAAGGCGGCGAACGGCGCTATATACCGTAAAGGGTTAACCAATTGACTGTAGAAATCAACATATGAATTTAACGAAAAATTCTTCCTCTGTCTATTCATACAAATGATTTACCGCTTTTATTTACCATTTTTCAGTTTTTGAAGAAAACAAGATCGGGGTCATCGCGACAGTTTCGGATCAAATGTGACAGTTCCGAATCACGTTAATTGTCATATCATTTATTGTAAAAAGGGTTAACTTCACAAAGAGACAATAAGAACAGAAATAATATCATATCAATTAATACTTTATTTTCATCAAACACATGCCTTGTGCGATTTCCCTTTAAAGAATTATTATACTTTTTACTTTAAAGAGCGTACGAGAATGACCGGAAGTAATGTTGAGATGACCCCTATGAATCAAAGAGGTGATCCGAAACTGTCGAGTTCACCTGCCTTCATTCATCATGCAATTATACAATCCCAGACCCGTTTTAGCGTGAAAATTTTGCTTAAATACATTCTATTATAATTTTTCTTACAAATGATGTCAATGTTTAGTGCACATTTTCTTTTTAAATGAGCGTCTAAATCGCCGAAAAAAAAATATCGGTGAAATTAGGTCAACTTCCGGTGACTTGTCTCGGTCTTAATTAACTGTTCCAAATTGATTGTGATCGCTTTACCAGAAGTGGAAATGTCATCTTGGTTTTGTCAAGAGCTAAATGAATATGCTAAATGACTTAAGTTTTTAAAGCCAGAGTTTCTTCGCATTCATAGAAATTTGACAACAAACATAAGATGATCCGGAACTGTCGATGATCCGAAACTGTCAAGTTGACTGTAGTAATTTGACGCGATCTGGAAATATTGAGAAAATTTTGCATCTAGCAATATCTCCCATCTCGTCAAACTTTCGAACAATTCATTTAATGGGGGACCTTTGAAGACACATATTTCAATAATTACAGTAACAGATCAAATGACATTCAGCCTTCAGGGCTGTTTTACGTTATATATATGTTTCATATATGTTGAAAAGTTTTCCGAGATATGGATCCAAGACTATGTGTAAAATAAACCAACAGTCGCTGGTAATAGCCTGTTATTGCTCTTACTTTTGCTTTAGTAAGGGACCTTGCAACCAAACAATATATAAAGGAATTCAACTTTTGTATGAAACATATCATCTGGGTCATTAGAACTAAACAGTCTTGAGATGTTTTTTTAATCTCAAACAGGGCATTAATTGGTCATGGTAATTTAAAGAGGATGGGTATTTTTCAATTAAGGATACAACCTCTGTCACATGATGCTTGTTTACAAGCCTAAATTATTGACTGAAGTGATTGTCTCCAGCTCTGTAATCCCCAATTTAAATGCATTCTTTACTTTTCATTAACATCACCCTAACAAAAACATGTATCATAAAGGTTGTGTTTAATGACTTACAACCTTTAGAAAGACAATTTAAGGAATTCTCGTAACTTAACAAATAAATATGTTCAATTTCTTTCTTTAGAAACTCTGAAAACATTTCTTCTCTTAAGGGTACAACTAGCTTTTGGGCCGTCAATTCTTTGATGAAAAAAATCGGGTTTTAAATAGTCATTGTACAGAACTAGCATAACATAATAAGAGTGTCAATCCATTTGGTAATTTGGTTCCTAAATGATTTTTCTCATTCAATCATTTCGTGGGACTGAAATAGTTGATTATTGTTTATGAAATTAACAGTCTTAACATTGTAGTTTATATAGCCTTATATGCAGGAATATCTTTGCCAAATGGTTATGAACAGGCTTTCGAAGTGAATCAACAATTTAGTTTTATGTTTCTATGTGGATGTGTTATCATTTTATTCCTGGAAGATCTCAATCTGTGAGATAGATTCTTTAATTTCTGTAAGTATAAACTGTCATAGGTCAGTATCATATACCAATGCAATGCAAAGGCGGTAAATCAGCGTGATCTTATTTTCCCTATCTATGAGTAAAAGCATCCATTTAAGCATTAAAAAAATCAATAGTGTAGCAGATTATGTTTCCTTACAAACTGTAGTGAGTGAGAAAATTTCCCTGTTTGCAGTTCCTTACCAACTTTTCCTGAGAATTAATATTAAGAAAGAAAATTTATTTAAAAAAAAAAACCACAGTTGCCAGTATCACATTAAATCTCAAACTCTTTGCTGTGTTATTCATCAAAAATTTCCATAACTCTATGGTTACACTTAAATGCTTTGCATAAGAGTAAGCGCACACTTTTATCAAAGCTTCATACCAGAGCCTCAAGATTGACCCTTGCAAGGGTTGATGGAGAATGATTTTAAAACACATAATGTGTGTGAATATATGGCATTATTCTAGGGTCATACATTTCTTTTAATCAATGAAATTTCAATTAATGGTTTATATGTTCAACCATTTGATCTTGAACTAGCTATGCTCCCAGAATCTAAGATTACTTTTTACATTGAGAGGAAAGTAATGATTAATGAGACCCATATAGTTGACACATTTTTTATGTTTAGATAATTCTAGTGACAGGCAAAATTGGACATGCATGTACATGTTTTCCCTTTTTGATTGATTTGATGATTGTCAAGAAATATGTTATGGCATAAACTTGTGGGTTAAAGAAAGTTTTATATTTATTTCAGAGATGTGGCAAAATACCTCACATGGACCAGAGGATGAAGGAAGCACTGATCTGTCTAAGATCGGAGCATTTACACATTTCATTCACTTTAGAAATGATAGTCATGACAGTTCTCTACTGAAGGAGATGAAAAAGCTATATGATGAAGACCAATTGAAAGACATAACATTGTGTGCTGGGGGTTTTGAATTTTCCTGCCACAAAAATGTTCTTGCAGCTACAAGTTCATATTTCAAACTAATGTTTACGCTAGAAATGGTAGAAAGCAAAAAGAATAAAATAGAATTATTTGAAGTGAATGAGGCTTCCTTGAAAGATATTATAGACTATGCCTACACTGGAAGAGTTAAGATAACCAGAAATAATGCACAGAATCTTTTGGCTGCTGCATCACTGTTTCAAATTTTACCTGTCCAACGTGCATGTGCCAAGTTTATGGAAACTCAGTTAGACATTCACAATTGCATTGGAATTCATTTCTTTGCTGAAGTTCACAACTGTGTTACCTTGAAAATTAAAGCAAGAGAATTCATTGAAAAGAACTTCATGGAAGTTTGCACAACCGATGAGTTTATTTCCTTGAACTTTTCTAAGATATTGGAATTGATAATGTCGGACGAGCTTAATGTTGATAAAGAAGAAGTTATAATGGAAGCTGTCTTTAATTGGATAAACTATGATAAATCAGGTAGGAAAGGCTTTCTATGTGACTTATTGCCAATTGTAAGACTGACTTTGATAAGTTCAAACTACATGGATGAGAAGATATGGAAAAATGAATTAGTTAAAACATGTTCGAAATGCCAGAAATACCTCAAGGACCTACAACAGTTTGGAAACAACCCTGAATTGAGTCAAGTAGGTGTCAATTTTGCTCAGAGGCTTAGATCAGGAATGTTCCATCCAGAATACTGCATTCTCTTTATTGGTGGTGTGAACCAAACAAGCCTTAGACCTTGCATCAACTGTTACAACCCAGTTCTACAAGAATGTTTTTATATTGAAGATTTTCCTGAAGCAAGGAAACCAGAAACTTATGACTGTGAAGATGTTGCATGTGTGGTTACAGAAGATAATGAGATTTATGCTGGTGGAGGCAACTACATCTACCACCACCTATTTGAGGACTCAGAGGATGATTCATTTGAAGATTTAGAATATAAAGAGTATGTAGTGCAGAAAGACTTTTACTTTTATGATAGTGACCACAATGAATGGGTGCTGAAGTCCCCAATGCTATTTCCAAAGTCAAACTTCACCCTTGCAAGTTTGAATGGAAAGATTTATTGTTTTGGTGGACTAACAGAGAATAAGCACCCAACAGAAATTATTGAAGTGTATGATATACAGAGAAACCGATGGAATTATCAAGGAATGTTGCCTACAACTTTGGTGGATCTAGGATCTGTGGTTTACAACGATGCAATTTATTTACTTGGAGGAAGAACTGGAGTTGGGGCTCATAATAGCTTAATAAGGTAAGCGTGTACTGAAATTATAAAGAATATGTGTGGAATATCTAAATTCTAAATCCGCTACTAAATAAAATGTGTTAAATACTTGATTGGAAAAATTTACAGAATGACTTTGGGTACCACTTTATCATGTTTGTATAGAATAAGACGTGAATGTATGTATGCAGCTAATCTAGCAAATATATACAGTTTTATATAGGTGTACACTACCAACCTAAATAAATTGATGAAGTAGTTGTTATATACATGCATTGTGTCCTTGGAAAACTTGTATAGTAATATATGGGCAAAGTGCGATCTGGGATCAGCCTTTGTATATGCACAGGTTTTCTCAGGATGCCACTTTTCACGATTTTCATTTATGTTTAGTACAAACTGTTCTGAAACAGAAAATACCATAAAAGCTCAAAGCAGCATGGCTTTTTTTACCATAAATTGTCCTTAAATTGGGAAGAGGCCTAGGCCTGTTGATTTTTGGAAATCTTATCAATAAAATTGTGGAATTGGGAAACAAAAAAGCTGATGTTACTTTGAATTTTTGGGAAAACTGCGTCATTTTAAAGAAATTTCCTGTTGGGAAGGTGCCTTTTATTGGCCCGTGTCACTGGCTGATTTAGAGGGGGCGTGAGGGGCGCACGCCCCCCCCTAAAAATTGCAAAGGTTATTACCCGGAGTACCTTCTTTTACATAGAAAAGAGTTTCAAATATGAAAATCATACTTCAAAGACTTTAGAAGGTATTTGGATTAACACAATTTAAACTTAATCTGCTATCCACAGTTTCACAATGCGTTTAGCGCCCAACGTACTAATTTAAATTTCCACTGCTCTCCATAGATTTGTCCAAAAAAATGCCATGATGGATTTTGCTTAAAAATAATGTTTCGAAAGGTTGCTAATTCTAGTTCAACCGGTCTCTGACAAAACCGGTCTCAAATGCATCTACGTGAAAGGTCATCCCGCATCAGCATGTGCAGTCCGCACAGGCTGATCGCGGGCGGCTAATGCAGGACGACATTTTCCGCTTTTAAGAGCCTTTTGTGGTATTTTCTGTTTCATAAAGGCCTTCTTTAGACATGATCATATATTCATTGGTGGCGGAAAATAATGTCGCCTGGAACCAATCATGCTTTGTCTCGAAGCTATTTCAACTAAAGAGAGGAACTGGGACTCGAAAACTGTTGTAGAAGCAACAGGGCTGCAAAAGAAACTATCTGAGTCTGTCTTTATAGCATCTTTTCAAACAATCCTGCATTATTTTGGGTATATGGCAGGCCTTAGTAGGAAGCTGCAAGGGTCTACTTTGGATATTATTCAAGGTTACAAATTAGTAGAGAATGTTAGGAATGCCATACTAGCGACCAGATCTGATGATTCTGAATTTGACCAGGTTTACAATAAAATGCACACTATGGCCACTCTTGCCGGCATGGAATCTCTTGATATACCAAGGCTGTGCATTTGACAAACGCAAAGAAGTAATACCCCGGCAGCATCCGCCAAAGAATATTTCAAAAGATCTGTGTTTCTGCCATACTTAGATACTTTAATTGATCAACTGAATGTGCGTTTTACAGATCTATCAGATCAGAGTACCAAAGCGTTATTGTTGATACCTTCAAACATATCTAGCATAACCCAAGCAGATATCAAACCAGTGAAAGAAGGATATGGTCCTGATATGCCCGAAGTTTCATTCTTTGACCAAGAGCTTGTTTTGTGGAGACAAATGTGGAGATCTCAGACAGACCCACCAAGTACTCTAGAGAAGACCTTACAGGACCCTTTGGCATGCACTGCATTGTTTCCAAATATAACAACCACACTTTGCTTGATGCTTCTAACTTCGGTTCCATCCTGTTCATTTGAAAGGGCAAAATCTTCATTGAGATTTGTAAAAAATTATTTGAGGACTACTATGACTGAAGAAAGATTTAATGCATTGATTCTCTTATTCATTCACAAGGACATTAAAGTAGATATCGACACAGTCATAGATATGTTTGCCACTAGAAACCCAAGACGTAACCTACTTGAAAATCCAACAGCAGATGTATGAGGGAAGATCAATTTTGTCATGGTGTTTTCAAGCGTTGTCTGCTGCAGGCATGTCAAATTAGTTTGTTTGTTTGTTTTTTTTGTTTGGGGTTTTTTACATCGCATCAACAGTCAGAGTCAAATTGCGATGCCCGGCTCAAAGTGGTGGAGGAAGACCCATTTGCTGAACTGCCCACTAGGGCTCGAACAAGCATTTGGGTAGAACCACTGACCTTCCGCATGTCAGCCGGGAGACTTACTCTCATGAAACGAATGCCAGTGGAGAGCGGCTGTGTGATTACAAGTTCTGTACTCCAACCACTAGGCCTCGGAGGCCCCTGTCAAATTAGTAGTTTATAGAAAAACATGGAAAACTTCGTCTATTGTGTTGTTCAACACTTAGCGTAATATTAGTTTAAACTTTTTCTTAGTTTAACCTTGATAACCACGTTGTATTTGTGATTATTATATTCATCCTGGAATTTGCAGAATTTGGATAAGAATTTGCAGTCTGTACACATACTGATCCGGAACGACAAGTTTTGCTCTCAAATGTATTTATGTTTTGAATACAATTATCCATTAAATACCATAATTATGTAAAGTGAGGACATGTTACGAAAATTCATTATAGGCCTACTCCATTTTTTTTCATGGAGCGCCTCATATATTGTATAAATTTTGTCTGTTGTTAAGTCTTTTTCTTGTGCAAAACACTCCTAGATTGCACCAGATGCAACATACGAAATAAAATTTTTCCCCGGGTGAGCATGCCCCCGGACCCCCCTAGCCTTCCTCACGTCCCCGTAACTCAATTTTCTGCATCCGCCACTGCGTGTTAGAGAGAGAGAAAAAGCCCTGAGCCATGTTTTATGGGGGAACTTTAAGTTCAAATGAAATGTACCATCAATGAAAGCTTCATAAACTCACGATTTATCAAACTCATATTTGTCAAATATTTTCAAGTGATGTTGATCTCATGTCTGACTTACAAGTCTAACCTGGATTGTTTACATGTAGACAATTTAAGTTCTGTTTACTTGGCCTCAGACTAGCACACTATTTAATGATTGCCATGCTCATTTATTTCCTTAATTCATAAACATGCACAATCCATGAATCATTTTTTATTAGGGATATGATCAAATAATTGAACATTCGGTTTTAGGTCCGAATATTTGAATTGTAAATTAATTTTCGAATATTCAATTTTTATTGACCCAATATTACCGTTTTTGTGCAATTAAAACTATTGAAAATCTAGTATTGTTTCATTCCTCTGCATCCTCTTAACTGATCAAATATCGAACACCTGTACAGTCATGTTGACAATTGAAATCCCTGTACAATTTCCATGTTTTTGTAACTTACGCCATTCTATAAACACCTTTGAAAGATTGAAGCATTTGCAATAGGATTAACTCCTAACTGGGAAATGTGGCGTTTTAAGCACTCAGATTTAACACCTTAGGGTTGGCAACCTCTTGCTTATCTTTAAAATCTGTCAATCAAGCCAAATAACAAATATGTTTGCATACTTATTACATTACTTGATTGTTGCGAAATTTCACAATTATGCTTTATCAATAACCATTCATATTCATGATTGCATGCATTAGGGCCAATAAAATGATGTAGCAGAAATCGGCTTGATGTACAAAATAGTTACAATAAGTCAAGCGTGTTTCAATCCATATCGACCTTGAGCCAGAGAGGGCCCTGTTGGGGCTTTACAGAGTTATGAGACTTTGAAAATGGGCTTATCATTAAATTATAGCCTATATGAGAAAATCTTTAAAAATCTTCTCCTTTTGATCTATAAGACATAGAGCTTTGATATTTAGTATGAAGTACCATATACTGGTCCTCTACCAAAGTTGTTCAAATCATGACCGTGGGTCAAAAATGGCCCCTCCCTAGGGTCTTATTAGATTTACATTGCCTTTATTATGTAGAAAAAGGTTTAAAAATCTTTTTAAAAAAAGTTTTTTAAAGATCCATTTGACCTAGAGTTTTGATTTTTAGTATGTAGCATCATCTATTGGTCCTCTTCCAAGTTTGTTCAAATCATGTCCGCTGGGCCAAAAATGGCCCAGCCCTAGGGGCTTATCAGTTTGAGATTGCCTTAATTATATAGAAAAAGGTTTTTTAAAATCTTCTTAAGATCCATTTGATATAGAGTTTTGATATTTGGTATGTTGCATCATCTATTGGTCATCTTCATAGTTAATAAGATGATGACCTTTCAGCCTCAAATGGGGCTTTTCAGTTAATATAGCCTCCTTATTTAGGATTTTTTTTTCAAAATCTTCTTTTCTGGAGCCATACGGCCTAAAGCTTTGATGTTTTGTTTGTAGCATCACCTTAAGGTCCTCTGCCCAATTTGTTCAAACTATAACCCCCAGGTTTAAAATTGCCCAGCCCTAGCGACTTATCTTTTTTGCATAGCCTTATATAAGATAATCTTTAGAAATTTCTCGGGCCATATTGCCTAGAGCTTTGATATTTGGTATGTAGCATCATCTACTGTTCCTCTACAAAGCGTTTTATTCCAATCATTACCAATAGACCTTCAATTGTCAGCTCTACGGGCTTAATCAGTTATACATAGCAGTATATAAGAAAATCTTCAATAATCTTTTTCTCCGGGCCCATCAGACCTAGAGCTTTGATATTCGGTATGTAGCATCATCTACTGGTCCTCCATCAAGTTTGTTTTAATCATGACCCCTTGGGCCTATAATGTTCATGCCCTATGGGCTCATCATTTATACATAGTAGTATGTAAGAAAATATTGAATAATCTTTTCTGGAGCCATATTGCCTAGAGCTTTGATGTTTGGTGTGTAGCAACATCTATTGGTTCTCTACAAAGTTTATTTAAATCATGACCCCCTGGCCTAACATGGCCCTGCCCTAGCAGCATATATCAGTTTAACATAGCAGTATATAAGAAAAATTACAAAAAGCATCATCTCTCTTGATGTCCTCTATCAATATTGTTCAAATTATGGCACCTGGGCATCAAATGGGTCACCACCCCACCCCACCACAGGGACATATCAGTTTAATATAAATGTATATACGAAAGTCTATAAAGATCTTCTCCTCTGCAGCCAATTAGCCTTGATTTTATAATTAGTTTAATGTAGCATGCTGTTGTGGTCTTTTATTAAGTTTGTTCAAATGACAGCCAGGCTAAAAGCTGCCCTAACGGAAATGTTTGAAAATCTTCAATATGTTATTCATTCATGACCCATTGTCCCACCCAAGTTTAATGATAATAAAGTATTGATACTAGTTTGATACAAGTGCCCGGATAATTAGTTTTGTTTGTATATTTCAACGTTTCTTTGCCATTTAAACAGTCTCTCAGTTTGAATACAGCAACAATTGATTATATAGGTCCAGGGTTGACAAACAATTACATGGCTAGGAATAGCGCCTTCCTGAAATTTTGCAAGCACGCTCCATCATTATCTGCAAATGTGGGATAATTATGAAGTTACTTTTATCCTCTATCCAGGCCAAAACCACTGAAAGGGGAAATTATTTCAAACAAGCAAAGAACCAGAAAAAAATATAGTGGTTTGCATTGACTCAATACAGACTAGACGATTTGACATGTTATCTGCCCAAAAACCTGACTGTTGAAAATTATGGAACAAATAGGCGATGATGCCAGTTGTTCAGGTAAATGTTTGGCTGCTGTGGAGAATATTTTTGATATTGTCTTGCAAACATTTATGTAAAAATAAACTTGGTTGAGGCGCAGTAGATGATGCTACATACCAAATATCAAAGCTCTAGGTCTGATGGCTCCATAGAAATTTATTAATAAAATGAATGAATCAATAAACGAATGAATGAGTAAATGGTGTTTTAAGGCGCATCGACAGCTAATGTCATTTAGCATGCATAATGATGATGTTGATAAATGTGTAATGAGTTATTTACAGGTTAAAATGAATTTGTTTTGAATGAATGAATGACTATACATGTACGAGTATATAGAAAGTTTGTAATGAGTAAATGCTACTAAACTGATATATGTAGGTTTTAAATAAGTAAGGAAACACAATTTATTGTAAATTCCAATCTTTTTGAGAAAGGAAATAATTAATTCAATACAGATACAGTCTCATAAAGAGTGTTGGCGTGAATATTATTAAAGATTGCCTTGTATACTGCAGAGGACCAGTAATTGATGACACATACCAAATATCAAAGCTCTTGGCAATATTGCTCCAGAGAAGAAGATTATTAAAGGTTTCTTACATACTGCTGTGGATAACTGATAAGCCGGTAGGGCGTTAACATTGTAGGCCCAGTGGTCATGAATTGAACAACTTGGTAGAGGACCAGTAGATCATAGGCGTAGGAGCGTTTTCAACATTGGGGGGCACATTCAGATGAGGACCGGTCTAAGAATAAATGTTCCTAAACTTTCTCATGACTAATTCAATATCATTAAATGAATTAAAAGAAAGCGTATGAAAATGTGTATCTAAGTTAACTCAAAATAACCAAAAGAAAATAGGATAGGCCAGGTTTCGATCTCACGCAGAAAGCATGTTGTATTGATCTTGACAAAAAGTGAAAGCCACCATGCTGTCACAGCCACCAGTTCGTCTACAGTTTCAAACAAAAAATAAATTTGCATTTAAATACAATATATAGGGTCTGACTGCTTAGATTACGTTTTGCATCACTGTTTTCGTTAGTCCCAACTGCTTTCCGTGAGCTGAGATTTTATTGGATAAACCCGATGTATTCAGATTGCCATTTGCGATGATGACGTCAAAATGTTTTGGTTATTGTTCGTAACAAAAGGCGAATTGGTATTAAATAAAGCACAAAATACACTTTTATATTAATTCTTCTGTTCAATTTCATTTCTTTCATTTTTTCTTTTCAAAAATCTTCATCTTCCATTGTGTGGTTATGATTTGAACACATTTGGCAGAGGATCAGAAGGTGGGGCTACATACCAATTACCAAAGCTTTAGGCCTTATGGCTCCAGAAAAGAAGATTCTAGATTATTTTCCTATATAAGGAAACTATGTTATACTGATAAGCCCCAAGGGCAGGGCCATTTACAGTGATAATTTTTGGCCCCAAAAATCTCATAGAACTTTCCCAAAACTCATTACTTTCATTCATTTCAATAATTTCTCTATGGAAAAACCCATTGATTTTTAAGTTTTGGTCAAAAAAGCCCATTGATTTAATTCAGAAAAAAATCACTGCATTTAAGGCCGAAAGGTCATCATCTTATCAAACTTTGAAGATGATCAATAGATGGTGCTAAATACCAAATATCAAAACTCTAGGTCAAATAGATCTTAAGAAGAAGATTTTTAAACCCTTTTCTATATGATTAAGGTAATCTAAAACTGATAAGCCCCTAGGGTGGGGCTATTTTTGGCCCAGCCGTCATGATTTGAACAAACTTGGAAGAGGACCAATAGATAATGTTACACACCAAATATTCAAGCTCTAGGCCTTATGGTTCCAGAGGAGAAGCGGTCATGATTTGAACAAACTTGGTAGAGTTCCAGTTTATGATGCTACATACTAAATATCAAAGCTCTAGGTCTTATGGATCAAGAGAAGAAGAATTTTAAAGAATTTAAAGTCCCATAACTCTGTAAAGCCCCGATGGAACTTTGCAATCTTTCATCTCCTTATGTCCTATAGCTAGAGCTTCAAGAAAAACATAACCTTAAAAATTCCCCCTGGGTTTGGAGGGGTGGGAGCAAGTGTTCTTGGTTCATGGACTAATATACCTTATCAGAAAATAGTTTGCTATTTACACTTGTCTGCTATGAAATGAGAAGTCAAAAATCATTTGTGTTTGGAACATTTTAAAGAGTTTCTCTGATGATATATATATAAAAAATCTATATTGATATAGTATACAATTGTATATAAAATCTATATTGATATAGTATACAAGTGTATATAAAATCTAAATTGATATAGTATACAAGTGTGGCGAAATTCCATTTTGATTTTACTTGTCCGTAATTGCCAAACCTTTTTCGTCACTTGTCCGGCACTTGTCTGTATAGAGGGTTAAGCCTATTTGACAAGCTGGGCAATAGAGACAATTAATTTTGCCACTCCTTGTATACATCCAGATGTAGAATGAAATATCTAAGTTTGGATCATTCAGACTGCCAAATATGATGATAACTGATACATACCAGTTTGGAGTAAGCACTTCAATTCTTGTATTTTTTTTCAAAACTGGTTGTGGTTGTGTAATTCACCACTTTATATAACCAGTTTTGAAATAAACTATCAGGAGGCATCCAATAAGAAACAGATAATTGCCAAACTAACTTGGGCGACTTTTTATAACCATGGTTTGATGCTTATTGAATATCACTCAAAAATGAAGTTTTTAGTCTTAATTCTCCTAGAAAATTCTTCTATACACCAAAACATGTTCCAGAGGACTGGTCTAAGAATAAATGTTCCTAAAATTTCTCATGACTATTCATGCATCTACAAATTCAATATCATTAAATGGATTAAAAGAAAGCTTAAGAAAATGTGCATCTCAATACAAAAAGAAAAGAAAAAAAAGGATAGGCCAGGTCTTGAT
The DNA here is from genome assembly GCA_947846245.1 of Cerastoderma edule. Taxonomy (NCBI): domain Eukaryota; kingdom Metazoa; phylum Mollusca; class Bivalvia; order Cardiida; family Cardiidae; genus Cerastoderma; species Cerastoderma edule. The sequence goes on from OX401404.1 coordinate 1,731,661, forward strand.
CTTATGCAAAAAATCGGGCGTATTGATCAAAACTGAATAAGCCTGCGACCAGACCATCACAGCCAGACCAAACCATCACAGCCAGACCAAATTATCACAGCCACAGGTCAACCTACATATGTATACAAATTAGTTAATAATTAAAACTTTAGCTAAAGATTTAAATAAAATATTGGGTCTGACTGAGGACACGTTTTAGTCGATGTTTTCATGATACTTGAATGACGTGCATTTATTATTATTTCTGTATCAATATATCACGATATGACAATGCTAGATATATAAAGATAATCAGTTAAACTAAATGTTGAATTCACATAGTCAACTTCAATAGAGAAGGTTCCTGCATTTCAGCTGTTTTTAAACATTATTTCATTCAAATACAATACAATACAATTTTTTTTATTTGCAATGCTGTACAAAATCATTTGCATATTACTAAATAAAAGAATTGATTAAAAAAAGAACTGATGTTATGAAAGGACAATATATGTAACACGTCACCTAGTGTAGTCATCTATTTGCGATGATGACGTCAAATAAGGTTTCGGTTAATGTTTGTAACAAAAGGCAAATTGGTATAAGATACAACACAAGAAACATAAATATTTTTTCTGCTGTTAAATTTCGTTTCTTTCTTTTTAACTCACCTGAGCACAAAGTGCTCAATGTGAGTTTTTGTGATCGCCCAATGTCTGACGTGCGACGTGTGTCGTCCGTCGTGCGTCGTCAACAATTTCTTTAAACATCTTCTCCTAAACCATTGGGTCAATATCTATGGCAAGCCGCAGTTCACCTTACGACGAAAGAGCAGATTTACTCTTTAATCATACAATCCCTTCCTTCGCCGCGTATTTAGCAAAACGATACTCCTTCGTCGATTTCCAAGCCAAAATTCTCGTTCTTTGCGAGCAAGACGTCGTCCGAGGACAATCATATTTAGTGGCGACGGACGAAGGGTCCGGAGACCGTCGTCGTGGGAATAAATCTATTTCAGTAACCAAGAGAAATTATTCGTCGTTCATGTGTGCAGACCGTCGTCGGACGTGAAGATCTTTTCTATGGAAAGCCGCAGTTCACCTTACGACGAAGAAGCAGATTTACGCTATAATCATACAATCCCTTCGTTCGCCGCGTACTACGCAATATTTACTCCTCCTTATGGCAAGCCGTAGTTCACCTTTCCGAATTTCTTCCTTCGCCGAAAACCAATAAAGCAGACGACGAACACCGCTCCCACGTGGGAGCGTAGTAGCTCTATGGCAAGCCGTAGTTCACCTTTCCGATTTACTATAATTGGTTTTCGGCGAAGGAAGAAATTATATGGGATTATATAGTAAATCGGAAAGGTGAACTACGGCTTGCCATACAAAATAGATTTTGTCAGACGACGACGGTCTGCCTGGCGACGGACGAGGCACCTTCCATCGTCGTCAGTAAATAAAATTTGCTTCGGACGACGTTCTGCTCGCGAAGAACGAGAGGTTTGGCGGTGGACCGAATATTGGAAATCGACGGAGGAGTAACTTTTTGCGTAGTACGCGGCGAACGAAGGGATTGTATGATTATAGAGTAAATCTGCTTCTTCGTCGTAAGGTGAACTGCGGCTTTCCATAGTTTTATTGGTTTTCTGCGAAGGAAGAAATTATATGGGATTATATAATAAATCGGAAAGGTGAACTACGGCTTGCCATACTTCAAAAGTTGTTCAAAGGTATTGATTCCATGCAGAACTTAAGTTGCCTTGGCATGAAAAATGGGGAATTTCTACAATTTAAAAAAAATCTCCTTGTCTGAAACCACTGGCCAGATTCCGAAATAATTTCATAGGAATGTTCTTTGGGGGCCTCCTTTCAAAAGTTGTTTAAAGAATTTTGATATCTCGAAAAACATGGCCACCATGCTGCATTGAACTTTGAACTTGTTTTTGTTTTCACTATTTACATGTATGGTAAAATGTATAACTTAACAAACACCTTTTTTCCAAACCTCATGGCCAATTTCAATGAGATATCATGTAAAGCATCCGTAGTTGGGAGAAAGATTTGTCAAAAAAAGATTAGTCATGTGACCAATATGGCTGCCATGCCCATATTTGGTAAAAACCTTAAAACATATTCTTGTCACAAACCACTGGTCAGATTTCAAAATAATTCCACAGGCATGTTTTTGGGGCACTTCTATAAAGATTGTTAAAATAATAGATATCTTGAAAAACATGGCTGCCAGGGTGCGTTGAACTTTGTTGAACTTTGAACGCGTTTGTGTTTTCACTATAAACATGTATGGTAATATTTATAACTTTACAACCATGTTTTTCCTAACCCCCTGAGAAAATTTCAATGAGATATCATGTGAAGCATTTCTAGACGCAGGGAAAAAAGATTTGTCTAAAAAAATTTAGTCATATGACCAAAATGGTTGCCATGCCCATATTTGGTAAAAACCTGAAAAAAAACCTCCTACAAATTTCGTAATAATTTCACGGAAATGTTATTTGGGGCCCTTTTATAAAGGTTGATAAAGAAAATAAGATATCTTGAAAAACATGGCCGCCAGGGTGCGTTGAACTTTGAATTTGTTTTCTCTCTATATATACATGTATATATACAGCATACATGTATGGTAAAATTTTTAACTTATTAAACATATTTTCTTCCTAAACCTCTTGGCCAATTTCTATAGGATGTCATGCTGAGCATCCCTAGTTGGAAGGGAGAAAAATTTGTCAAAACAACATTAGTCATGTGACCAAGATGGCTGCCATGGCCATGTTTGGTAAAAACTTTAAAAAAATATAATGTCAGAAAATACTGATCAGATTTCAGAATAATTCTGCTGGAAAGTTCTCTTTGGGCCCCTTTTTAAAGATTGTTCAATGGATTGTTATAATCTAAAAAAAAAAACATGGCTACCAGGGTGCGTTGACATTTGAACCTGTTTGCATTTCCACTATATACATGTATGGTAAAATTTTTAACAAAACACATCAATATCAATTCGGATGTCCAAATATGCCAAATTGATAACCACAAAATGGCAACCATAGATCATACTGGACAAAAGTACAGGCTGATCTTCGTACATACAATCTGTAAAAGTAAAATATTCAGTTTCCACATTGTAAGAATTATGTACCGTTTTAATGTCATACAGCAAGCATACAGTGTCGAATTTGTAAAATGGGAATAAAGAAAGGAAAGTGCATAAAAGCACAAGAAACTCTATGTAAAAATTAAAAACAATGTTTCTTACTATTCTTCTAATAGGTTGTAATCTCAGGCGAGCGGTTCTAGGGCCATTCATGGCCCTCTTGTTTTAAAAAAAAAATCAGAGTGCTAGGTTTGAGTAGCAGTGGAGTACTAGAACAGCAACCTTGTATCTTTGATAATATGAATAAAACAGTTGAACACAGTTGCGATGCAGATCAAGCCTTTCATGCCTTTGATTGTTTTGTATATTAAAAACAATTAAAAGTAGCTATTGAATGAATAGACTATGTATGTACAGTCTGTGTGTATATATATATATATACTAAACTTTAAGGTAATACATGGGTAAAGGAAAACTGGCAATTGATTTGGGTAAATAATAAGTTGAAATGTAATTCATGAACTATTTATCATTTCAAAGGCATTCACTGTGCCAATTTTCAATTTTTTTCTGATTTTTGATTAATATTTGGGCTTGGAATCACGTGATCAGAAATGATAGACGTGAAAAATGGCACGACTTTTGTCGATTCGACTTCTTCAAACCGGTGTCCTCTCATATAGCGATTTCGTGCACGAAATGTAGCGCAAAGTACCCGCCTAACAATCCGATTTACTCCGCCGCTTGTTGTAATGGTGCCATTTAACGGTTTCTTCTAACACTCGGCTATAGTGTTCGAATCTCACCGATCGCAGATGGATAGGTTCCATGAACAGTGGATGATTTTATATTTAAACCCCTTCAATGCGCTTTAAACTGCTCGATTTGACCAAAATGGTTGCAGAATGCATATACAAATGAAGACCATCACTTTCACAATGTTTTCCATGAACCTTACGAATTTGTAATGAACGTACTGCACCAAATACGGAATGGATAGGGACCAGGTTCAGGACAAACTTGGATAGGACACAGGAACAGTTTGCCATCGGGATGTACATACACAATGCGTTTTGATCCAAATAAATCGAATGCGTACGCTCTCGCAGACAAAGTCAACCATGTAAGTACACATGATTGTAAGACGATTGAAAGTAAAGGTGGTGATTTCCCAACTAACAGGGCGTTTCCTAGATGTTAAATTGAATCCTCCTACATTTGCATAGTGGTCCTTTCGTAGAAAGTTAGAAACCATTAATTGCGCTATGAGGCTTTTCATATTTTTTATAATTAGAATATTTCCCACTGCATGTTGGATGTTTTGTCGGTTAACTCGTTAGTCCCAATATATTCACATATAGAAACCTGATACATGAATCATAGTGATTCGATTTGCACAGTTAATATATTGGTATAAAATAAAATGTTTTTACCTTTGGATGAATATATGCAAATCATGTATACCTGGATTAATCCGCTCACGAAGAGCTGCCTAATCAGAACGGACTTGCTTTGCAAAAGAAGACTCAAGTAGTCTCTAGGGCTGAGCTGAATAAGTTTAGATGCTTATCGCTAAAAATCGATAGAATCATAACAATTGTACAATGACAATCGCAACTATTTATGTAGAATATTAACGTATTCCATGGAGCTGCACATTTCGAGCATTAATGTGTAAGTATTAACCCATTCAGCTTTGAAATACCAAGAGAACTTTGACACCTCATGCATGTTGATTAGCTAAAATAGCAAAAAAAATTAATTTGCATGATATATGTATTTACGCGCAGTAAAATGTTTGTGCCCGGGGAACACACATGGAAATGATTTCTACCCAGATTAGACAGCCCGTCAGGAGCCATCTAATCAGGGTAGACTTAATTTGCAAAATGCGTCACCAGGGCGGATTAGGATGAAGTCCAAGATATCTCTTTTTCAAGTTGAAATGTCAAGAAATAAAGTCAAATGGAGATGATAATGTATGTCTCACTTACTCGACTTGTTTTGTAAATCACTTGACATGACCGACTAATGGTGGTCTTATTGCTGTTTGAGTATCAGTGATTTGATGTCACGAAGAAAATCACAGCTTAGCCTAAACAAAACAAAGTGACATCGAGCATTTACAGATCTATACCAACACGACTACAGCTAAAAGGAATTTCTTCCAATCACCTTCGTCGACACCTAGAAAGTCACCATTTAGGTCACCTCTTTACACGACACTACAAATATAAAAAGAAACAAATATCAACCTGGTCAAGAGTATTGAGAAATTTAAAGAATTTGCTACCGATGACGATGACTTGAGGGAAGACAATAGTTTGGGGGAAGAGTTCCTACAAATGACCATTACTTATAAGATTAGATACAAAAAGCTCATAAACGTCAAAGTGTTCCTTTGTTTTTTAAAGATGCAATACAAAAATGAGCAAATTCTGTTGGATAAGTTCGTGCTACATCATCACGAATGTGGCACCTAAAACAATTGAGGACGTTTCTGAGTGCATTGCAAAACTGAAAATCCATTGGGGAAACCTTTGCCATTTTCTTGTTATTTCACAATGCTCTAAAAGAGCAGAAGATTAAGCTCGTAAAAAATAAGTAAAAGAAAACGTCCGCCGTGTCTGCATTTCAATTATTTTGTTGTCTAATTAATAAACGGCAAATATAAAGGTGTAAAGTCAGTAACGCTATATCATAAAAAAGTAGAAAATTGTGATCTTTAAAGTTTTTTCTGAAGCTGCTTTTTTCACAGATTGTTAAACTCCTTTAATAAGGATACGAGAATGAAAGCAAAAATTGTTTTCTTTTATCTTTCATTCTAGCTCGATAAAAAGGGTAAGAGTAAGCTTGTGTATGAGAAAATCTATATAAACGTAAAATCCCTGGAAAAATTTAAACTACAGTACTCATACAATAGTAGACCGCTGGTTATCTTTTTTTTTTCAATTTTCGTTCACCAACATGTCATTTATTTTTCATTTGTTAATCATTTCAGTCGTTTTGGTAATCATTTTGGAAATTGGGGAAAATGGTCACTTAATTTGATTGGGAAAGGTCCCGTTTAATGGTACAAATCATCCCAGGAAATAAATCCCTGATTGATCTGTGGCATGAACATGAATTTCGAACATGTAATTTATTAACATGTATATATTTTATAATATGAAACAGTCGAGTGTTTAAAAGTGAATATAGCTGTGCCCTTGTACCATATGTTTCACTGTCAAATGAATTTAATTCGCATTCCTTTGATTGATCACTTTGATCGCATTATTTAGTGAAAAAAATATATACTATTAATGCCTAACACATTTTAATGTGTGGCATATTAAAATCGTTAGGTATATAAGGTAAAGCTTGCAATCGACAGGACTTTAATAACAATACTTTTTTATCGAACATCATACGTGACACGATGAAGAACTTATTCAATTAAGCATATATGAATCACCGTGTACGCTAAAGTTTGATGATAAATCACTGCTTGAGCTTCCTTGTTGACCGTATTACAATCTTTATACTTACACGGTTGAATTTGTCAGTGAGAGTGTGCGCATTTGATTTAATTGGATCAAAACCCATTGTGTACACCCCCATTGCAAATTGTTCCTGTGTCCTATCCAAGTTTTGTCTGTACCTGGACCCTATCCATTTCGTTTTTGGTGTATCACGCTCATAAGAAATTCGTTAGGTTTGCGAAAAACATTGTGAAAGTGATTGTCATCGCTTGTATGTTCATTCTGCAACCATTTTTGGTCAATACGAACGATTTAAAGAGAATTAAGGGCTTAAGATATAAGATCTTCCACTGTTCTTGGAACCTATCCAACTGAGTTCGGTGAGGTTCGAACACTGTGGTCGAGTGTTTGAAAAAACTGTTTATCTGGCACACCAAGCGGCGGAAAAAATCGGATCGTTCGGCGGGTACTTTACACTACATTTCGTCCGCGAAATTGCGTTATGAAATGATACTCACCGGGTTGAAGAAGTCGAAGCAACGAAAGTCGCCATTTTTTTCCACGGTCTCTATCATTTTTGATCACGTGATTCCCAGCCCTGTTATATTTACAAAATGAATATGATCGATTTTGCAATTTATTTCATACTAATTACCTCCCTTTGATTTTTAAAAAAAATCATATTGAATTCAAAATTACACGAATGAAGTGGGCAAATAGAAATTCCAATCCTGGAAGGATTTTTATTATGTGAAACTTAACTTTAAAATGGCATTTGTTCAGTTTTTTCTTTTATTTTGTTATTCTGACCTTTCTCCATTACCCAGGTCTTGCCTTAAGACGAACACATTTTGCTTCCAATGCTTTTCTTCATACCTTCCATAACTTCCATACCTTCTCACATCCGTGAACATTTAACTTTAAAACATTTTAATTTAGACTGTTAAATGACCGTTGGAACACCTTTGGCATCTAATGAGTAGAGATTCGTGCCCTGTGTGCTTCGACATTTGTTTTTAGTTATGACCAAGATTAGAATTTGACTTTTGACAGTGTGATTGTGACATTGGTCTTTGAATAAGTGACCTGAAATGCACGTTGTAGATATTGAATTAAACATGCAATCTATTGTGATGTTAGGTACATGTATAAATTCCTAATGTTTGTCGTAGTAAGTAGAAAAAGTTGTAAAATTATCCATGCTGTATGTATTTTCATTCACAGGTATGATCCCGAGACGGAAGAGTGGACATCTTTGGCAGGAATGTTAACACCCCGATTCAATTTTGGTACTTGTGTCATACAAGGAGAAATCTATGTTGCAGGAGGCCAGATTTATTCTCATTCAACATTTACTATCACAAGAGAAGTTCTAAGAACTATTGAAATATACAACGTGGATACGAACCAATGGAGGCTTGGACCTGAGTTACCCATGGGTTTATATAATGTCTTTTTGTGCAAGATTAATGGTGATGTATTTGCATGCGGGACACCAGATTACCAAGATGACGCTCCGATGCAGAGATATAATGTGTTTTGTAGGCTGAACCAAAGCTCACATCAGTGGGAAGTTATTGAAAATAGTCTCTGTAATATAAGAAATTTTCGTTGTCTTTCTGCAAAAATGCACACCAGAAAATTGCAAAAGATTTTCTTATCAAAAGATAATTGAGATAATTTCATCAATTTGGTTATTATCAATATGCAGTGTATTTGGATGGGACGCCATTGAAACCTTATTATGTGTCTAATATACATGAAGTCAATGTGATAAGGCAATTAGATCTATTATTTATATATTGAATAAAGATTTGGACCCTTTACAACACAAGGACATTGTTACAGTAATATCGACTGATAGTATGAACTTTTTAGATTTTTTTAGATTTTGCTCTGTGCTTTCCAAATTTTAAAAAGATACTTTAAGATCTTTGTCAACAAACACCTGATTATATTCAATTTCTGTATCTTACAGGTCTCAAAACCTGCGTTTTCATCAGAAAATGTGAAGCAAATTTAAGCGCTATGACAGAAAAATTGATTGATGAATGGGAATAATACCAATTGAAACAGTTTACTTTATTTGCAAGATAAATGAGCTATTTCTTACCAAATGGTAATGAACAGGGTTGAGAAGTGCATAGATTATCTAGTTTTTCCTTTTAAACATTTGCACATGTACGAGGGTTGTTCGGAAAGTTCGTAGATTTTTTTAATATATCTTTGTAGCATTATCGGATACGCTTAAAATTTTATATATTCATTTGTCTTCAACATAAGTTGCATGAGACAAATTATAGACATCTTGTCAGAAATATTGGTTTCCGTAGCAACGTCGTTTTGGGAACCCGGAGCAGGTAAAAAAATACTTGGATTTCAAACATTTTCAACATAAATATAGAGCGGTTGGTCTCATTCAACGTTTTACAATAAATATAGGAACGCGACAAGTCATTACGTGACATTATGGCATCAGTTACTCAAAATTTCACAACATTGAAAGAATTTTTAAAGAAACTATAGTGTTAAGTAAGCAGATAGCAATACATTGTTCGGACAAATAGTGACGATAAACTGAGACGTTGCTTTGCGCAGCGTAATTGAATTATGTGTTGCACTCAATAAATCCCCAACAGAAACATTTGAAATGGTTAAGTAAACAAGTATAAATGGAAGTTGCAGTCAAGATGTTGCTTACAAAAGACAATCACGCTTTCGAACCGGATGAAATGCATTTCAGGATGATCCAAGAAGCTGTCGACCGTCTATATCTGCATGGTCCATTAAGAAAATGCTCATTCATACGGTTTAAGCAGACAGGAGAACAGCGGTCAGAACGATTGTGAATGAATTTGATGTCTCAAACACTTTCATTCATGTAATATTGACACAGAGGGACTAGGTATGTCTAAAGCTATTTCACGCTGGTTGCCGCGGCTGCTTACGGATAAGGAAAAAGGAGCACCGATGTCGATGTTCCCAGATGTTTCTACTCCGACTTGAGGCACAAGGAGAGAAGAGTCAAAAGATAATTTACGCGGAACAAAATTCTACCCATCTGCTGATTTACCAAACAGTCTCAAACTGTTGTGGCATCATTTAGTGAAGTATAAAATTCCGAAACATATGAAATACGGATAAGTTAACACAGGTAGTGTGTGGTCATTTCCGGTGAATATGTTGGGGAAGTGCGAAGCTCGCTAGACTAAAGTGAAGCTTAAATTTGAACGACGTCACAAAAAACAATGCCCTGCTCGGGGTATGTGCTATGTACGTTTTTATGTAGCGCAGTAAAAATGCATTCATTTGTGTATCGCAAAGATTTCTACAGAATCTATAGCATATGTGTTCAAGTTTATATTGGGTTATTTAGTTTTATTCAAATACGATTACACACTGTTTTATAACAAAATTCTACGAACTTTTCGAACATCCCTCGTATATAGACCCCCCCCCCCCAACACAAAAATGAGACGTAAACTAAGTATTTCCAGGAACATTTCATGTCCAGTATTTCTATTTCCAGAATGTTTTAAGTATATTCATGTAAAAAAAGATTTGATAGTTTAAACTATAAAGTTACTTAACTGTAAATGTGATGTACAACTTGGATTGGCAAGGTTGACCCTTTATGAAAACAATTTTTAACCTAGGGTGGTTCTTTTCAAAGTGGACTGAAAGTTACATGAAGCCTTTATATAAATTGGCATATAAATAAACCAGAAATGTATCGCGGTATTACTCTTAAATACAATTTCAGAAATTTTTAATAACAAGTCTTAAAAAACCGACATAATAATTGGGCAGGAAATTATCATGGGACTTATAAGCACAGGCGGGATTTCGAAAATATATGGTTAGACAATATCTTTGAAGTTCATGGATTAATAAACAAATATTTAGATGAAAATAAAAAGTTTTATGTGTGTTTTAAATTGATTTAGCAAAAAGGAAGGTTGTTTCCCTGTAACAAATGCTGAATAAATCCCCTCACAAGTTTTACAAGTGAGGAATAGACCTCCTTGCTAGTAATACAAGTGCAGAATAAAGCCCCTTAATCATTTTAGCAAGTGTGGAATAAAGCCCCTTCACCATTTAACAAATACGGAATAAAGCACCTGGCTAGTTTTAAAAGTGGAATAGAGCCCATTTGCCATTTTAAAAGTGTGGAATAAAGCCACGTTATCTTTTTACAAGTGTGAAGTTAAAACCCTTCAACATTAACAAATGCGGAATAAAGCCCCTCGCTTGTTTTACAAGTGTGGAATAAAGCTCATTTCTCATTTTACTAGAGTGGAATTAAACCCCTTCAACATTAACAAATGCGGAAGTGCGGAATAAAGCCCCTTCACCATTTTCAAATGTCGAATAAAGCCCCTTCATCATTTTACAAGTGCCATGAAGTCCGTTCACCAACTTACAAGTGTGGAATAAAGCCCCCCCCCCCACCCTTAGCATTTTAAACGAGCAGAATAAAGCCCCTTAATAATTTAACAAGTGTGGAACAAAACCCCTTTACCCTTTACAAATGGAGACCCTAGCTAGTTTTACAACTGTTGAATCAAGCCCCTTTATCAATTAACGAGTGCCAAATGAACCCCATTTACCATTTGACAACTGTTGAATTGAGCGCCTTCAACATTTTACAAGAGTGGAATTAAGCGCCTCTTTACCATATTTTAAGTGTGGAATAAAGCTTCTTCACCATTAACAAGTGCAAATTTTAACCCATTCACCATTTAACATGTGCAGATTTGAGCATCTACATAATTTTTTAACTGCAGAATTGAGCCCCTTCATGTACATCACTTTTCAAGTGAGTAATTGAGCCCTTTCACCATTTTACAAGTGTGGAATTAAGCGCACCTATACCATATTTCAAATGTGGAATAAAGCCCCTTCACAACTGTACAAGCGTGGAATTAAGCGCCCGTTTACCATATAACAAGTGCGGCATTAAGCGCCTCCACCATTTTACAAGTGTGGATTCCAGCCCCTTTACCATTGTACATGGGCAGAATTGAGCCCCTTCGACATCTTTAAATTTGGCATTAAGGACATTTTCTACAGTTTTATAAGAGCATAACACTTTCATAGAAATTTCTAAAATTATAATATGATATCAAAAGTTCTATTGTGAATTCAAAACATTCAAAATATGAAAAGAAAAATGCACGTCGACGAGTTAGTTTTTTCGTAATATGACAGTTTCCATGCTGACCTTTTGGGGCAAAAATGTCAATATGACCATACCATCTTCAAAGGTAATAAAATAATTTCTGGAAGCTTTATTAACACAAAAATGATGGATTCATTCATTCAATCCTTTATAATTAAATACTATTTCAAATAAGTACAATCTGAAAAATTTTTGTAATCCTAATCAGTTTTTCAAACTTTTGTATTCGACAAAATACAATGAAAATTGATATATATATATTACAACTAAATGAAGATATCTAAAAATTCCTTTCATAGAATTCTTTAATCTTTCAGTATGTGAATAAAATTTAATCTTTAAATACAAAGTGAAAAAAAAAATATGTTGACGAGTTAGTTTTTCTGTAAAATGACAGTTTCCATGGTAACCATAATTGAAAAATCATCCATAAAAACGACTAAAATAATTTTGAACTTGAAAAATAGAAGCTGGGGTATCAATATGAATGAGAATTATCATCATCATCACGGCCTCCGTCCGTCTCTGTAGACGACGGATTACACATACGCCTCCGTCCGTCTCTGTAGACGACGGATTACACATACGCCTCCGTCCGTCTCTGTAGACGACGGATTACACATACGCCTCCGTCCGTCTCTGTAGACGACGGATTACACATACGCCTCCGTCCGTCTCTGTAGACGACGGATTACACATACGCCTCCGTCCGTCTCTGTAGACGACGGATTACACATACGCCTCCGTCCGTCTCTGTAGACGACGGATTACACATACGCCTCCGTCCGTCTCTGTACATGACGGATTACACATACGCCTCCGTCCGTCTCTGTAGACGACGGATTACACATACGCCTCCGTCCGTCTCTGTAGACGACGGATTACACATACGCCTCCGTCCGTCTCTGTAGACGACGGATTACACATACGCCTCCGTCCGTCTCTGTAGACGACGGATTACACATACGCCTCCGTCCGTCTCTGTAGACGACGGATTACACATACGCCTCCGTCCGTCTCTGTAGACGACGGATTACACATATTGTTTGTTTCTGTAGACGACGGATTACACATATTGTCCGTCTCTGTAGACGACGGATTACACATATTGTCCGTCTCTGTAGACGACGGATTACACATATTGTTTGTTTCTGTAGAACATCTTCTGCTGTGGCTGTGGAGGCCAATTCCTGAATGGCAGTCCCTCGCACACACTGTGCAGATGAAGTCGGAGACGTCACTTGTAGATGGTGCCTTTCGGAGTGTCCTTCGGAGGTCCCGCTTTTCTGAACGTGTCGCTTCAGCCTGCTTCGCTCCACACTTTACTGTGTGGCGCCAGTGGTTGCGGTCTGATGCAAGGCTGTCCCAGGTGTCAGCATCGATGTGGGATGACTTAAGGTCTCTCTTGCAGACGTCTTTAAAGCGGAGAAATGGACAACCGACTGGTCTGGTACCAGCTTCGAGTTGACCATACAGCAAGTCTTTGGGAAAACGACCCTTGTCCATTCGATGTAAATGTCCTAGCCAGCGAAGACGTCTTTCAGTGAGCATAGCAAAGACAGATGTTGTCGAAGCTTTGCTGAGGACATCTGTATTGGTGACCTTGTCTTTCTCTGATATACCGAGGAGTCTTCGAAGACATCTCATGTGGAATGAAATCAGCCTGGTTTCTTGACTCGAGTATGTGGTCCATGTCTCGCTTCCATAAAGAAGAGTACTGATCACGCATGTATGATAGACTTTTCCCATACTCTCTTTTTTAATTTTGACATGACTGTTGCTGCTTTTCCGATTCTCGCATTGATCTCAGGATCAAGGGACATCTTGTCGGAAATGTTGGATCCTAGGTACCTAAAGTTTTCAACAACAGCTAGTGGAGGGTCATTGATGTAAATTGATGGAGGCATTGGGGGCATCCTGAGCCATAACTTCTGTCTTCTTGATACTGACTGTCAAAGCGAATTCCTTGCAAGCACCGGAAAACTCGTCGAGCAGACGTTGTAGGCCGTCATGGGAATGACTTGCTAGGGCAGCATCATCAGCGAAAAGCAGCTCCTTGAGAAGTATGCGGGTGACATTTGATTTAGCCCGTAAGTGTGCTAAGTTATAGAGCTTTCCATTATGTCTGGTCTGGATGTAGACTCCGTCAGATGATGACTTGAATGCGTAGGAGAGTAGAAGTGAGAAAAAGATGTCGAAGACAGTTGGCGCTAGCACACAGCATTGCTTCAAACCGCTGAGGATCTTGAAGGGATCTGACGTCTCGCCATCAAAGCTAACTGTTCCTTGCATGTCAGTATGGTAGGATTTGATGATACTGAGCAGCTTTAGAGGGCAGCCTATCTTTTCCAGAAGTGTAAAGAGCCCGCTTCTGCTGACAAGATCAAAGGCTTTGGTTAAGTCAACAAAAGTCAGATAGAGTGGCTAAGGCTGTTCTCTGCATTTTTCTTGAAGTTGGCGGACTGAAAATATCATGTCGGTTGTTAATCTGCCTGATCTGAAGCCACATTGGGACTCGGGACTCCAGCTTGGGGTCTGGAGAGTGTAACTCGCGCAAACACCTTACCAACAATGAAAAATATATGATAATGTTTATAACCTTTTATAGTTTTATGGATAGTATGATTATTCTTTAAAAAAATTACATACAGTAAACTTTATCCGAATAAACACGTTAAGTACCTCTTTGGTAATAGATTATAATCTCCCTTGGATGGGCAGATGAAGTGCGCCAAAAAATCCACCGAGAACGTCCTAAAGCCCAATCATTGAAGAGGCTTAATTCTGCTATTTTTAAATTTATCAATAGGCTCAATACCACACTTATAAAATGGTGTAATGGCTTAATTCAACACTTGTAAAAATGGTTAAGGGGCTTGATTCATCACTAATAAAATGGTGAAAGGGAAGAGTTCTGCACTTGTTAAATGTTAAAGAGGCTAATTTCCTCACTTGTTTCATGGTGAATTACTTAATTCTGCTCTTTCAAAAATCATTAATTGGCTCAATCCTACCTTTTAAAATGATGAAAGGGTCTTAATTCATCACTTGTAAAATGGTGAAGGGACTTAATTCTTCACTTCTTAAATGGTGAATAGGGTTATTTCTACACATGTAATATGGTCGAGGGGCTTTATTACACACTTGTAAAATGGTGAAGGGGCTCAATTTGCACTTGTAAAATGATGGAGGGGTTAAATACTTCACTAGTAAAATGGTTGACCAGCCTAATTCTAAACTTGTAAAATTATGAAGAGGCTAAATTCCGCACTTGTTCCATGGTGAATGGGCTTAATCACGCTCTTCTAAAAATCACAAATGGGCCCAGTCCCACCTTTTAAAACGGTGTAGGGGCTTAATTCCCAACTTGTAAAAGTGATGTAGAATCAAGCCCCTTCACCTTTTACAAGTGTGGCATTAAGCCAATTCACCCTTTAGCAAGTGTGGCATTACGCCCATTCACCATTTAACAAGTGTGGAATTAAGCCCCTCCACCATTTTACAAGTGTGGCATTAAGCCCATTCACCATTTTACAAGTGGGGCATTAAGCCCATTCACAATTTTTCAAGTGTGGCATTAAGCCCCTTAACGATTTTGATAAGTGTAGAATTAAGCCCCTTCACCAATTTGCAAGTGTGGAATTGAGCCCCTTCATCCTTTAACAAGTGTGGCATAAAGCTCACCACCATTATACGAGAACAAAATTAAACCACTTCGCCATTTTGCAAGTGTAAAATTAAGCGCAACAAGTGTGGGATTTATCCCATTCACCAGTGTAAAGAAGTGCAGAATTTAGCTCCTCCACCATTTTACAAGTGTGGCATTAAGATCATTCACCATTCTACAAGTGTGGCATTTAGCCGAATCACTATTTAACAAGTGTTGCATTTGGCCCCTTCACCATTAAACAAGTATGGCATTAAGCCGATTCACCATTTAACAACTGTGGAATTAAGCCCATTCACCATTTTACAAGTGTGGCATTAAGCCCATTCACCATTTAACAAGTGTCATTCAACAAGTGTAGAATTAAGTCCCTTCACCATTCTACAAGTGTGGCATTTAGCCCATTCACCATTTTACAAGTATGGCATTAAGCCCATTCACCATTTTACAAGTATGGCATTAAGCCCATTCACCATTTTACAAGTATGACATTAAGCCCATTCACCATTAAACAAGTGTAGAATTAAGCCCCTCCACCATTCTACAAGTGTAGCATTTAGCCCATTCACCATTTTACAAGTATGGCATTAAGCCCATTCACCATTTTACAAGTATGGCATTAAGCCCATTCACCATTGTACAGGTATGGCATTAAGCCCATTCACCATTTAACAAGTGTGGCATTAAGCCCCTTCACCATTTAACAAGTGTGTTATTAAGTCCATTCACCATTTAACAAGTGTGGAATTAAGCCCATTCACCATTTTACAAGTATGGCATAAACCCATTCGCCATTTTGCAAGTGTTAAATAAAGCGCAACAAGTGTGGGATTTATCCCATTCACCAATGTAAAGAAGTGCAGAATTTAGCTCCTCCACCATTTTACAAGTGTGGCATTAAGATCATTCACCATTCTAAAAGTGTGGCATTTAGCCGAATCACTATTTAACAAGTGTTGCATTTGGCCCCTTCACCATTAAACAAGTGTGGCATTAAGCCCATTCACCATTTAACAAGTGTGGAATTAAGCCCATTCACCATTTAACAAGTGTGGAATTAAGCCCATTCACCATTTTACAAGTATGGCATTAAGCCCATTCATCATTTTACAAGTATGGCATTAAGCCCATTAACCATTTTACAAATATGGCATTAAGCCCATTCACCTTTAAACAAGTGTAGAATTAAGCCCCTCCACCATTCTACAAGTGTAGCATTTAGCCCATTCACCATTTTACAAGTATGGCATTAGGCCAATTCACCATTGTACAAGTATGGCATTAAGCCCATTCACCATTTTACAAGTATGGCATTAAGCCCATTCACCATTTAACAAGTGTGGCATTAAGCCCATTCACCATTAAACAAGTGTAGAATTAAGCCCCTCCACCATTCTACAAGTGTAGCATTTAGCCCAATCACCATTTTACAAGTATGGCATTAAGCCCATTCACCATTTAACAAGGGTGGCATTAAGCCCATTCACCATTAAACAAGTGTAGAATTAAGCCCCTCCACCATTCTACAAGTGTAGCATTTAGCCCAATCACCATTTTACAAGTATGGCATTAAGCCCATTCACCATTTTACAAGTATGGCATTAAGCCCATTCACCATTTAACAAGTGTGTTATTAAGCCCTTTCATCATTTAACAAGTGTGGAATTAAGCCCATTCACCATTTAACAAGTGTGGAATTAAGCCCATTCACCATTTTACAAGTATGGCATAAACCCCTTCGCCATTTTACAAGTATGGCATTAAGCCCATTAACCATTTTACAAATATGGCATTAAGCCCATTCACCTTTAAACAAGTGGAGAATTAAGCCCCTCCACCATTCTACAAGTGTAGCATTTAGCCCATTCACCATTTTACAAGTATGGCATTAGGCCAATTCACCATTGTACAAGTATGGCATTAAGCCCATTCACCATTTTACAAGTATGACATTAAGCCCATTCACCATTTAACAAGTGTGGCATTAAGCCCATTCACCATTAAACAAGTGTAGAATTAAGCCCCTCCACCATTCTACAAGTGTAGCATTTAGCCCAATCACCATTTTACAAGTATGGCATTAAGCCCATTCACCATTTTACAAGTATGGCATTAAGCCCATTCACCATTTAACAAGTGTGTTATTAAGCCCTTTCATCATTTAACAAGTGTGGAATTAAGCCCATTCACCATTTAACAAGTGTGGAATTAAGCCCATTCACCATTTTACAAGTATGGCATAAACCCCTTCGCCATTTTGCAAGTGTAAAATTAAGCGCAACAAGTGTGGGATTTATCCCATTCACCAGTGTAAAGAAGTGCAGAATTTAGCTCCTCCACCATTTTACAAGTGTGGTATTAAGATCATTCACCATTCTACAAGTGTGGCATGAGCAAATTCTTGATTTTACAAGTGTTGAATTAAGCCCATTCACCATTTTACAAGTGTGGCATTAAGCCCATTCACCATTTAACAAGTGTCATTTAACAAGTGTAGAATTAAGTCCCTCCACCATTCTACAAGTGTGGCATATCCCATTCACCATTTTACAAGTATGGCATTAAGCCCATTCACCATTTTACAAGTATGGCATTAAGCCCATTCACCATTTTACAAATATGGCATTAAGCCCATTCACCATTAAACAAGTGTAGAATTAAGCCCCTCCAACAATCTACAAGTGTAGCATTTAGCCCATTCACCATTTTACAAGTATGGCATTAAGCCCATTCACCATTGTACAAGAATGGCACATTCACCATTTTACAAGTATGGCATTAAGCCCATTCACCATTTAACAAGTGGGGCATTAAGCCCATTCACCATTTAACAAGTGTGGCATTAAGCCCATTCACCATTTAACAAGTGTGGCATTAAGCCCCTCCACTATTTTACAAGTGTGTTATTAAGCCCTTTCATCATTTAACAAGTGTGGAATTAAGCCCATTCACCATTTAACAAGTGTGGAATTAAGCCCATTCACCATTTTACAAGTATGGCATAATGCCCTTTCACCATTTAACAAGTGTTGCATTAAGCCCCTCATCCATTTAACAAGTGTGGAATTAAACCCATTCACCATTTAACAAGTGTGTAATTAAACCCATTCTCGATTTTACAAGTGTGGAATTAAGCCCATTCACCATTTTACAAGTATGGCATTAAGCCCATTCACCATTTAACAATTATGGCAGAAAGCCTATTTACCATTTAACAAGTGTGGAATAAATTCCCTACACCTTTCAACAAGTGTGGCATTGAGCCCTTTCACCATTTTACAAGTATGGCATTAAGCCCATTCACCATTTAACAAGTATGGCATTAAACCAATTCACCATTTTACAAGTATGGCATTAAGCCCATTCACCATTTCACAAGTATGGCATTAAGCCCATTCACTATTTAACAAGTGTGGCATTAAGCCCATTCACCATTTAACAAGTATGGCATTAAGCCAATTCTCGATTTTACAAGTGTGGAATTAAGCCCATTCACCATTTTACAAGTGTGGCATTAAGCCCATTCACCATTTAACAAGTGTGAAATTAAGCCCATTCACCATTTTACAAGTGTGGAATTAAGCCCCTTCACCATTTTACAAGTATGACATGAAGCCCATTCACCATTTTACAAGTATGGCATTAAGCCCATTCACCATTTAATCAGTATGGCATTAAGCCCATTCACCATTTAACAAGTATGATATTAAGCCTTTTCACCATTTAACAAGTGTGGCATTAAGCCCATCCACCATTTAACAAGTATGGCATTAATACCATTCACCATTTTACAAGTGTGGCAGTAAGCCCATTCACCATTTAACAAGTATGGCATTAATACCATTCACCATTTTACAAGTGTGGCAGTAAGCCCATTCACCATTTAACAAGTGTGGAATTAAGCCCATTCACCATTTTACAACTGTGGAATTAAGCCCATTCACCATTAAACAAGTGTAGAATTAAGCCCCTCCAACAATCTACAAGTGTAGCATTTAGCCCATTCACCATTTTACAAGTATGGCATTAAGCCCATTCACCATTGTACAAGAATGGCACATTCACCATTTTACAAGTATGGCATTAAGCCCATTCACCATTTAACAAGTGGGGCATTAAGCCCATTCACCATTTAACAAGTGTGGCATTAAGCCCATTCACCATTTAACAAGTGTGGCATTAAGCCCCTCCACTATTTTACAAGTGTGTTATTAAGCCCTTTCATCATTTAACAAGTGTGGAATTAAGCCCATTCACCATTTAACAAGTGTGGAATTAAGCCCATTCACCATTTTACAAGTATGGCATAATGCCCTTTCACCATTTAACAAGTGTTGCATTAAGCCCCTCATCCATTTAACAAGTGTGGAATTAAACCCATTCACCATTTAACAAGTGTGTAATTAAACCCATTCTCGATTTTACAAGTGTGGAATTAAGCCCATTCACCATTTAACAAGTGTGGAATTAAGCCCATTCACCATTAAACAAGTGTAGAATTAAGCCCCTCCAACAATCTACAAGTGTAGCATTTAGCCCATTCACCATTTTACAAGTATGGCATTAAGCCCATTCACCATTGTACAAGAATGGCACATTCACCATTTTACAAGTATGGCATTAAGACCATTCACCATTTAACAAGTGGGGCATTAAGCCCATTCACCATTTAACAAGTGTGGCATTAAGCCCATTCACCATTTAACAAGTGTGGCATTAAGCCCCTCCACTATTTTACAAGTGTGTTATTAAGCCCTTTCATCATTTAACAAGTGTGGAATTAAGCCCATTCACCATTTAACAAGTGTGGAATTAAGCCCATTCACCATTTTACAAGTATGGCATAATGCCCTTTCACCATTTAACAAGTGTTGCATTAAGCCCCTCATCCATTTAACAAGTGTGGAATTAAACCCATTCACCATTTAACAAGTGTGTAATTAAACCCATTCTCGATTTTACAAGTGTGGAATTAAGCCCATTCACCATTTTACAAGTATGGCATTAAGCCCATTCACCATTTAACAATTATGGCAGAAAGCCTATTTACCATTTAACAAGTGTGGAATAAATTCCCTACACCTTTCAACAAGTGTGGCATTGAGCCCATTCACCATTTTACAAGTATGGCATTAAGCCCATTCACCATTTAACAAGTATGGCATTAAGCCAATTCACCATTTTACAAGTATGGCATTAAGCCCATTCACCATTTCACAAGTATGGCATTAAGCCCATTCACTATTTAACAAGTGTGGCATTAAGCCCATTCACCATTTAACAAGTATGGCATTAAGCCAATTCTCGATTTTACAAGTGTGGAATTAAGCCCATTCACCATTTTACAAGTGTGGCATTAAGCCCATTCACCATTTAACAAGTGTGAAATTAAGCCCATTCACCATTTTACAAGTGTGGAATTAAGCCCCTTCACCATTTTACAAGTATGACATGAAGCCCATTCACCATTTTACAAGTATGGCATTAAGCCCATTCACCATTTAACAAGTGTGGAATTAAGCCCATTCACCATTTTACAAGTATGGCATTAAGCCCATTCATCATTTTACAAGTATGGCATTAAGCCCATTAACCATTTTACAAATATGGCATTAAGCCCATTCACCTTTAAACAAGTGTAGAATTAAGCCCCTCCACCATTCTACAAGTGTAGCATTAAGCCCATTCACCATTTTACAAGTATGGCATTAGGCCAATTCACCATTGTACAAGTATGGCATTAAGCCCATTCACCATTTTACAAGTATGGCATTAAGCCCATTCACCATTTAACAAGTGTGGCATTAAGCCCATTCACCATTAAACAAGTGTAGAATTAAGCCCCTCCACCATTCTACAAGTGTAGCATTTAGCCCAATCACCATTTTACAATTGTGGCATTAAGCCCATTCACCATTAAACAAGTGTAGAATTAAGCCCCTCCACCATTCTACAAGTGTAGCATTTAGCCCAATCACCATTTTACAAGTATGACATTAAGCCCATTCACCATTTTACAAGTATGGCATTAAGCCCATTCACCATTTTACAAGTATGGCATTAAGCCCATTCACCTTTTAACAAGTGTGTTATTAAGCCCTTTCATCATTTAACAAGTGTGGAATTAAGCCCATTCACCATTTAACAAGTGTGGAATTAAGCCCATTCACCATTTTACAAGTATGGCATAAACCCCTTCGCCATTTTGCAAGTGTAAAATTAAGCGCAACAAGTGTGGGATTTATCCCATTCACCAGTGTAAAGAAGTGCAGAATTTAGCTCCTCCACCATTTTACAAGTGTGGCATTAAGATCATTCACCATTCTACAAGTGTGGCATAAGCAAATTCTTGATTTTTACAAGTGTTGAATTAAGCCCATTCACCATTTTACAAGTGTGGCATTAAGCCCATTCACCATTTAACAAGTGTCATTTAACAAGTGTAGAATTAAGTCCCTCCACCATTCTACAAGTGTGGCATAGCCCATTCACCATTTTACAAGTATGGCATTAAGCCCATTCACCATTTTACAAGTATGGCATTAAGCCCATTCACCATTTTACAAATATGGCATTAAGCCCATTCACCATTAAACAAGTGTAGAATTAAGCCCCTCCAACAATCTACAAGTGTAGCATTTAGCCCATTCACCATTTTACAAGTATGGCATTAAGCCCATTCACCATTGTACAAGAATGGCACATTCACCATTTTACAAGTATGGCATTAAGCCCATTCACCATTTAACAAGTGGGGCATTAAGCCCATTCACCATTTAACAAGTGTGGCATTAAGCCCATTCACCATTTAACAAGTGTGGCATTAAGCCCCTCCACTATTTTACAAGTGTGTTATTAAGCCCTTTCATCATTTAACAAGTGTGGAATTAAGCCCATTCACCATTTAACAAGTGTGGAATTAAGCCCATTCACCATTTTACAAGTATGGCATAAAGCCCTTTCACCATTTAACAAGTGTTGCATTAAGCCCCTCATCCATTTAACAAGTGTGGAATTAAACCCATTCACCATTTAACAAGTGTGTAATTAAACCCATTCTCGATTTTACAAGTGTGGAATTAAGCCCATTCACCATTTTACAAGTATGGCATTAAGCCCATTCACCATTTAACAATTATGGCAGAAAGCCTATTTACCATTTAACAAGTGTGGAATAAATTCCCTACACCTTTCAACAAGTGTGGCATTGAGCCCTTTCACCATTTTACAAGTATGGCATTAAGCCCATTCACCATTTAACAAGTATGGCATTAAGCCAATTCACCATTTTACAAGTATGGCATTAAGCCCATTCACCATTTCACAAGTATGGCATTAAGCCCATTCACTATTTAACAAGTGTGGCATTAAGCCCATTCACCATTTAACAAGTATGGCATTAAGCCAATTCTCGATTTTACAAGTGTGGAATTAAGCCCATTCACCATTTTACAAGTGTGGCATTAAGGCCATTCACCATTTAACAAGTGTGAAATTAAGCCCATTCACCATTTTACAAGTGTGGAATTAAGCCCCTTCACCATTTTACAAGTATGACATGAAGCCCATTCACCATTTTACAAGTATGGCATTAAGCCCATTCACCATTTAATCAGTATGGCATTAAGCCCATTCACCATTTAACAAGTATGATATTAAGCCTTTTCACCATTTAACAAGTGTGGCATTAAGCCCATCCACCATTTAACAAGTATGGCATTAATACCATTCACCATTTTACAAGTGTGGCAGTAAGCCCATTCACCATTTTACAAGTGTGGAATTAAGCCCCTTCACCATTTTACAAGTATGACATGAAGCCCATTCACCATTTTACAAGTATGGCATTAAGCCCATTCACCATTTAATCAGTATGGCATTAAGCCCATTCACCATTTAACAAGTATGATATTAAGCCTTTTCACCATTTAACAAGTGTGGCATTAAGCCCATCCACCATTTAACAAGTATGGCATTAATACCATTCACCATTTTACAAGTGTGGCAGTAAGCCCATTCACCATTTAACAAGTGTGGAATTAAGCCCATTCACCATTTTACAACTGTGGAATTAAGCCCATTCACCATTAAACAAGTGTAGAATTAAGCCCCTCCAACAATCTACAAGTGTAGCATTTAGCCCATTAACCATTTTACAAGTATGGCATTAAGCCCATTCACCATTGTACAAGAATGGCACATTCACCATTTTACAAGTATGGCATTAAGCCCATTCACCATTTTACAAGTATGGCATTAAGCCCATTCACCATTGTACAAGAATGGCACATTCACCATTTTACAAGTATGGCATCAAGCCCATTCACCATTTAACAAGTGGGGCATTAAGCCCATTCACCATTTAACAAGTGTGGCATTAAGCCCATTCACCATTTAACAAGTGTGGCATTAAGCCCCTCCACTATTTTACAAGTGTGTTATTAAGCCCTTTCATCATTTAACAAGTGTGGAATTAAGCCCATTCACCATTTAACAAGTGTGGAATTAAGCCCATTCACCATTTTACAAGTATGGCATAAAGCCCTTTCACCATTTAACAAGTGTTGCATTAAGCCCCTCATCCATTTAACAAGTGTGGAATTAAGCCCATTCACCATTTTACAAGTGTAGAATTAAGCCCCTTCACCATTTTACAAGTATGACATGAAGCCCATTCACCATTTTACAAGTATGGCATTAAGCCCATTCACCATTTAATCAGTATGGCATTAAGCCCATTCACCATTTAACAAGTATGATATTAAGCCTTTTCACCATTTAACAAGTGTGGCATTAAGCCCATCCACCATTTAACAAGTATGGCATTAATACCATTCACCATTTTACAAGTGTGGCAGTAAGCCCATTCACCATTTAACAAGTGTGGAATTAAGCCCATTCACCATTTTACAACTGTGGAATTAAGCCCATTCACCATTAAACAAGTGTAGAATTAAGCCCCTCCAACAATCTACAAGTGTAGCATTTAGCCCATTCACCATTTTACAAGTATGGCATTAAGCCCATTCACCATTGTACAAGAATGGCACATTCCTCATTTTACAAGTATGGCATTAAGCCCATTCACCATTTTACAAGTATGGCATTAAGCCCATTCACCATTGTACAAGAATGGCACATTCACCATTTTACAAGTATGGCATCAAGCCCATTCACCATTTAACAAGTGGGGCATTAAGCCCATTCACCATTTAACAAGTGTGGCATTAAGCCCATTCACCATTTAACAAGTGTGGCATTAAGCCCCTCCACTATTTTACAAGTGTGTTATTAAGCACTTTCATCATTTAACAAGTGTGGAATTAAGCCCATTCACCATTTAACAAGTGTGGAATTAAGCCCATTCACCATTTTACAAGTATGGCATAAAGCCCTTTCACCATTTAACAAGTGTTGCATTAAGCCCCTCATCCATTTAACAAGTGTGGAATTAAACCCATTCACCATTTAACAAGTGTGTAATTAAACCCATTCTCGATTTTACAAGTGTGGAATTAAGCCCATTCACCATTTTACAAGTATGGCATTAAGCCCATTCACCATTTAACAAGTATGATATTAAGCCCATTCACCATTTAACAAGTATGGCAGAAAGCCTATTTACCATTTAACAAGTGTGGAATAAATTCCCTACACCTTTCAACAAGTGTGGCATTGAGCCCTTTCACCATTTTACAAGTATGGCATTAAGCCCATTCACCATTTAACAAGTATGGCATTAAACCAATTCACCATTTTACAAGTATGGCATTAAGCCCATTCACCATTTCACAAGTATGGCATTAAGCCCATTCACTATTTAACAAGTGTGGCATTAAGCCCATTCACCATTTAACAAGTATGGCATTAAGCCAATTCTCGATTTTACAAGTGTGGAATTAAGCCCATTCACCATTTTACAAGTGTGGCATTAAGCCCATTCACCATTTAACAAGTGTGAAATTAAGCCCATTCACCATTTTACAAGTGTGGAATTAAGCCCCTTCACCATTCTACAAGTATGACATGAAGCCCATTCACCATTTTACAAGTATGGCATTAAGCCCATTCACCATTTAATCAGTATGGCATTAAGCCCATTCACCATTTAACAAGTATGATATTAAGCCTTTTCACCATTTAACAAGTGTGGCATTAAGCCCATCTACCATTTAACAAGTATGGCATTAATACCATTCACCATTTTACAAGTGTGGCAGTAAGCCCATTCACCATTTAACAAGTGTGGAATTAAGCCCATTCACCATTTTACAACTGTGGAATTAAGCCCATTCACCATTTTACAAGTGTGGAATTAAGCCCCTTCACCATTTTACAAGTATGACATGAAGCCCATTCACCATTTAACCAGTATGGCATTAAGCCCATTCACTATTTAACAAGTATGATATTAAGCCCATTCACCATTTAACAAGTATGGCATTAAGCCCATTCTCGATTTTACAAGTGTTGAGTTAAGCCCATTTACCATTTTACAAGGGTGGCATTAAGCACATTCACCATTTAACAAGTGTGGAATTAAACACCTTCACCATTTTACAAGTGTGGCATAAGCCAATTCTTGATTTTACAATTGTTGAATTAAGCACATTCACCATTTAACTAGTGTGGAATTAAGCCCATTCACCATTTTACAAGGGTAGAATTAAGCATTAAGCCCATTCACCATTCGAAAAGTGTAGAATTAAGCCCATTCACCATTTTACAACTGTAGAATTAAGCCCATTCACCATCTAACAATTGTGGAATTAATCCCATTCACCATTTTACAAGTGTGGCATAAGCCCATTCTCGATTTTACAAGTGTGGAATGAAGCCCATTCACCATTTTACAATTGTGGCATGAAGCCCATTCACCATTTAACAAGTATGGCATTAAGCCCATTCACCATTTTACAAGTGTGGCATTAAGCCCATTTTTTATTTTACAAGTGTGGCATTAAGCCCATTTTTTATTTTACAAGTGTGGAATTAAGCCCATTCACCATTTTTTAAATGTGGCATTAAGCCCATTCACCATTTAACAAGTATGACATTAAGCCCATTCACCATTAACAAGTGTGGCATTAAGCCCATTCACCATTTTTCAAGTGTGGAATTAAGCCCATTCACCATTTTACAATTGTGGAACTAAGCCCATTCACCATTTAACAAGTGTGGCATTAAGCCCATTCACCATTTAACAAGTATGGCATTAAGCCCATTCACCATTTTACAAGTGTGGCATTAAGCCCATTCTCGATTTTACAAGTGTGGAATTAAGCCCATTCACCATTTTACAAATTTGGCATTAAGCCCATTCACCATTTAACGAGTGTGGAATTAAACCCATTCACCATTTTACAAGTGTGGCATTAAGCCCATTCACCATTTTACAAGTATGGCATTAAGCCCATTCACCATTTAACCAGTATGACATTAAGCCCATTCACCATTTAACAAGTATGATATTAAGCCCATTCACCATTTTACAAGTGTGGCATAAGCCCATTCTCGATTTTACAAGTGTGGAATTAAGCCCATTCACCATTTTACAATTGTGGCATTAAGCACATTCACCATTTGACAAGTGTGGCATTAAGCCATTTCACCATTTTTTAAGTATGGCATTAAGCTCATTCACCATTTAATAAGTGTGGCATAAAGTCCATTCACCATTTAACAAGTATGGCATTAAGCCAATTCACCATTTTACAAGTATTGCATTAAGTCCATTCACCATTTAAGAAGTATGGAATTAAGCCCATTCACCATTTTACAAGTATGGCATTAAGCACATTCACCATTTAACAAGTATGGCATTAAGCCCATTCACCATTTAACAAGTTTGGCATTAAGCCCATTCACCATTTAACAAGTATGACATTAAGCACATTCACCATTTTACAAGTATGGCATTAAGCACATTCACCATTTAACAAGTTTGGCATTAAGCCCATTCACCATTTAACAAGTATGGCATTAAGCCCATTCACCATTTTACAAGTGTGGAATTAAGACCATTTCAAATTTTACAAGTGTGGCATTAAGCCCATTCACCATTTTACAAGAGTGGCATTAAGACCAATCCCCATTTTACAAGTGTGGCATTAAGCCCATTCACCATTTTACAAGTGTGGCATTAAGCCCATTCACCATTTAACAAGTGTGGAATTAAACCCATTCACCATTTTACAAGTGTGGCATTAAGCCCCTTCACCATTTTACAAGAGTGGAATTAAGCCCATTCACCATTTTACAAGTGTGGCATTAAGCCCATTTTTTATTTTACAAGTATGGAATTAAGCCCATTCACCATTTTACAAATGTGGCATTAAGCCCATTCACCATTTAACAAATATGGCATTAAGAGTATTCATCATTTAACAAGTATGGCATTAAGCCCATTCACCGTTTTACAAGTATGGCATTAAGCCCATTCACCATTTAACCAGTATGGCATTAAGCCCATTCACCATTTAACAAGTATGACATTAAGCCCATTCACCATTTAACAAGTGTGGCATTAAGCCGATTCACCATTTAACAAGTATGGCATTTAGCCCATTCACCATTTTACAAGTGTGACATTAAGCCCATTCACCATTTTACAAGTGTTGAATTAAGCCCATTCACCATTTTACAAGTGTGGCATTCAGCACATTCACCATTTAACAAGTGTGGAATTAAACCCCATTCACCATTTTACAAGTGTGGCTTAAGCCAATTCTTGATTTAACAATTGTTGAATTAAGCCCATTCACCATTTTACAAGTGTGGCATTGAGCCCATTCACCATTTAACAAGTGTGGAATTAAGCCCCATTCACCATTTTACAAGTATGGCATAAGCCCATTCTTGATTTTACAAGTGTGGAATTAAGCCCATTCACCATTTAACAAGTGTGGATTTAAGCCCATTCACCATTTGACAAGTGTGGCATTAAGCCCCTTCACCATTTTACAAGGGTAGAATTAAGCATTATAAGCCCATTCAACATTTTACAAGTGTGGAATTAAGCCCATTTACCATTTGACAAGTGTGGCATTTAGACCCTTCACCATTTTACAAGGGTAGAATTAAGCATTATAAGCCCATTCAACATTTTACAAGTGTGGAATTAAGCCCATTTACCATTTGACAAGTGTGGCATTAAGCCCCTTCACCATTTTACAAGAGTGGAATTAAGCCCATTCACCATTTTACAAGTGTGGCATTAAGCCCATTTTTTATTTTACAAGTATGGAATTAAGCCCATTCACCATTTTACAAATGTGGCATTAAGCCCATTCACCATTTAACAAATATGGCATTAAGAGTATTCATCATTTAACAAGTATGGCATTAAGCCCATTCACCGTTTTACAAGTGTGGCATTAAGCCCATTCACCATTTAACAAGTATGGCATTGAGTCCATTCACCATTTAACAAGTGTGGCATTAAGCCCATTCGCGATTTTACAAGTGTGGAATTAAGCCCATTCACCATTTTACAAGTGTGGCATTAAGCCCATTCACCATCTAACAAGTGTGGAATTAAGCCCATTCACCATTTTACAATTGTGGAATTAAGCCCATTCACTATTTTACAAGTGTGGAATTAAGCCCCTTCACCATTTTACAAGTATGACATGAAGCCCATTCACCATTTTACAAGTATGGCATTAAGCCCATTCACCATTTAACCAGTATGGCATTAAGCCCATTCACCATTTAACAAGTATGACATTAAGCCCATTCACCATTTAACAAGTGTGGCATTAAGCCCATTCACCATTTAACAAGTATGGCATTTAGCCCATTCACCATTTTACAAGTGTGACATTAAGCCCATTCACCATTTTACAAGTGTTGAATTAAGCCCATTCACCATTTTACAAGTGTGGCATTAAGCACATTCACCATTTAACAAGTGTGGAATTAAACCCCATTCACCATTTTACAAGTGTGGCATAAGCCAATTCTTGATTTTACAATTGTTGAATTAAGCCCATTCACCATTTTACAAGTGTGGCATTGAGCCCATTCACCATTTAACAAGTGTGGAATTAAGCCCCATTCACCATTTTACAAGTATGGCATAAGCCCATTCTTGATTTTACAAGTGTGGAATTAAGCCCATTCACCATTTAACAAGTGTGGCATTAAGCCCCTTCACCATTTTACAAGGGTAGAATTAAGCATTATAAGCCCATTCAACATTTTACAAGTGTGGAATTAAACCCATTTACCATTTGACAAGTGTGGCATTAAGCCCCTTCACCATTTTACAAGGGTAGAATTAAGCATTATAAGCCCATTCAACATTTTACAAGTGTGGAATTAAGCCCATTTACCATTTGACAAGTGTGGCATTAAGCCCCTTCACCATTTTACAAGAGTGGAATTAAGCCCATTCACCATTTTACAAGTGTGGCATTAAGCCCATTTTTGATTTTACAAGTGTGGAATTAAGCCCATTCACCATTTTACAAATGTGGCATTAAGCCCATTCACCATTTAACAAATATGTATGTATGGCAAAGTATTCACCGTTTTACAAGTATGGCATTATTCGTTTAACCAGTATGGCATTATTCACCATTTAACAAGTATGGCATTAAGCCCATTCACCATGTGTATTACCCTTTCATCATTTAACAAGTGTGGAATTAAGCCCATTCACCATTTAACAAGTGTGGAATTAAGCCCATTCACCATTTTACAAGTATGGCATAAACCCCTTCGCCATTTTGCAAGTGTAAAATTAAGCGCAACAAGTGTGGGATTTATCCCATTCACCAGTGTAAAGAAGTGCAGAAGTTAGCTCCTCCACCATTTTACAAGTGTGGCATTAAGATCATTCACCATTCTACAAGTGCGGCATAAGCAAATTCTTGATTTTACAAGTGTTGAATTAAGCCCATTCACCATTTTACAAGTGTGGCATTAAGCCCATTCACCATTTAACAAGTGTCATTTAACAAGTGTAGAATTAAGTCCCTCCACCATTCTACAAGTGTGGCATAGCCCATTCACCATTTTACAAGTATGACATTAAGCCCATTCACCATTTTACAAGTATGGCATTAAGCCCATTCACCATTTTAGAAATATGGCATTAAGCCCATTCACCATTAAACAAGTGTAGAATTAAGCCCCTCCAACAATCTACAAGTGTAGCATTTAGCCCATTCACCATTTTACAAGTATGGCATTAAGCCCATTCACCATTTAACAAGTGTGGCATTAAGCCCATTCACCATTTAACAAGTGTGGCATAAAGTACATTCACCATTTAACAAGTATGGCATTAAGCCAATTCACCATTTTACAAGTATTGCATTAAGTCCATTCACCATTTAAGAAGTATGGAATTAAGCCTATTCACCATTTTACAAGTGTGGAATTAAGCCCATATACCATTTTACAAGTGTAGAATTTAGCCCATTCACCATTTTACAAGTATGGCATTAAGCACATTCACCATTTAACAAGTATGGCATTAAGCCCATTCACCATTTAACAAGTTTGGCATTAAGCCCATTCACCATTTAACAAGTGTGGCATTAAGCCCATTCACCATTTTTCAAGTATGACATTAAGCACATTCACCATTTTACAAGTATGGCATTAAGCACATTCACCATTTAACAAGTTTGGCATTAAGCCCATTCACCATTTAACAAGTATGGTATTAAGCCCATTCACCATTTTACAAGTGTGGAATTAAGACCATTTCAAATTTTACAAGTGTGGCATTAAGCCCATTCACCATTTTACAAGAGTGGCATTAAGACCAATCCCCATTTTACAAGTGTGGCATTAAGCCCATTCTCGATTTTACAAGTGTGGCATTAAGCCCATTCACCATTTAACAAGTGTGGAATTAAGCCCCATTCACCATTTTACAAGTATGGCATAAGCCCATTCTTGATTTTACAAGTGTGGAATTAAGCCCATTCACCATTTAACAAGTGTGGATTTAAGCCCATTCACCATTTTACAAGTGTGGCATTAAGCCAATTCACCATTTTACAAGTATTGCATTAAGTCCATTCACCATTTAATAAGTATGGAATTAAGCCCATTTACCATTTGACAAAGGTGGCATTAAGCCCCTTCACCATTTTACAAGGGTAGAATTAAGCATTATAAGCCCATTCAACATTTTACAAGTGTGGAATTAAGCCCATTTACCATTTGACAAGTGTGGCATTAAGCCCCTTCCCCATTTTACAAGGGTAGCATTAAGCATTATAAGCCCATTCAACATTTTACAAGTGTGGAATTAAGCCCATTTACCATTTGACAAGTGTGGCATTAAGCCCATTCACCATTTTACAAGAGTGGAATTAAGCCCATGCACCATTTTACAAGTGTGGCATTAAGCCCATTTTTGATTTTACAAGTGTGGAATTAAGCCCATTCACCATTTTACAAATGTGGCATTAAGCCCATTCACCATTTAACAAGTATGGCATTAAGAGTATTCACCATTTTACAAGTATGGCATTAAGCCCATTCACCGTTTAATCAGTATGGCATTAAGCCCCTTCACCATTTAACAAGTTTGGAATTAAGCCCATTCACCATTTAACAAGTGTGGCATTAAGCCAATTCACCATTTTACAAGTATTGCATTAAGTCCATTCACCATTTAAGAAGTATGGAATTAAGCCCATTCACCATTTTACAATTGTGGGATTAAGCCCATATACCATTTTACAAGTGTAGAATTTAGCCCATTCACCATTTTACAAGTATAGCATTAAGCACATTCACCATTTAACAAGTATGGCATTAAGCCCATTCACCATTTAACAAGTATGGCATTAAGCCCATTCACCATTTTACAAGTGTGGCATTAAGCCCATTCACCATTTTACAAGTGTGGAATTAAGCCCATTCACCATTTTACAAGTGTGGCATTAAGCCCATTCACCATTTAACGAGTATGGCATTAAGCCCATTCACAATTTTACAAGAGTGGAATTAATGCTTAATTGCCCCTTCACCATTTTACAAGTGTTGAATTAAGCCCATTCACCATTTTACAAGTGTGGCATTAAGCCCATTCACCATTTAACAAGTGTGGAATTTAGCCCCATTCACCATTTTACAAGTATGGCATTAAGCCCATTCACCAATTAACAGGTGTGGAATTAAGCCCCTTCACCATTTAACAAGTGTGGCATTGAGCCCATTCACCATTTTACAAGAGTGGAATTAAGCCCATTCACCATTTTACAAGTATGGCATTAAGCCCATTCACCATTTAACAGGTGTGGAATTAAGCCCGTTCACCATTTAACATGTGTGGCATTGAGCCCATTCACCATTTTACAAGAGTGGAATTAAGCCCATTCACCATTTTACAAGTATGGCATTAAGCCCATTCACCATTTAACAGGTGTGGAATTAAGCCCCTTCACCATTTAACAAGTGTGGCATTGAGCCCATTCACCATTTTACAAGTGTAGAATTAAGCCCATTCACCATTTTACATTTGTAGAATTAAGCCCATTCACGATTTTACAAGTGTAGAATTAAGCCCATTCACCATTTTACATTTGTACAGTTAAGCCCATTCACCATTTTGCAAGTGTAAAATCAAGCTCATTCACCATTTTACAAGTGTGGCATTAAGCCCATTCTCCATTTTACAAGAATGGCATTAATCCCATTCATCAATTAACAAGTATGACATTAAGCTCATTCACCATTTAACAAGAGTGGCATAAAGCCCATTCACCATTTTACAATTGTGGAATTAAGCCCATTCAACATTTAACAAGTGTGGCATTTTGCCCCTACACCATATAACAAGTGTGGTACTAACACCATTCACCTTTTTACAAGTCTGGCATTTAGCCCATTTACCATTTAACAAGTGTGGCATTTAGCCCCTAAAACCATTTAATACTTGTGGAATTAAGTCCATTCATCATTTAACAAGTGTGGCATTTAGCCACTACACTATTTAACAAGTGTGGGATTTAGCCCATTCACCATTGTTTAAAAGGGCAGAATTTAGCCTGTCCATCATTTTACAAGTATGGCATTGAGACCATTCACCTGTTTACAAGTGTGGCATTTAGCTCATTCACATTTAACAAGTGTGACATTTAGCGCCTACACCATTTAACAAATGTGGAATGAAACCCTTCCACCATTTTATAAGTGTGGCATTAAGCCAATTTACCATTTTACAAGTGTGGCATTAAGCCCATTCACCATTTAACAAATGTGGAATTAAGCCCCTCCACCATTTTACAATTGTGGCATTAAGCCCCTTCACCGTTTAACAAGTGTGGCATAAAGCCCATTCACCATTTTACAAGTATGGCATTAATCCCATTCACCATTTAACAAGAGTGGAATTAAGCCCATTCAACATTGAACAAGTATGGCATATAGCCCTAACACCAGTATAAGTGTTTCATTGAGACCATTCACCTTTTTACAAGTGTAGAATCAAGCTCATTCAGCATTTTACAAGAGTGGCATTAAGCCCATTCACTATTTTACAAGTATGGCATTTAGCACTTACACCATTTAACAAGTATGAATTTAAGCCCATTTACCATTTAACAAGTGTGGCATTTAGCCCATTTACCATTTAACAAGTGTGGCATTTAGCCCTTACACCATATAACAAGTGTGGCATAAAGACCATTCACCTTTTAACAAAGTGTGGCATTTAGCCCTTACACCATTCAACACGTGTGGCATTTAGCCCTTACACTATATAACAAGTGTGGAATTAAGCCCATTCACTATTTTACAAGTGTAGAATTAAGCCCATTCACAATTTTACAAGTATGGCATTAATCCCATTCACCATTTAAAAAGTATGGCATTAAGCCCAGTCACCATTTAACAAGTGTAGAACTAAGCCCCACCCCCATTTTACAAGTGTGGCATTTAGCCCTTACACCATTTAACACGTGTGGAATAAAGCCCATTCATCATTTAACAAGTGTGGCATTTAGCCCCTACACCCTTTAACAAGTGTGGGATTTAGCCCATTCACCATTGTTTAGAAGGGCAGAATTAAGCCCGTCCACCATTTTACAAGTATGGCATTGAGACCATTCACCATTTTACAAGTGTGGCATTTAGCTCATTCACATTTAACAAGGGTGACATTTAGGCGCCTACACCATTTAACAAATTTGAAATGAAGCCCATTCACCATTTAACAAGTGTAGAATTAAGCCCTTCCACCATTTTACAAGTGTGGCATTAAGCCAATTCACCATTTTACAGCTGTGGCATTAAGCCCATTCACCATTTAACAAGTGTGGAATTAAGCCCCTCCACCATTTTACAAGTGTGGCATTAAGCACATTCACTATTTGACAAGTATGGCATTAAACCCATTCAACATTTAACAAGTGTAGAATAAAGCCCCTTCATCATTTAACAATTGTGGCATTAAGCCCTTCCACCATTTAACAAGTGTGGCATTAAGCCCCCCCCACCATTTTACAAGTGTGGCATTAAGCCCATTCACCATTTTACAAGTGTGGCATTAAGCCCATTCACTATTTTACAAGTGTACAATTAAGCCCATTCACCATTTAACAAGTGTGGCATTAAGACCAATCACCATATTACAAGTATGGCATTAAGCCCATTAACCATTTAACAAGTGTGGCATAAAGCCCATTCATCATTTTACAAGTGTGGAATTAAGCCCATTCACCATTTTACAAGTGTGGAATTAAGCCCATTCACTATTTTACAAGTGTAGAATTAAGCCCATTCACAATTTTACAAGTATGGCATTAATCCCATTCACCATTTTAAAAGTATGGCATTAAGCCCAGTCACCATTTAACAAGTGTAGAACTAAGCCCCACCCCCATTTTACAAGTGTGGCATTAAGCCTATTCACCATTTAACAAGTGTGGAATTAAGCCCATTCACCATTTAACAAGTGTGGCATTAAGTCCATTCACCATTTAAGAAGTATGGCATTAAGCTTATTCACCATCTTACAAGTGTAGAATTAAGCCCATTCACCATTTTACAAGTGAACAATTAAGCCCATTCACCATTTAACAAGTGTGGAATTAAGCCCATTCACCATTTAACAAGTGTGGAATTAAGCCCATTCACCATTTTACAAGTGTGGAATTAAAACCATTCACTATTTTACAAGTGAACAATTAAGTCCATTCACCATTTAACAAGTGTGGAATTAAG
This sequence comes from Cerastoderma edule, assembly GCA_947846245.1. Lineage (NCBI taxonomy): Eukaryota > Metazoa > Mollusca > Bivalvia > Cardiida > Cardiidae > Cerastoderma > Cerastoderma edule. The sequence continues at coordinate 1,767,260 of OX401404.1, forward strand.
CCCATTCACCATTTTACAAGTGTGGAATTAAAACCATTCACTATTTTACAAGTGTAGAATTTAGCCCATTCACAATTTTACAAGTATGGCATTAATCCCATTCACCATTTAAAAAGTATGGCATTAAGCCCATTCACCATTTAACAAGTGTAGAACTAAGCCCCACCCCCATTTTACAAGTGTGGCATTAAGCCTATTCACCATTTAACAAGTGTGGAATTAAGCCAATTCACCATTTTACAAGTATTGCATTAAGTCCATTCACCATTTAAGAAGTATGGAATTAAGCCCATTCACCATTTTACAATTGTGGGATTAAGCCCATATACCATTTTACAAGTGTAGAATTTAGCCCATTCACCATTTTACAAGTATGGCATTAAGCACATTCACCATTTAACAAGTATGGCATTAAGCCCATTCACCATTTAACAAGTATGGCATTAAGCCCATTCACCATTTTACAGGTGTGGCATTAAGCCCATTCACCATTTAACAAGTGTGGAATTAAGCCCCTCCACCATTTTACAAGTGTGGCATTAAGCACATTCACTATTTGACAAGTATGGCATTAAACCCATTCAACATTTAACAAGTGTAGAATAAAGCCCCTTCATCATTTAACAATTGTGGCATTAAGCCCTTCCACCATTTTACAAGTGTGGCATTAAGCCCCCCCCCCACCATTTTACAAGTGTGGCATTAAGCCCATTCACCATTTTACAAGTGTGGCATTAAGCCCATTCACTATTTTACAAGTGTACAATTAAGCCCATTCACCATTTAACAAGTGTGGCATTAAGACCAATCACCATATTACAAGTGTGGCATTAAGCCCATTCATCATTTTACAAGTGTACAATTAAGCCCACCCCCATTTTACAAGTGTGGCATTAAGCCTATTCACCATTTAACAAGTGTTGAATTAAGCCCATTCACCATTTAACAAGTGTGGCATTAAGCCCATTCACCATTTAAGAAGTATGGCATTAAGCTTATTCACCATCTTACAAGTGTAGAATTAAGCCCATTCACCATTTTACAAGTGATCAATTAAGCCCATTCACCATTTAACAAGTGTGGAATTAAGCCCATTCACCATTTAACAAGTGTGGAATTAAGCCCATTCACCATTTTACAAGTGTGGAATTAAAACCATTCACTATTTTACAAGTGATCAATTAAGTCCATTCACCATTTAACAAGTGTGGAATTAAGCCCATTCACCATTTTACAATTGTGGAATTAAAACCATTCACTATTTTACAAGTGTAAAATTTAGCCCATTCACAATTTTACAAGTATGGCATTAATCCCATTCACCATTTAAAAAGTATGGCATTAAGCCCATTCACCATTTAACAAGTGTAGAACTAAGCCCCACCCCCATTTTACAAGTGTGGCATTAAGCCAATTCACCATTTTACAAGTATTGCATTAAGTCCATTCACCATTTAAGAAGTATGGAATTAAGCCCATACACCATTTTACAATTGTGGGATTAAGCCCATATACCATTTTACAAGTGTAGAATTTAGCCCATTCACCATTTTACAAGTATGGCATTAAGCACATTCACCATTTAACAAGTATGGCATTAAGCCCATTCACCATTTAACAAGTATGGCATTAAGCCCATTCACCATTTTACAGGTGTGGCATTAAGCCCATTCACCATTTAACAAGTGTGGAATTAAGCCCCTCCACCATTTTACAAGTGTGGCATTAAGCACATTCACTATTTGACAAGTATGGCATAAAACCCATTCAACATTTAACAAGTGTAGAATAAAGCCCCTTCATCATTTGACAATTATGGCATTAAGACCAATCACCATATTACAAGTATGGCATTAAGCCCATTAACCATTTAACAAGTGTGGCATAAAGCCCATTCATCATTTTACAAGTGTGGAATTAAGCCCATTCACCATTTTACAAGTGTGGAATTAAGCCCATTCACTATTTTACAAGTGTAGAATTAAGCCCATTCACAATTTTACAAGTATGGCATTAATCCCATTCACCAATTAAAAAGTATGGCATTAAGCCCAGTCACCATTTAACAAGTGTAGAACTAAGCCCCACCCCCATTTTACAAGTGTGGCATTAAGCCTATTCACCATTTAACAAGTGTTGAATTTAGCCCATTCACCATTTTACAAGTATGGCATTAAGCACATTCACCATTTAACAAGTATGGCATTAAGCCCATTCACCATTTAACAAGTATGGCATTAAGCCCATTCACCATTTTACAAGTGTGGCATTAAGCCCATTCTCGATTTTACAAGTGTGGAATTAAGCCCATTCACCATTTTACAAGTGTGGCATTAAGCCCATTCACCATTTAACAAGTATGGCATTAATGCTTAATTGCCCCTTCACCATTTTACAAGTGTTGAATTAAGCCCATTCACCATTTTACAAGTGTGGCATTAAGCCCATTCTCGATTTTACAAGTGTGGAATTAAGCCCATTCACCATTTTACAAGTGTGGCATTAAGCCCATTCACAATTTTACAAGAGTGGAATTAATGCTTAATTGCCCCTTCACCATTTTACAAGTGTTGAATTAAGCCCATTCACCATTTTACAAGTGTGGCATTAAGCCCATTCACCATTTAACAAGTGTGGAATTAAGCCCCATTCACCATCTAAAAAGTATTGCATTAAGCCCATTCACCATTTAACAGGTGTGGAATTAAGCCCCTTCACCATTTAACAAGTGTGGCATTGAGCCCATTCACCATTTTACAAGAGTGGAATTAAGCCCATTCACCATTTTACAAGTGTGGCATTAAGCCCATTCACCATTTAACAGGTGTGGAATTAAGCCCCTTCACCATTTAACAAGTGTGGCATTGAGCCCATTCACCATTTTACAAGAGTGGAATTAAGCCCATTCACCATTTTACAAGTATGGCATTAAGCCCATTCACCATTTAACAGGTGTGGAATTAAGCCCCTTCACCATTTGACAAGTGTGGCATTGAGCCCAATCACCATTTTACAAGTGTAGAATTAAGCCCATTCACCATTTTACATTTGTAGAATTAAGCCCATTCACCATTTTACAAGTGTAGAATTAAGCCCATTCACTATTTTACATTTGTACAATTAAGCCCATTCACCATTTTGCAAGTGTAAAATCAAGCTCATTCACCATTTTACAAGTGTGGCATTAAGCCCATTCACCATTTTACAAGAATGGCATTAATCCCATTCATCAATTAACAAGTATGACATTAAGCTCATTCACCATTTAACAAGAGTGGCATAAAGCCCATTCACCATTTTACAATTGTGGAATTAAGCCCATTCAACATTTAACAAGTGTGGCATTTCGCCCCTACACCATATAACAAGTGTGGTATTAACACCATTCACCTTTTTACAAGTCTGGCATTTAGCCCTAAAACCATTTAATACTTGTGGAATTAAGTCCATTCATCATTTAACAAGTGTGGCATTTAGCCCCTACACTATTTAACAAGTGTGGGATTTAGCCCATTCACCATTGTTTAAAAGGGCAGAATTTAGCCTGTCCATCATTTTACAAGTATGGCATTGAGACCATTTAGCTCATTCACATTTAACAAGTGTGACATTTAGCGCCTACACCATTTAACAAATGTGGAATGAAACCCTTCCACCATTTTATAAGTGTGGCATTAAGCCAATTTACCATTTTACAAGTGTGGCATTAAGCCCATTCACCATTTAACAAATGTGGAATTAAGCCCCTCCACCATTTTACAATTGTGGCATTAAGCCTCTTCACCGTTTAACAAGTTCGGCATAAAGCCCATTCACCATTTTACAAGTATGGCATTAATCCCATTCACCATTTAACAAGAGTGGAATTAAGCCCATTCAACATTGAACAAGTGTGGCATATAGCCCTAACACCAGTATAAGTGTTTCATTGAGACCATTCACCTTTTTACAAGTGTAGAATCAAGCTCATTCACCATTTTACAAGAGTGGCATTAAGCCCATTCACTATTTTACAAGTATGGCATTTAGCACTTACACCATTTAACAAGTATGAATTTAAGCCCATTTACCATTTAACAAATGTGGCATTTAGCCCATTTACCATTTAACAAGTGTGGCATTTAGCCCTTACACCATATACCAAGTGTGGCATAAAGACCATTCACCTTTTAACAAAGTGTGGCATTTAGCCCTTACACCATTTAACACGTGTGGCATTTAGCCCTTACACCATATAACAAGTGTGGCATAAAGACCATTCACCTTTTAACAAAGTGTGGCATTTAGCCCTTACACCATTTAACACGTGTGGAATTAAGCCCATTCATCATTTAACAAGTGTGGCATTTAGCCCCTACACCCTTTAACAAGTGTGGGATTTAGCCCATTCACCATTGTTTAGAAGGGCAGAATTAAGCCCGTCCACCATTTTACAAGTATGGCATTGAGACCATTCACCATTTTACAAGTGTGGCATTTAGCTCATTCACATTTAACAAGGGTGACATTTAGGCGCCTACACCATTTAACAAATGTGAAATGAAGCCCATTCACCATTTAACAAGTGTAGAATTAAGCCCTTCCACCATTTTACAAGTGTGGCATTAAGCCAATTCACCATTTTACAGGTGTGGCATTAAGCCCATTCACCATTTAACAAGTGTGGAATTAAGCCCCTCCACCATTTTACAAGTGTGGCATTAAGCACATTCACTATTTGACAAGTATGGCATTAAACCCATTCAACATTTAACAAGTGTAGAATAAAGCCCCTTCATCATTTAACAATTGTGGCATTAAGCCCTTCCACCATTTTACAAGTGTGGCATTAAGCCCCCCCACCATTTTACAAGTGTAGCATTAAGCCCATTCACCATTTTACAAGTGTGGCATTAAGCCCATTCACTATTTTACAAGTGTACAATTAAGCCCATTCACCATTTAACAAGTGTGGCATTAAGACCAATCACCATATTACAAGTATGGCATTAAGCCCATTAACCATTTAACAAGTGTGGCATAAAGCCCATTCATCATTTTACAAGTGTGATATTAAGCCCATTCACCATTTTACAAGTGTGGAATTAAGCCCATTCACTATTTTACAAGTGTAGAATTAAGCCCATTCACAATTTTACAAGTATGGCATTAATCCCATTCACCATTTAAAAAGTATGGCATTAAGCCCAGTCACCATTTAACAAGTGTAGAACTAAGCCCCACCCCCATTTTACAAGTGTGGCATTAAGCCTATTCACCATTTAACAAGTGTTGAATTAAGCCCATTCACCATTTAACAAGTGTGGCATTATGCCCATTCACCATTTAAGAAGTATGGCATTAAGCTTATTCACCATCTTACAAGTGTAGAATTAAGCCCATTCACCATTTTACAAGTGATCAATTAAGCCCATTCACCATTTAACAAGTGTGGAATTAAGCCCATTCACCATTTAACAAGTGTGGAATTAAGCCCATTCACCATTTTACAAGTGTGGAATTAAAACCATTCACTATTTTACAAGTGTAGAATTTAGCCCATTCACAATTTTACAAGTATGGCATTAATCCCATTCACCATTTAAAAAGTATGGCATTAAGCCCATTCACCATTTAACAAGTGTAGAACTAAGCCCCACCCCCATTTTACAAGTGTGGCATTAAGCCTATTCACCATTTAACAAGTGTGGAATTAAGCCAATTCACCATTTTACAAGTATTGCATTAAGTCCATTCACCATTTAAGAAGTATGGAATTAAGCCCATTCACCATTTTACAATTGTGGGATTAAGCCCATATACCATTTTACAAGTGTAGAATTTAGCCCATTCACCATTTTACAAGTATGGCATTAAGCCCATTCACCATTTAACAAGTATGGCATTAAGCCCATTCACCATTTAACAAGTATGGCATTAAGCCCATTCACCATTTTACAGGTGTGGCATTAAGCCCATTCACCATTTAACAAGTGTGGAATTAAGCCCCTCCACCATTTTACAAGTGTGGCATTAAGCACATTCACTATTTGACAAGTATGGCATTAAACCCATTCAACATTTAACAAGTGTAGAATAAAGCCCCTTCATCATTTAGCAATTGTGGCATTAAGCCCTTCCACCATTTTACAAGTGTGGCATTAAGCCCCCCCCCCACCATTTTACAAGTGTGGCATTAAGCCCATTCACCATTTTACAAGTGTGGCATTAAGCCCATTCACTATTTTACAAGTGTACAATTAAGCCCATTCACCATTTAACAAGTGTGGCATTAAGACCAATCACCATATTACAAGTGTGGCATTAAGCCCATTCACTATTTTACAAGTGTACAATTAAGCCCACCCCCATTTTACAAGTGTGGCATTAAGCCTATTCACCATTTAACAAGTGTTGAATTAAGCCCATTCACCATTTAACAAGTGTGGCATTAAGCCCATTCACCATTTAAGAAGTATGGCATTAAGCTTATTCACCATCTTACAAGTGTAGAATTAAGCCCATTCACCATTTTACAAGTGATCAATTAAGCCCATTCACCATTTAACAAGTGTGGAATTAAGCCCATTCACCATTTAACAAGTGTGGAATTAAGCCCATTCACCATTTTACAAGTGTGGAATTAAAACCATTCACTATTTTACAAGTGATCAATTAAGTCCATTCACCATTTAACAAGTGTGGAATTAAGCCCATTCACCATTTTACAAGTGTGGAATTAAGCCCATTCACTACTTTACAAGTGTAGAATTAAGCCCATTCACAATTTTACAAGTATGGCATTAATCCCATTCACCAATTAAAAAGTATGGCATTAAGCCCAGTCACCATTTAACAAGTGTAGAACTAAGCCCCACCCCCATTTTACAAGTGTGGCATTAAGCCTATTCACCATTTAACGAGTGTTGAATTTAGCCCATTCACCATTTTACAAGTATGGCATTAAGCACATTCACCATTTAACAAGTATGGCATTAAGCCCATTCACCATTTAACAAGTATGGCATTAAGCCCATTCAACATTTTACAAGTGTGGCATTAAGCCCATTCTCGATTTTACAAGTGTGGAATTAAGCCCATTCACCATTTTACAAGTGTGGCATTAAGCCCATTCACCATTTAACAAGTATGGCATTAATGCTTAATTGCCCCTTCACCATTTTACAAGTGTTGAATTAAGCCCATTCACCATTTTACAAGTGTGGCATTAAGCCCATTCTCGATTTTACAAGTGTGGAATTAAGCCCATTCACCATTTTACAAGTGTGGCATTAAGCCCATTCACAATTTTACAAGAGTGGAATTAATGCTTAATTGCCCCTTCACCATTTTACAAGTGTTGAATTAAGCCCATTCACCATTTTACAAGTGTGGCATTAAGCCCATTCACCATTTAACAAGTGTGGAATTTAGCCCCATTCACCATTTTACAAGTATGGCATTAAGCCCATTCACCAATTAACAGGTGTGGAATTAAGCCCCTTCACCATTTAACAAGTGTGGCATTGAGCCCATTCACCATTTTACAAGAGTGGAATTAAGCCCATTCACCATTTTACAAGTGTGGCATTAAGCCCATTCACCATTTAACAGGTGTGGAATTAAGCCCCTTCACCATTTAACAAGTGTGGCATTGAGCCCATTCACCATTTTACAAGAGTGGAATTAAGCCCATTCACCATTTTACAAGTATGGCATTAAGCCCATTCACCATTTAACAGGTGTGGAATTAAGCCCCTTCACCATTTGACAAGTGTGGCATTGAGCCCAATCACCATTTTACAAGTGTAGAATTAAGCCCATTCACCATTTTACATTTGTAGAATTAAGCCCATTCACCATTTTACAAGTGTAGAATTAAGCCCATTCACTATTTTACATTTGTACAATTAAGCCCATTCACCATTTTGCAAGTGTAAAATCAAGCTCATTCACCATTTTACAAGTGTGGCATTAAGCCCATTCACCATTTTACAAGAATGGCATTAATCCCATTCATCAATTAACAAGTATGACATTAAGCTCATTCACCATTTAACAAGAGTGGCATAAAGCCCATTCACCATTTTACAATTGTGGAATTAAGCCCATTCAACATTTAACAAGTGTGGCATTTCGCCCCTACACCATATAACAAGTGTGGTATTAACACCATTCACCTTTTTACAAGTCTGGCATTTAGCCCTAAAACCATTTAATACTTGTGGAATTAAGTCCATTCATCATTTAACAAGTGTGGCATTTAGCCCCTACACTATTTAACAAGTGTGGGATTTAGCCCATTCACCATTGTTTAAAAGGGCAGAATTTAGCCTGTCCATCATTTTACAAGTATGGCATTGAGACCATTTAGCTCATTCACATTTAACAAGTGTGACATTTAGCGCCTACACCATTTAACAAATGTGGAATGAAACCCTTCCACCATTTTATAAGTGTGGCATTAAGCCAATTTACCATTTTACAAGTGTGGCATTAAGCCCATTCACCATTTAACAAATGTGGAATTAAGCCCCTCCACCATTTTACAATTGTGGCATTAAGCCTCTTCACCGTTTAACAAGTTCGGCATAAAGCCCATTCACCATTTTACAAGTATGGCATTAATCCCATTCACCATTTAACAAGAGTGGAATTAAGCCCATTCAACATTGAACAAGTGTGGCATATAGCCCTAACACCAGTATAAGTGTTTCATTGAGACCATTCACCTTTTTACAAGTGTAGAATCAAGCTCATTCACCATTTTACAAGAGTGGCATTAAGCCCATTCACTATTTTACAAGTATGGCATTTAGCACTTACACCATTTAACAAGTATGAATTTAAGCCCATTTACCATTTAACAAATGTGGCATTTAGCCCATTTACCATTTAACAAGTGTGGCATTTAGCCCTTACACCATATAACAAGTGTGGCATAAAGACCATTCACCTTTTAACAAAGTGTGGCATTTAGCCCTTACACCATTTAACACGTGTGGCATTTAGCCCTTACACCATATAACAAGTGTGGCATAAAGACCATTCACCTTTTAACAAAGTGTGGCATTTAGCCCTTACACCATTTAACACGTGTGGAATTAAGCCCATTCATCATTTAACAAGTGTGGCATTTAGCCCCTACACCCTTTAACAAGTGTGGGATTTAGCCCATTCACCATTGTTTAGAAGGGCAGAATTAAGCCCGTCCACCATTTTACAAGTATGGCATTGAGACCATTCACCATTTTACAAGTGTGGCATTTAGCTCATTCACATTTAACAAGGGTGACATTTAGGCGCCTACACCATTTAACAAATGTGAAATGAAGCCAATTCACCATTTAACAAGTGTAGAATTAAGCCCTTCCACCATTTTACAAGTGTGGCATTAAGCCAATTCACCATTTTACAGGTGTGGCATTAAGCCCATTCACCATTTAACAAGTGTGGAATTAAGCCCCTCCACCATTTTACAAGTGTGGCATTAAGCACATTCACTATTTGACAAGTATGGCATTAAACCCATTCAACATTTAACAAGTGTAGAATAAAGCCCCTTCATCATTTAACAATTGTGGCATTAAGCCCTTCCACCATTTTACAAGTGTGGCATTAAGCCCCCCCACCATTTTACAAGTGTAGCATTAAGCCCATTCACCATTTTACAAGTGTGGCATTAAGCCCATTCACTATTTTACAAGTGTACAATTAAGCCCATTCACCATTTAACAAGTGTGGCATTAAGACCAATCACCATATTACAAGTATGGCATTAAGCCCATTAACCATTTAACAAGTGTGGCATAAAGCCCATTCATCATTTTACAAGTGTGATATTAAGCCCATTCACCATTTTACAAGTGTGGAATTAAGCCCATTCACTATTTTACAAGTGTAGAATTAAGCCCATTCACAATTTTACAAGTATGGCATTAATCCCATTCACCATTTAAAAAGTATGGCATTAAGCCCAGTCACCATTTAACAAGTGTAGAACTAAGCCCCACCCCCATTTTACAAGTGTGGCATTAAGCCTATTCACCATTTAACAAGTGTTGAATTAAGCCCATTCACCATTTAACAAGTGTGGCATTAAGCCCATTCACCATTTAAGAAGTATGGCATTAAGCTTATTCACCATCTTACAAGTGTAGAATTAAGCCCATTCACCATTTTACAAGTGATCAATTAAGCCCATTCACCATTTAACAAGTGTGGAATTAAGCCCATTCACCATTTAACAAGTGTGGAATTAAGCCCATTCACCATTTTACAAGTGTGGAATTAAAACCATTCACTATTTTACAAGTGTAGAATTTAGCCCATTCACAATTTTACAAGTATGGCATTAATCCCATTCACCATTTAAAAAGTATGGCATTAAGCCTATTCACCATTTAACAAGTGTAGAACTAAGCCCCACCCCCATTTTACAAGTGTGGCATTAAGCCTATTCACCATTTAACAAGTGTGGAATTAAGCCCATTTACCATTTGACAAGTGTGGCATTAAGCCCATTCACCATTTTACAAGTATGGCATTAAGCCCATTCACCTTTTTACAAGTGTTGCATTAAGCCCTTTCACCATTTTAAAAGTAATGCATTAAGCATCTCCATCATTTAATAAGTGTGGCATTCAGCCCATTCATCATTTTACAAGTGTGGCATTAAGCCATTTCACCATTTAATAAGTGTGGAATTAAGCCCATTCCCCATTTTACAAGTGTAGAATTAAAAGCCCATTCACCATTTTAAAAGTGTAGAATTAGGCCCAATCACCATTTTACAAGTGTAGAATGAACCCCATTTACCATTTTACAAGTGTTGAATTAAGCCAATTCACCATTTTACAATTTGGCATTAAGTCCATTCACCATTTAACAAGTTTGGCATTAAGCCCATTCACCATTTTACAAGTATGGAATGAAGCCCATTCACCATTTTACAAGAATGGCATTAAGCCCATTTACCATTTTACAAGTGTTTAATTGAGCCATTTCACCATTTTTTAAGTATGGCATTAAGCTCATTCACCATTTAATAAGTGTGGCATAAAGTCCATTCACCATTTAAGAAGTATGGAATTAAGCCCATTCACCATTTTACAAGTGTGGAATTAAGCCCATATACCATTTTACAAGTGTAGAATTTAGCCCATTCACCATTTTACAAGTGTGGCATTAAGCACATTCACCATTTAACAAGTGTGTTATTAAGCCCATTCACCATTTAACAAGTTTGGCATTAAGCCCATTCACCATTTAACAAGTATGGCATAAAGCCCATTCATCATTTAAAAAGTTTGGCACTAAGCCCATTCACCATTTAACAAGTTTGGCATTAAGCCCCTTTTTGATTTTACAAGTGTGGAATTAAGTCCATTCACCATTTAACAAGTTTGGCATTAAGCCCATTCACCATTTTACAAGTATGGAATGAAACCCATTCACCATTTTACAAGAATGGCATTAAGCCCATTTACCATTTTACAAGTGTGTAATTAAGCCATTTCACCATTTTTTAAGTATGGCATTAAGCTCATTCACCATTTAATAAGTGTGGCATAAAGTCCATTCACCATTTAACAAGTATGGCATTAAGCCAATTCACGATTTTACAAGTATTGCATTAAGTCCATTCACCATTTAAGAAGTATGGAATTAAGCCCATTCACCATTTTACAAGTGTGGAATTAAGCCCATATACCATTTTACAAGTGTAGAATTTAGCCCATTCACCATTTTACAAGTGTGGCATTAAGCACATTCACCATTTAACAAGTGTGTTATTAAGCCCATTCACCATTTAACAAGTTTGGCATTAAGCCCATTCACCATTTAACAAGTATGGCATAAAGCCCATTCATCATTTAAAAAGTTTGGCACTAAGCCCATTCACCATTTAACAAGTTTGGCATTAAGCCCCTTTTTGATTTTACAAGTGTGGAATTAAGTCCATTCACCATTTAACAAGTTTGGCATTAAGCCCATTCACCATTTTACAAGTATGGAATGAAACCCATTCACCATTTTACAAGAATGGCATTAAGCCAATTTACCATTTTACAAGTGTGTAATTAAGCCATTTCACCATTTTTTAAGTATGGCATTAAGCTCATTCACCATTTAATAAGTGTGGCATAAAGTCCATTCACCATTTAACAAGTATGGCATTAAGCCAATTCACGATTTTACAAGTATTGCATTAAGTCCATTCACCATTTAAGAAGTATGGAATTAAGCCCATTCACCATTTTACAAGTGTGGAATTAAGCCCATATACCATTTTACAAGTGTAGAATTTAGCCCATTCACCATTTTACAAGTGTGGCATTAAAGCCCATTCACCATTTAACAAGTGTGTTATTAAGCCCATTCACCATTTAACAAGTTTGGCATTAAGCCCATTCACCATTTAACAAGTATGGCATAAAGCCCATTCACCATTTAACAAGTTTGGCATTAAGCCCATTCACCATTTAACAAGTATGGCATAAAGCCCATTCATCATTTAACAAGTTTGGCATTAAGCACATTCACCATTTAACAAGTATGGCATTAAGCCCATTCACCATTTAACAAGTTTGGTATTAAGCCCATTCACCATTTAACAAGTATGGCATTAAGCCCATTCACCATTTTACAAGTGTGGAATTAAGACCATTTCAAATTTTACAAGTGTGGCATTAAGCCCATTCACCATTTTACAAGTATGGCATTAAGCCCAATCACCATTTTACAAGTGTGGCATTAGCCCACTCCACCATTTTACAAGTATGGCATTAAGCCCATTCACCGTTTAATATATGACAATATAAGTATTTTCTCCCCAAAGTAAGCTAATTCTCATTTCTCCACACAGTTGTATTTAGATCGAAAGGCATATTCACTATGCAAGGATTTTTACAAAAACATACCATCGAGTTCCCAGGGACATATGACATAATACCTGTACAAAATATATCGTCAATACAGGTATTATGACATATGTCCCTGTGATTGGGTTGAGAGAGCGGTCTAGAGGCAATGCCTTAGTCCATATTAACAATACCAACCACTTTGGGTCTAAATGGCATATTCGTGTAGCAGACGCCATTTTTCGTATATATGATTTGGAGTCAAGAGAAATGCCGAGTGGTAGAATTCATATGTTGTTCTCCAAAAACTGAACTGAACCCGACCAAATTGAACTTCTAAACATGGTTTTGTGCTTGCATAAACCAACAATTTTAACTTGATGATTATCAACTTTTCATCAATGAATACCGAAAGGTTGCTTATGTGTAACCGGTGAGCAACCGGTGAAAGTGGCGTTGGCGGTGGCAGTGACGGTGACGGTGGTGACGCTGGCAGTGACAGTGACGGTGGCGGTAACAGTGACGGTGACAGTGGCGGTGGTGGACGCGGTGGCAGTGACGGTGACAGTGGCGGTGACGGTGGTGGTTGCGGTGGCGGTGGCGGTAACAGTGATAGTAGCGGTGACATTGACAGTGACGGTGACGGTGACGTTGGCAGTGGTGGTGGTGTAGGCGGTGACGGTGGCGGTGACAGTGACGTTGGCGATGACAGTGACGGTGACGGTGATGGTGACGGTGACAGTGGCGGTGATGGTGACGGTGACGTTGATAGTGGCGGTGATGGTGACGGTGGCGGTGACAGTGACAGTGGCGATGACAGTGACGGTGACGGTGACAGTGGCGGTGATGGTGACAGTGGCGGTGACAGTGACGGTTACGGTTGCGGTGACAGTGGCGGTGACGGTGGAAGTGGCGGTGGTGGTGGCGATGACGGTGGTTATGACAATGACGGTGGCGGTGACAGTGAAGGTGGTGGTGGCGGTTCCAGTGACGATGGTGGTGGTGGTGGTGACGCTGACGGTGGCAGTGACGGTGGTGGTGCTTTGACGTTGGTGGTGACAGTGGCGGTGACGGTAGCGGTGACAGTGAAAGTGGCGGTGGTGGTGACAGTGGCGGTGACAGTGGAGATGACAACGGCGGTGACGGTGATGGTGGCGGTGACAGTGATGGTGGCAGTGATGGTGGTGGTGGTGACGGTGGCGGTGACGGTGACGGTGACGGTGACGGTGACGGTGGCGGTGACAGTGGCGGTGGCGGTGGTGGTGGCGGTGACGTTGGTTGTGGCGGTGACGTTGGTTGTGACGGTGGCGGTGACGGTGGTGATGACGCACATCGGTGATATCGGTGGTCAAAAATCTTCAATCGGGACGATGATGATGATTAATTATCATTATTATTATTATTATCATTATTATTATAATCATTACTATTATTATTATTATTATTATTATTATTATTATTATTATTATTATTATTATTATTATTATTATTATTATTATTATTATTATTATTATTATTATTATTATTATTATTATTATTATTATTATTATTATTATTATAATTATTATATATTATTATTATTATCATTATAACTATAATTATTATTATCATTATTATTATTAAGAGTAACGTCTCTTGTCTTCTGGTTGTTCCGGATATAAGATTTGGCATAGCTTCTTCATCATTCGTCGGGCATCCGATTCGGCGTTTCGTCTATTAATGGAACGGATTGCCCATAATTTTTACGATGTGAGAGAGGAAGGTCGGATTTTCCACCATTTATTACGAAGGTGAGAAAGAGAAGGTGGCTGGGCAGGCGTTATTTGTGTAGGTGGGGAATAGTGTGACACAGCTTAGAGATGGCCTGTCTCTTTCCTTCTTCGTAAGGGGTAATTAGCTTATTGAGAACTGCCTCCTGAATTCAATATAAAGAAGACATGATAGTTTTCCCACAACATCAGAGAACAGTCTCTTATTTATTCAAATTTTTAACATGTAACATTTACAAGAATTGAAAACGTAATTAACTGCATGGACATCTAATATCATAGATATAAATTCGATAAGTAAGTGAACCAGTCCCGATGAAAACATTATAAAATTGTACTTAATTAATTGTTTGATTAATAAGTAAAGAAGATGATCTTTAATATTGAAAACATTAATCTAGGAAATAAATTAAAGTAACATTTTCTTACCTGAATTCATTAAAAAAAAAAAGACATGATGGTTTTCCCACTACATCACGTGTGGGCGCCGTGCATGGCCTTTTAACCATCATGCAATTATATGGACCATTCGAGATTTTCCAAATATGGACATGTGCACCGAGTTTGTTACCAGCAACGTTCATTGAGATAATTGTTTATGACATATTTAAACTTGCATCCAAAATTGCGGCTCGCTTTGTATTTACTCAATAAATAAAGTGTAAATCAACATCATATCCCTTTTAGATAGAATTATTTCAAGTTTGTAGAAACCCTGCATCTACCGGTATTGTTCACTGTTTTATCTTCACATCAGATGAGTTACATTTTGATCCTAATAGTACTCTTTCATCACATAGAAAGAACAAAAGCCGAATAACTTTGAATATATTAAACAGAAGGACAAAATGTTGGAATAAGACGCAAATTATCGAAATGGATGCGCTACAAGACAATGTCATAAATGTACGAGTATATGTATCTATATTTTTTAAAGATCTCTTATTTAGTTAAAGACAATCTCAAAACTAGCGGACGAGTTTTGGCATATTTGTCATCTGAAAGTATCATGATAAAAGGGAATCTTATTTAGCTGATTAGTCATCATTTTGTTTTTATATTGTGAATACTCGGCCATTGATCAGGCCTTGTCGTTGTAGCGTCAGATACATCTGTATATATTTGAAGGTGTGGCTATTTTGATTTATCACCACATCTACTATTATAAAAAAGAGTTTTTGGACGTGACGAGAACAAGTAACGATATTTGATATTCAGAGTTCATTTTTTCTAACCAGTTTTTCCTGTTTTTTTTTTTATTTCTTTAAACTACCCTGTGACAATGCAGACAAGGCGATAAAACGCTATTGTTACCCGAGTCATACCGCTGAAACGATTGGGCTTATGAACCGGAACACGGATAAAAATGGTAAGCTGTATTTCTTCTTATCTTTTCTTTATCCTTTTCTTATCTCCATAGACACTCGTAAGAAGATTGCATCGTCTTTTTCGAAATTAGTCGCGATTAAAGTGAAACACATTCGAACAGCTGTTCCAATCAGATATCTATATCTGTCACGTTTAAAATGTGTGACTGGGAAGAAAAGGAAAAGAGAATATGCCAAGCTAGAAGAGCATCCATCCATCCATCCATCCATCCATCCATCCATCCATCCATCCATCCATCCATCCATCCATCCATCCATCCATCCATCCATCCATCCATCCATCCATCCATCCATCCATCCATCCATCCATCCATCCATCCATCCATCCATCCATCCATCCATCCATCCATCCATCCATCCATCCATCCATCCATCCATCCAATCCATCCATCCACCGTCCGTCCGTCCGTCCGTCCGTCCGTCCGTCCGTCCGTCCGTCCATCCATCCATCCATCCATCCATCCATCCATCCATCCATCCATCCATCCATCCATCCATCCATCCATCCATCCATCCATCCATCCATCCATCCGTCCATCCATCCATCCATCCATCCATCCATCCATCCATCCATCCATCCATCCATCCATCCATCCATCCATCCATCCATCCATCCATCCATCCATCCATCCACCGCCCCCCACCCCACCCTTACCCCACCCTCCCACCCCGTCATCCCGTCATCCATCCATCCATCCATCGTAAATCATCCGTCATCCATCCATCCGTCCGTCCGTCCATCGTCCTTCATCCATCCGATCGGATTAGATTATCAGATCCATTCAATTACCGATGTTCTTACAGAGGATCAAATAGCAGGTATGCTTTTGTCTGACTCGTTTTGTGCTGTATTAAGACTCTGATAGGTTTGTACTCTATTTACCTATAAATTCTGTCGTTCAGATTGTTAATATAGCCATATTAATGAAAATGGCTCTGATAAATTGTGTTACTGATAGATTTTGTTATTATACAATTTAAAAGCATACTAGCGCTCAGAAAGACTGCAAAACTGGGTAAAGTGAGTTATACATTATGATAGAATATGTTGAAACATAGCGAAAAAAAACACAGGATCATTATAATATAATGCCTGCATTATTCATTGTCTATTTTTCAAAGTGCTATTTTAACAAATTTGGTGCCTACCAATTTAACTTGATTAATTACATTTTAGTAGCATCTAAAATAGCAAGGAAAGCTCGGATTAATAAGTGGCGATCACCTGGTTGTTAAAACAATCACGTAAAACACTTAAAAGAACCAATATTAACAACTGGAACATTCAAAATGAAGAATTTCCTGGGTTTTATTGGTTCCCAACTTTTCTCTGATGACGTTGTTTTATAACTTATCATTATCATCATAGTTTGAAAACTATTACTTCGTGCATCGTAACGAAATCAATACAGATACCAAAAGGTACCTTAGAATGTACGATTTGGCAAAGCGTTTTTGAAATCTGAGATTTAGTTAACATGTACGGGTAAAATATGTAATAACGCATAACGAACACATCACAGAGGTATTGAACGTTTGCACATCATATAAAGAACTTTGCACATGCTATAATAAAAACACCGCTACGTATGACAGTGCCGTCGTTCCATAAGAGAGGTTTAAACTTATTTATTTTACATCGATTGTGAAACATATTCTTTCAATTAAGATAAATCGTTCTTGATTCTGCTTCTTAGATACATAACCAGTGCTTGCACAAAAAAGTGGATTATTGAAAGGTTGCACGGCGGAACACGCTTCTTGGAATTCGAACGCACGACCTTCATTTCCCGGTCCCTTGGCCGATGCTCTACACCTCTACACAACTGTCCTCCACAAAGGTTTCGCCGCAATCCGTTTCTGCACTGCGTTTCATGGGCTTTATTGGATCATCCTTATGCAACCCGATGCAAACTGCATTTCCATGGATGGAAGTGTTCAGGATTCTTCCTGAATTTCAGGCTTTTGAGACTTTTCGTCCCTATATAATGCTATTGCAAATAGATTTCAGGTTTTTGAATTTCTTCAACTTTCACCCATGCATTTCATTGGCTGTATTGGATGTATTGTACCGTTTGTAGGCAATCCGTTGCTACACTGCGTTTCATTCGCTGTATTTGACTACCTTTATGCATTCGTTGCTACACTGCGTTTCATTGATTGTCTTGGACCACTTTTAGTCAATCGTTGCTACACTGCGTTGCATTGGTTGTCTTGGACCATCTTAAGGAAATCTGTTGCTACACTGCGTTGCATTGGTTGTATTGGACCATCTTTAGACAATCCGTTGCTACACTGCGTTTCATTGGTTGTCTTGGACCATCTTTAAGGCAATCTGTTGCTACACTGCGTTTCATTCGCTGTATTTGACCATCTTTAGGCAATCCGTTGCTACACTGCGTTTCATTGTTTGTCTTGGAGCATCTTTAGGCAATCTGTTGCTACACTGCGTTTCATTCGCTGTATTGGACCATCTTTATACATTCGTTGCCATAGTCCGTTTCATTGGTTGTCTTGGACTATCTTTATGCAATCGTTGCTACATTGCGTTTCATTGGCTGTATTTGACCATCTGTAGGAAATCTGTTGCTACACTGCGTTTTGATAGCTGTATTGGACCATCTTTAGGCAAGCCATGACTACACTGCATTTGATTGGCTGTATTGGACCATCTTTAGGAAATCTGTTGCTACACTGCGTTTCAATAGCTGCATTTGACTATCTTCAGGCACTTTGTTGCTAAGCTACGTTTCATTGGCAGTATTAGAACATCTTTAGGCAACCCGTTCCTTAACTGCGTTTTGATGGTTTCATTTCTTAAGGCATTGCGTTGCTACACTTCGTTTCAATAGCTGTATTTCACAATCTTTCAGGCAATCGTTGCTAAATTTAATTTTGATGGCTGTATTGGACAATCTTTAGGCAATCTGTTGCTACATTGCGTTTTATTGGCTGTATTGGACCATCTTACGCAATCGTTGCAACACTGCGTTTCATTGGTTGTATTGAACCATCTTTAGACAATCCGTTGCTATATTTTATTTTGATTGCTGTATTGGACCATCTTTCGGCAATCCGTTGCTTCACTGCGTTTCATTGGCTGCATTGGCCCATCTTTAGGCAACAATTGCTATATTTTATATCAATGGCTGTATTGGACCATCTTTAGACAATCCGTTGCTATATTTTATTTTGATTGCTGTATTGGACCATCTTTCGGCAATCCGTTGCTACACTGCGTTTCATTGGCTGTATTGGACAATCCTTAGGCAATTCGTTGCTATACTGCGATATCATATTAATGCGATCCGTTTGTACAATTCCTTTCATTAGCTGTGTTGGATCATCCTTAGGCAATCTGTTACTACCATACGATTCATTGGCTGTATTGCACCATATTTAGGCAATCAGTTGCTACACTACTTTTCATTGCTTTTATTGGATAAACCTTAGGTAATCCGTTGCAAAATGCATTTCGTTGGCTGTATTGGCTGTATTGGACCGACTGTAGGCAATCGTTGCTACACTACCTTTCATTGGCTGTATTGGACCATCTTTAGGCAACCGTTGCTACACTGCGTTCCATGTGCTGTATTGGACCACCTTTAGGCAGTCGTTGCTACACTGTGTTATCATATTAAGGCGATCCGTTGGTACAATTCCTTTCATTAGCTGTATTGGATCATCCTTAGGAAATCTGTTGCTACCCTACGGTTTAATTGGATCAACCTTAGGCAATCTAATGGAAATTGCATTTATTTGGCTGTATTTCATTGGACCATCTAAAGGTAATTTTTGCTACACTGCCTTTAATTGGCTGTATTGGATGATCTTTAGGTAATCCGTTGTTACACTGCGTTTCATTGGATGTATTGTACTATCTTTAGGCAATCTGTTGCAACACTGCGATGCATTGGCTGTATTGGATCATCTTCAGGCAATCCGTTGCTATACTGCGTTTCATTGGCTGCATTGGATAATCTTTAGGTAATCCGTTGTTACACTGCGTTTCATTGGATATTATAAACAATCTTTGGCAATCCGTGGCTACACTGCGTTATCATATTAAGGCGATCCGTTGGTACAATTCCTTTCATTAGCTGTATTGGATCATCCTTAGGAAATCTGTTGCTACCCTACGTTTCATTGGTTTAATTGGATCAACCTTAGGCAATCTAATGGAAATTGCATTTATTTGGCTGTATTTCATTGGACCATCTAAAGGTAATTTTTGCTACACTGCCTTTCATTGGCTGTATTGGATGATCTTTAGGTAATCCGTTGTTACACTGCGTTTCATTGGATGTATTGTACTATCTTTAGGCAATCTGTTGCAACACTGCGATGCATTGGCTGTATTGGATCATCTTCAGGCAATCCGTTATATACTGCGTTTCATTGGCTGTATTGGATAATCTTTAGGTAATCCGTTGTTACACTGCGTTTCATTGGATGTATTGTACTAATTTTAGGCAATCTGTTGCTACCCTACGTTTCATTGGTTTTATTGGATCAACCTTAGGCAATCCGTTGGAAAATGCATTTCATTGGCTGTATTGCACCATCTTTATACAATCGTTGCTACACTGCGTAGTTTTGGCTGTATTGGATAATCTTTAGGCAATCCGTTGTTACACTGCGTTTCATTGGCTATATTGGATTATCTTTGGGCAATCGTTGCTACACTGCGTATCATTGGCTGTATTGGATAATATTTAGGCAATCCGTTGCTACACTGCGTTTCATTGGCTGTATTGCACCATCTTTAGACAATCGTTGCTACACTGCGTAGTTTTGGCTGTATTGGATAATCTTTAGGCAATCCGTTGCTACACTGCGTATCATTGGCTGTGTTGCACTATCTTTAGGCAATTGTTGCTACACTGCGTATCATTTGGCCGTATTGGATAATCTTTAGACAATCCGTTGCTACACTGCGTATCATTGGCTGTATTGGATAATCTTTAGGCAAACCGTTGCTACACTGCGTTTCATTGGCTGTATTGCACCATCTTTAGACAATCGTTGCTACACTGCGTGGTTTTGGCTGTATTGGATAATCTTTAGGCAATCTGTTGCTTCACTGCGTATCATTGGCTGTATTGCACTATCTTTAGGCATTCGTTGCTACACTGCGTATCATTTGGCCGTATTGGATAATCTTTAGGCAATCCGTTGCTACACTGCGTTTCATTGGCTGTATTGTACCATCTTTAGACAATCGTTGCTACACTGCGTAGTTTTGGCTGTATTGAATAATCTTTAGGCAATCTGTTGTTACATTGCGTTTCATTGGTTGTATGAACCATCTTTAGGCAATCGTTGCTACACTGCGTATCATTGGCTGTATTGGATAATCTTTAGGCAAACCGTTGCTACACTGCGTTTCATTGGCTGTATTGCACCATCTTTAGACAATCGTTGCTACACTGCGTAGTTTTGGCTGTGTTTGATAATCTTTAGGCAATCCGTTGTTACACTGCGTTTCATTGGCTATATTGGAGTATCTTGAGGCAGTCCGTTGCTACAATGCGTATCATTGGCTGTATTGCACCATCTTTAGGCAATCCTTGGCTACACTGCGTTCCATTGGCTGTATTGCACCATCTTTAGGCAATCCATTGCTACACGCGTTTCATTGGCTGTATTGAACCATCTTTAGGCAATCTATTTTTACATGCGTTTCATTGGCTGTATAAGAGCATCTTTAGGCTTAGGCAAGCCGTTGCTTCATGTCGTTTTATCGGCCAGTTTGACATGTCATCCCGACATCGAGGGACCACAGTATTGATTATCCCACAAATGCTTATCAAATAACTGTTTCATAATCTAACGCATTATATGATTCTTTGATATCGAAATCGGTACTTTGGTCGGAAAAAAACGATCGTTGCAGAATCGCCCGATATGCAGGCGGGTAACAGTTAAAAATGTTGACCGGTGTACAGTTCACAACGCAGTTATATTACCAAATCAAGGCAGGTTTAAATGTTTATATCAACAAAACAGTAAAAAACAGGAAATTAACGTTCATAACATTAGAGTTTCCCGCGTCGTTCATTGATGACTAGGTATATAGTTAACACGTACATTAGAGCTTCCCGCATCGTTCATTGATGAATAGGATTATAGTTTACAGGTACATTAAAGCTTCCCGCGTCGTTCATTGATGACTTAGGGATATAGTTAACACATACATTATAGCTACCCGTGTCGTTCATTGATGACTAAGATTAAAGTTAACACGTACATTAGAGCTACCTGTGTCGTTCACTGATGACTAAGATTATAGTTAACACGCACATTAGAGCTTCCCGCTTCGTTTATTGAAAACTAAGATTATAGTTAACACGTACATTAGAGCTACCAGTGTAGTTCATTGATGACTACGATTAAAGTCAACACGTATATAAGAGCTACCCACGTTGTTCATTGATGACTAGGATTATAGTTTAGATACCCACGTCGTTCATTCATGACTAGGAATATAATTAACACGTACATTAGAGCTACCCATGACTAGGAATATAGTTTATACGTATATTTGAGCTACCCGCGTCATTCATTGGTGACTGTGATTATAGTTAACACGTACATTATACCTACCCGCGTTGTTCATTGATGACTATGAATATAGTTAACACGCACATGTACCGTTCTCATTTTGTCTTCTCCGTGTTTCTTTTATAATAACCACGTACTCATTTAAACATCTCAGTAGCTGACTGTACACCCTCCAATCTCCTCCTGCTTTTCATAAATAAGCAGATTGAAAAACTACCCGAAGGCGCTTCCAAAAGGCTAGAAAATGCTATAAATAATCGAACACAGAAAGGTGTGTTGAATTATTTTCAATTACAATTAGATTTTAACCCAAAGATTCGTAGATCTAAGAATGCGATGCATCTGGGAATGGACCCATTCCGAGCTTCTTCCACGCAGTGTTTAGTCCTTAAAAAAAGCTAATCAAGTCAATACTATATTGTAGAGTTGATGGATGCATTTTCCCTGTTTGATAAAGACCTGGACGGGTTTATTACGACTAAGGAGTTGTCTACCGTAATGAGGAGTTTGGGACAGAACCCTACGGAGGCCGAGTTACAAGATATGATCGCTGATGTAGACGCCGACGGTAAGCTGCTACAACAAAAACCACCTCCAAAACCATTATCACCATCACCAAAACCAACATCACCATCACCAAAATAAATAACCATCACCAAAACCAAAACCATCATCACCAATACCATTATCACCAAAAGTTATACAACCAACACCAAAACTAATACCACCATCACCAAATCCAATACCAATACCACCATCACCAAAACCAATACCACCATAACCAAAACTGATATCACCACCACCTAAACCATTGTCACCATAACCAAAACCATTATCACCAAAACCAAAACCATTATCACTATCACCAAAACCATTATCACCAGATCCAAAACCAATATCACCAATTACCAAAACCAATATCAATATCGCCATACCCAATATCAACATCACCAAAATATTACTATCATCACCAAAACAAATACTACCATCACCAAAACCAAAACCATTATCACCAAAACCAATACCATCATCACCAAAACAAATACCACCACCACCAAAACCAATAACACCATAACAAACCCATCATCACCAAATCAAATACTACCATCACCAAAACCAATACCACCATCACCATAACCAAAACCATTATCACCAAAACCAATACCATCATCACCAAAACAAATACCACCAACACCAAAACCAATTACACCATCACAAAAACCAATACCACCAAGACCAAAACCATTGTCACCATAACAAAACCATTATCACAAAAAACAAAATACCCATCGCCAGAACCATTACCACGATCACCAAAACCATAATCTAACACCAATACCACGATCACCAAAACCATTATCACCATGACCAAAATCATTATCACTAAAACCAAAACCAATACCACCATCACCAAAACCAATACCACCATAACCAAAACTGATATCACCACCACCAAAACCATTATCACCATAACCAAAACCATTATCACCAAAACCATTATCACTATCACCAAAACCATTATCACCACCACCAAAACCATTATCACCACCACCAAAACCATTATCACTATCACCAAAACCATTATCACCAGAACCAAAACCAATATCACCAATTACCAAAACCAATATCAATATCGCCATACCCAATATCAACATCACCAAAACCAATATCACCATCACCAAAACCATTACCATCATCACCAAAACAAATACTACCATCACCAAAACCAATACCACCATCACCATAACCAAAACCATTATCACCAAAACCAATACCATCATCACCAAAACAAATACCACCACCACCAAAACCAATAACACCATAACAAACCCATCATCACCAAATCAAATACTACCATCACCAAAACCAATACCACCATCACCATAACCAATACCATCATCACCTAAACAAATACCACCAACACCAAAACCAATTACACCATCACAAAAACCAATACCACCAACACCAAAACCATTGTCACCATAACAAAACCATTATCACAAAAAACAAAATACCCATCGCCAGAACCATTACCACGATCACCAAAACCATTATCACCATGACAAAAATCATTATCACTAAAACCAAAACCAATACCACATCACCAAAACCAATACCACCATCGACAATATATTCCTATCACAAAATCAATATCACCATCACCAAACCCATCACCACCACCACCAAAACCATCCTCACTAACATCCAACACCATTATTAACATCACCAAAACAATAACCACCACAACCAAAACCATTATCACTAACACCCAAACCATTATCACCATCACCAAACTAATTAACATCATCACTAAAACCATCCTAGACACCACCGAAACAATTATCACTATCATAAAACAGTTACCACTATAACCAAAACCATTATCAATCATCACTTAAAACATTATCACCATCACCAAAACAATTATCACCACCAACAAATTTTTTTCTCTATCAATAAGTTATTCCAGTGAATCTAGCCAAAAAAAGGGCGTAACCTAGAAAAAATTGCAACAAAATTTTTTTTTTGCATTTTTGAATAGAACTAGTATACGGAAATAACATACTTAAAATGGACCAAAATCGGACTGGGGCATTTTGAGAAAATTGCAAATGAAATCCTGACAATTGGGACTTTCCGAATATAAGTACACTTTAAAATGCAGAATGGATCACGTAGTCCTTCCCTGTTGATATACTGCTCTAAATTTGGGGTTATGATATCGGGTTAAATATTTTCTTTTTACAAACCATTAGGTTTAAATGATTGCCATAACTGAATGTGATGAATACCCCCTCATCTACTTGTTAAGTTATAAAGTCATATACTATCGAGTAATATCCCTTTCTCTGTTTAAAAAAACTTGCAGCAGACGATTTTTAAAACAGGTGAAATAACAGAAATATTTGTGACGAACCGTTATATAGGTTAAGCTTACAATATGTAATCATTGTGACAAAAAAGCATTATTTGTTCATAATGTCGTCTGCTGCAAAAAAAGCAGTGTATACAATGAATGAATGAATCAGGATCACTTTCCAAACCTGAATCTGACTATGGACTAAGCTCTCCGACTATGGAACTTGGCTGCAGCTGAGGTTCGGGGCAATATTTCAGGGGAAATGTTTTTCATGCTAGATATTTTTTTTTATAAAACTTATTAAGCCTGATTGTGTCGATAGCGTCATTTGGTTTTCCACCATAAATGCAAGCCAATGCTATTTCACTGGCGGTGTCTATTTGTTTTAGAAAGGCATCTTCGTTTTCAAAAACAACACAGTATCCTCGGAAATACACGTCATTTTTGAATAGTTTATGTGCCAAACCCTTGCCAAGTCCGTATATCCTGAAGGTAGTATCGCATCCCAGAAACGCATGGATGAAAAGCATGTTTTGCCTTTACATGCATTACTATTCCATATCTTTATTTGTTTGACGTTCCTTTGTTGATTTGGTTTAAGATTAACTGTGGTTCCACTTGAATTGACATAATACAGCTGAAGAACTATTAAATTGGTATCTTCGCCTACCAATACTACGGCGCATTGTTTAGCTGCTTCAACAGCTGTTTGCTCGGCTGTAAGTGTGTACGCCGTTTGCATTTAGATACCCTGATAAAAGGTTAATAAATATTTGCTTATCTACAGTATTGGCAAGAAAACTATTCTTTCTTACTTGCAGAAGCATGCTACTGGTGAAGTGGACCTTGTTGCTGATACTTTAAATATTTCTACTCGAGCGGTATCCTTTGTGAAAGATCCGCCATAATAGCCGTAAAATAAGATTTCAACAGTGTTTCCATAATGAGCAATTACGAAATTGTAATACAGCTCAAAAAGTGATAGAAAGCTGCAACCCTTTTGTCCATGGGATCCTTTGAAGAAAGGATTCATCGCCAATCATGCAATGTGAATTGTTAGACATGAATTCGGTCTCTACAGTTTGCTGAAAAAGCAACTGAGGATCAAATGATTTCCTAAATTTTCTGATGCGATTACTAACAAACAGTTACAAGAAAAAAATAATAATAAGCTCTCCTCCTTTAGCCATACACCTCACATACCCTTAGTCACATACACTATCCCCTCACAACCAAACCCACAGCGCCCTCCTCTCATATAAATACATGTAAATAACACGCTCACAAACACACCCATTCACACACATTTAAACATACACAAGTATATACAGACAAAAGGCATTAATGCATTTAACATTTGTTGTACATCTTTAATTCACAAGAACTGCGTTGTGCGATTTCAGACGCTTAGTAAGGTTTTTGAAAAGAGTCTTCAAAATTTATCATGTGCTCATCAGAACAACAGGCTAGCATTTAACGGATCTTCATTCGTACAAAGTCCTGTAAAACTCTGACTTGTGCTGATTTCACTTCAATCTGTAGATCTGCCCTTTTGAGAATCGTTCAGGCGAAAAACGAAAAAGAACGAGACTTGTTCAGTAAGGTGGGTGTATGTGTATATGTATGTGTCGATTATTGTATGGTCAGTGAGGTGGGTGTATGTCTATATGTATATGTCGATTAATTTATGGGGCAGTGAGTTGGTTGTATGTGTATATGTCGATTAGTGTATGGTCAGTGAAGTGGATGTATGTTTATCTGTCGATCAGTGTATGGTCAGTGAGGTGGGTGTATGTGTATATGTCGATTATTGAATGGTCAGTGAGGTGGGTGTATGTGTATATGTCGATTATTGTATGGTCAGTCAGGTGGGTGTATGTGTATATGTCGATTATTGTATGATCAGTGAGGTGGGTGTATGTGTATATGTCGATTATTTAATGGTCAGTGAGGTGGGTGTATGTGTATATGTCGATTATTTAATGGTCAGTGAGGTGGGTGTATGTGTATATGTCGATTATTTAATGGTCAGTGAGGTGGGTGTATGTGTATATGTCGATTATTGTATGATCAGTGAGGTGGGTGTATGTGTATATGTCGATTATTTAATGGTCAGTGAGGTGGGTGTATGTGTATATGTAAATTATTGTATGGTCAGTGAGTTGGTGTATGTGTATATGTATATGTCGATTATTGTATGGTCAGTGAGGTGGGTGTATGTGTATATGTATATGTCGATTATTGTATGGTCAGTGAGTTGGTGTAATGTATATGTCGATTATTGTATGGTCAGTGAGGTGGGTGTATGTGTATATGTATATGTCGATTATTGTATGGTCAGTGAGATGGTGTATGTGTACATGTATATGTCGATTATTGTATGATCAGTGAGGTGGGTGTATGTGTATATGTCGATTATTGTATGGTCAGTGAGGTGGGTGTATGTGTATATGTATATGTCGATTATTGTATGGTTAGTAAGGTGGATGTATGTGTATATGTATATGTCGATTAGTGTATGGTCAGTGAGGTGGGTGTATGTGTATTTGTATATGTAAATTATTGTATGGTCAGTGTGTTGGTGTATGTGTATATGTATATGTCGATTATTGTATGGTCAGTGAGGTGGGTGTATGTGTATATGTATATGTCGATTATTGTATGGTTAGTAAGGTGGGTGTATGTGTATATGTATATGTCGATTATTGTATGGTCAGTGAGTTGGTGTATGTGTATATGTCGATTATTGTATGGTCAGTGAGGTGGGTGTATGTGTATATGTCGATCATTGTATGGTCAGTGAGTTGGTGTATGTGTATATGTATATGTCGATTATTGTATGGTCAGTGAGTTGGTGTATGTGTATATGTATATGTCGATTATTGTATGGTCAGTGAGTTGGTGTATGTGTATATGTATATGTCGATTATTATATGGTCAGTGAGGTAGGTGTATATGTATATGTATATGTCGATTAGTGTATGGTCAGTGAGGTGGGTGTATGTGTATATGTATATGTCGATTATTGTATGGTCAGTGAGGTGGGTGTATGTGTATATGTATATGTCGATTATTGTATGGTCAGTGAGTTGGTGTATGTGTATATGTATATGTCGATTATTGTATAGTCGATGTATGTATATGTCGATTACAGCTATAACCATCTATTAATTTAGTTAATTGTTATATATCAAAGTATTTACATATAATATGTATTATACAGTGTATTCAACATAATGTTTAACAAGTAATTTGTACTTTCATGTTGTTTTAGATTTTTTTTAGCCTAGTATGAACGATTGAATGTTGATGGTATTAGGCACATATCTCATTGACATAAATATGTTTTTAAAGATTTGAGTAATATTTGCGATGCTTTTACAGGTGAGAAATAAATGTTCGTATATGTGTTTCTGTGCAATTACAGACGTTGCATTGGTTTGAATTTTCTACCAATAAATTCACAGTTAACTCAAATGATGTTTATAGCAAGACAGATGATTATGGAAATGCCCATTTTGTTGCTGCTTTATAAACCTGGTGTCTCGATACATTTGGGCCCTACTGTGACAGCTAAATACCCTGGCATTATTTGATCTATTGTTTTACAATATCAAAATATCTCCGATTTTAAGAATTCGACCTATTTCTACAAGGAAAGCAGTTTTGATACAATTTTGTAATAAAAGGAATAGGTATAGTTAACTTGCATGTTGAATATGTTATATTGAATAATATGCTCCTGTCAAAATGCGAACTAATGATTTCATGATGAGATAACGAATTAGTAAACTTTGAATTAGTTTAGAAGTTGATTTTATAGCACTGAAAGTATACAGGCCAGGCGCCTAGATGAGACAAGTTGAATACTACGCCCTCAAACTGGCGGGTCCGGGGCATGCTGCCAGGAGTCTTGTTTTACATAGATGTTTTTGTGCTAGTATGGTAAACATTGCTCATACATGTACATGTATATGGCTATATTTCAAAGATCACACATTTGTCCATTATTTTAGACCCAGTTTTATCAAAACAAATGTGATACAACTTGTTAGACCAAATAAACGTCGTGCATGCGTACATGCGTTTGCCCGGCTACGCGCGTGCAAGTGCTAGAACATGGGAAAATGATCCCTGTCCAAAGACGGTTATTTCCTTTGTCTAGTACCGGAATTTTCGAATGTGAAATTGTATTCGTAACAACTACTGGCATTTGCACAATATTTGCTATAGTCAAAGTATTCTTGCACAGGTCAAATTGACCGGCTCTATCGTGTGTTACATGCTCCCCAGCGTTATGGGTAAATTTAGAGAGGGTCAAATTTTTGGTTCAAGATCGTAGGTATAAATATGTGTTATGTCGTCATTGATTTAAAAGTAAGCTGGTCGTCACCGTAAAGAAAACTATCTCAAAGATTCGGATTTTAACTTTTTGAAATAAATTGTCTTCTTCAATAGAACATTTGTAATGAAAAGCTTTTCAACTTTAATCCTCGTAAATTACGATCGAAACTAAGAATAATTGGTGGTTATCTTAGAAACCATTGTCACGCGGGTCTTCGGGAAACGTTTAACCGCTCTTATCACATGAAGCTAGTAACACGGTGGTTAATCAAAACGGCTTCTATGCGTATAATCTTGCGTTGCATGCTTCCATACGTACAAGCACCGGCTTCTATACGTTTGTAAACAAAGAAAAACATGAAGATGGACCGGGAAAAAGAAAACTATATCGAAAAAGAGAAATAATTTATCAAAATGACGTGTATCACGGAACAATATAAATTATTTTGTATAACGTATGTATTTTGTCTTGCCATATATAACATTTTATTTAATCCAGACTAAAGAAAACAAGTTGGCCGCATGCGAGTCCTCATTGTAAACACTTCGATGAAAATATAGTCTTTTGTCTGATTTATAAGAGATTACGTTGTTTTCTGAAATGTAATTCATCAGAAAAATAAAGATCCATGTATGCCACGTTTTATTGTCATATTTAATGTCTGTAAATGAAAGAAATATACAAAAATCCTCAACGGGGGTGGCTACGGATAATATACGAATAACCTTTAGAGCTGTAATTTGTGGCACCGGCTAATGGACGAACAGATGGCACCGGTTTCTATATGAACCCTCATTCTCATTTTATTCTGTTTTACAGGTTAAAACGAAAAAGAGAATGGTCCATTCTTTGTTCATCAGAAAAATTAAGAAATATATAAAAATCCTTAACGGGGATGGCTACGGATAATGTATGAATAGTCTATAATGCATTAATTTTTGGCACCGGCTAATGTACGAATAGATGGTACCCACCCACGTTCATCTCCGACGATAATTAATGTCCATTCAAGTCTTTTAACTCTTTCCCAAACAATAACGACTTTTGACCACTTTGTTGCAGACAGCTTTAGAAAACATTGTGGGAAAAGGAGAAATTGCTCATAACGAGCAAGTTTCCCTTTCCGCACAATGTTTTCTGTCCTATCAGAAGATTATTTTCCAATTTCATCACATTTTGAAATGCCGTCTGCAAACACTTTCAATTTGAGACAGTTGAAAATTTGTTGTTTGGGAAAGCGTTAAAGCAGTCCTTCCGCTGAAGTGTTCAATATTGTCTCGCCCAAGTTAGTTTCTACTCTCTATTTTTCAATGTCTTTTCCAACGATGTCTCGCCCGAACTTGTCATTGTTTTGTCCTTCATCGTTTTGTTCGAGTTTGCCATGACCACTTTCGTCTCGTCCAAATTTATGTTGATCATACCAATAAATGATTGAAATCTGTTGACACGAAAGGCGAAGTGTTAGATTCTGAACGAACTTTTAACACGGAAAATTACTTAATGTCGTATGCATTGTGTTTCAAAAGCATACATGCTGTTATTGTACATTGTCATTACATACAAGAAAAAGCCGTTCATACAGTTACGGACAAGATAACTCTGAGTGGCCTCTGTGGTCGAGGTATTTGTGTCACAAACTTTTAATAATGGTCCCTCATCGCTTTGGGCTTTATTCTCTTCTAAGGAAGGAAAACATGAAATACAATAGCCCCGACTTTGTGTCTAATATTTCTTGATGAAACTATTTGTAATGATAATGCGAATGCAAATCACAGAGTCTTATAAAAAAAAACATACCTACTTTCATGAGTTAAATGAAATAACTTGATATAGAAAAAGCCACATCTTGATGCATATTTCACACACAAAATGAAAAGATCTGCTTAATTTATCAAGATAATGATTTGAATAAATCAAGTCGAAACTATTTTAAGAAAAAATCATGTTTCACAACTTAATTAATGATCAGAAACGGGTTATATAAAATTGCCCGTTCACATCGTTAATTAGCCGGTGCCGTGTACGTATATTATCTGTTGCATTGAAATATCTCTTATTTTTACCATGTCCTGGGCTTATCAAAATTTAAAAACCGAAATTATTGAGAAATATCAGTTAATGTGCGTTAAAATTGCCAAAACAATGTCAATAAGAGTTTGATACCTTTAGATATGAATATTGTCTTTTAAATCAACTTTGAAGAGGTCTCACTTATATCTGCTTCACATTTTTGGTTTGTTTTTGAATACAGGAACATGTCGAACGCAATTGTCAGTTTATATCAATGAACAAGTATATAATATGTTCTGTTAGATAATTAAAACAAGCAATTTTGTCGTATCTGCTAGGATACTGAAGAAATAAACACACCCGTCATCACATGTCAACACGATTTATCGGTATAGAAGCCGTTGCCTGTACGCATAGAAGCAATGCAACGCTCGATTATACGCATAGAAGCCGTTTTGATTAACCACCGTGAGTAAGTTATTTAGGAAACAAGTAAAAACTTGCTGTAAATTTACAGCAAAGGGGAAAGTGCTGCGCCAAAAAAGGCAGCAACTGGTTTGTAAGCAGAAGTCATAGTTCAGAAATGTTTCGGAAATCTAAACCTTTAATTATAAAAACTATGATGGAATGTTTTCTCTACTAGAAACTAGAGCTTTCACTTAAGTTGATTCATACCTCCCCAAAAAGCCTTGATTGAAAAGGTATTATTACATTTATTGTAAGCTTTAAATGACATGAAGTAATTCTTAAACAAATAATTGAGTAGAGAGTGTTTTTAATCTTTAGCACAATGACCTTCACCTTGATCTGAGTGATCCTTGATCCAAAGTAATCCCAAGCAAGATTTAGTCATAACACATAGACATATTTCATATCAAGTTTCATTATCATATCTCCTTCCAAATAAAGGAATTGATCAGAAACCATTCTTCTATATTTAGCCAGTGACGTTGACCTTGACGACTCAAAAGCGATGTCATATGAAACTTTATACAACAAATATTCATGTTGAGAGGTCAAACCTAATGAAAGTTATTGTGTGTTAACCATGATACAAATCGACCGATAGAACACCAAGCCCAAACTTCCTTTATGGGATGTAAAAACAGGTTCTGAGTAGTTTAAACTTTAATTATTTCCTTTCTATACTTATGTAAAACACCAATGTTATGGACGTAAATTAAAAGTTATTGACATTAAAACAGTTTCAGTGTTGATACGTATATAAGCAACATAATATTATGAAAGATGTGCAATAGTATTATATTAAGATAGCTCACTGTAAACAAAGAAATGGCTTTGTTTATATACAAAGACTGCATATATTATTTTTCGCAAAGATATACAATGTAACTTTCAAAGAAATAATGTCAAATCAGTCTATAGATAGAGACAATGTTGTTGTTGTTGTGATGTGACCGTCAAAAGCTAGTACTCAGACCCCATTGTGAACACACAGGTGCGCATTTGCACAGATTTTGTTCTTCTACAAAACACTCATCTTCATTTTTCTATTGGCTAGCTTGCTTTGGATTTAAACGGAACTGTTTTGTAGTTATAACATATTACAAAAACTCCTTCAAATTTCTTTTCGTATGTTTCTCCATTGTGATGTAGTGCGTAGGTACACAAAAAGCCATTGGCCTAGTCTTTGGAATGTCTGGTATCTAATCTCCCACTGGGTCCCCTACAGGGCAACAATACAGCATGGTGCAAATTTCCTGTATATTACTTGATAAGGAATGGGGCATTCAGTGGTCAGATTACGTTATACCCCAACCCTTCGGTTTCTCATAATGTAGAAAATTGATAAGAAATAAGTGTTTGGATATAGTTTTCTTTATCTAAAACAATGATTTACATGATTAGTAGATTTGTCTTAATGAACTGATAAGAAATATGAACAAAATAATGAGTTAATTATTCAATGAATTAGCACTTGTTGTAATCATAAAATGAATGATGATTATGATAATGATGATATACTATGAAGATGATGATAAACTACGGAGGAACTATAATATTCACTGCTGCAAGTCATTCTTACATGAATTAATCTATATACGAGGGTTGGTAGGGAAGTTCGTGGACTGGCACTAGAAAAAAGATACTCAGCAGTATACATGTATAAGAAGTATATAATCATACAATTTGGTCTATTATCTCAATAATGTATCAATTTCATGAATGTGTGATTAACATTTAAACAAATATAACATAAAACAATAATGCGGTAGTGCTTACCCGGAGCACGGCAGCGTACAAAATGATACGTCATGATAACGTCAAGATAAGATTAAATGTCTTTTGAAACCTTTTCCGTGTAGCCAGCAGGTGTTTGAATGCATTGTATGTGTCTTTGAACCCATTTATTGTAGACAACAAGGTACCAGTAATTGTCATGAGATTTTTCCAGATTTTGAGTTTATGCTTTTTCGGAATTTGGTGTTGAAGAATCATGCTTTCCGGTCCACAAAAAACATAATAAACAAATGTTTCCAATCACCTTTCTGCACTTGTGCCTTTTTCGGGGGAGGACTTCTTGGGGTTTTCCATATGCAGGACTGTGCTTTTGTCGCTGAATCGAAATGTCATAGTCATGTCCCGTTCGTTGTTTTTTATGCGATCAAGAATCCTTCAATTTCGCGTTTGTTTTGTTTGATTAACATTTCCGAGCAACGAACACTTGCTTCCCGTTCATGGTCCTTCAGTATCGCGGAACCCAACATGCGCACACGTTTTACATGCCTTATTCAACACTTGAAATATCATGTACAGTTGGATGGGAAACACCTAGCAAGTATACTTCCGTACGCTAAACTTCTCAAAGTGTGCCTTCTCTCATTGTAAAATCAAGTATTTTTCTTTGTCATTGATAGAACATTTAAGTACCGGTGGATGACCACATGGTTCATCATCTTCTATTGAATCTCTCCTTAAACTGTTTATGCCATTTGAATCCTAGTGATCTGCTTCATTTTTAAATAGTACTGGAGCTCTTTAACATGATGAACGTCTCAGTTGGTGTCCTATCAAGACCAACGCAAAATTTAACAACCGACCTTAATTCAATGTCGCCAGTTGATGTCATGGTTTCTTTAGTTTAAATTACGATCGCAGGGATGAAATCCTTGTAACTTTCGATCGTTCGACTTTACATCGCAATTTCAGGTTATGACGTCAGAGGTACAATATCACAGCAAACGAATTAACAGAGATTTGCACAGGCGTGAACATTTTCTATTGTGTGATAAGTAAAAATGAAAAAGTTTGAATAACATGTAATTTTTGACGTGCTCCGGGTGCGTCGACCCACGTTACTATGGGGACTGATAATTCGGCAAATAATAGACAAAACTTAACAGAACACCTGCTCTGGGTTGACAAAGAGTTATACAGCGTTCATTGAATATTTTAATGATTTATGACAGATAATAAAGAAATTATGATAACAGTCCACGAACTTCCCTACCAACCCTCGTATAAGGTGCAAATTAAAAAAAAAGTATCCCCTTAATCGTCTAAAAAAAATATCCAAAATTCAAAAAATATATTTGAAGTCTTATATAAAATAAAATGTCGTTCTGCTTCGGTTTTCATAATGTCGAATATTGATTAGAAATATGTGTTAAATTCTTTATTTCTTTATTTTAAAACAATGATTTACAAGATAAGTAGATTTTTCTTAATAAACTGTTAAGAAACGTGACGAAAATAATAAGTTAGCTATTCAATAAATTAGCACTTGTTTTAATTATAAGATTGATGACGATGATGATGATGATGATGATGATGATGATGATGATGATGATGATGATGATGATGATGATGATGATGATGATGATGATGATGATGATGATGATGTGATGATGATGATGATGATGATGATGATGATGATGATGATGATGATGATGATGATGATGATGATGATGATGATGATGATGATGATGATGATGATGATGATGATGATGATGATGATGATGATGATGATGATGATGATGATGATGATGATGATGATGATGATGATGATGATGATGATGATATATATAGACAACACAACTGCTCAGTGTACGACAGTGTTTTTCACTGATCGGATGTGTTTGTGTCTTTGAGAGGTCATTTGCTCAAATCTGAATATTTGGTTCATTATTACAACGTGATAAGACAGCCATTCTTGTTTAATAAAAATAATTTCTCATTTATTTCTACCTTTATAACAAAATATTAATGCATTTACACACTGAGGACGCGTTTTAATCAGGAAAGGCTTCACATGAGAGTCCTGGAAAGCTTTACCGTCGGTGTTTGGAAATGCTCTCAATAAGACAATGTGATACCAAGAATTCAGTCAAAGACTTGTACTGTTAAAATGCCAAATTTCCAACAATGGCCGCTATTGAACAAGGTACCCAAAATAGCGTTTACATGTACCTAGACGGTAACGGAACATGAGCCATATCTGTAAAATATGTTTCGTACTTTTAAAAACCGTTAAATGCACGTCTTTTCTTTCATTCACAAACACAAAGATGCCTTTTTCTAAATGAAGACATTACGTTGCGACTCTTAATGAGACAGGCTCCAGAGCATAAGCGGTAACATAAATAGCTTTATAGACTAAGAGTAAAAGGATAACATGTATCGGACGACAAGTAGTGAACAAATATGGGTTTAATCAAGCATTGTGCTAGAACTTCCTTTAACTCACCGCAAGTTCTCTCTTATAAATGAGATCAAAGTTGCGAGAAAGATTTGCTTCAAACAACTGTTGTACATGTATACATGTATCTGTAAATATAGAAACGTATTACCTATGAACATGTGTGCTTAAAGTTGGAATATAAGTATGTTATGTAGATATTTTATATACTTTGTAAGATTGAGATTATCTTTTCATTGCCTTAAAGTTGAATCTGGTCGCTATGCTTCCGAGTGTGTGGACTATAACAAAAAAATATATGAGTTTTTTGTGAAAAAATGGAAATAGAGAGCGAGTACCATTTTGTGTTGCTGTCTGTCCTGCTAATATTTGCCAAATCTAACTATGTATATTGTGTCTTGTGATTAGTTATGTTCAATCCTCCATGTTTATGTTAATGTGATTGTGACTGCATAAATACATTATACCTGTCCTTTAGTAGTGTAAAAAGGCCTATGTTCATTTTTGTACGTAACTAGAAACTTTGTTAAGATTACATTACTTAATAAAAGATTTAGCTATCTGTCTATCTATGTATCGTATTCGCTACAGAGCTACATGTATTTTGTCTCGCTGAAACAGTTTTGATCAAAATGTTCTCGTTTGTGTGTGTATTTGTTAACAAATCTGTTCACAGGGAATGCATCGATAGACTTTCCAGAATTCTTAAAGATGATGGCGAAGAAACTAGGATCAACGGATAATGAATACGAAGTCAGAGAAGCTTTTCGAGTATTTGACAAGGTATGGTGTAATTATTCCAATATGAAACTATGCCTTCACGTGTGGTGTACTTCAAAAACTTAAACAGCGTGTGGCTATGTGACAAATAACCCCTCTAAATGAATACACCGATAAGAAGTAAATGTTTTATTGTCTGTCTCATCTATGAAATGTGTATGTTAAGCATTCAAATCGACTTGAAATAGTTCATTGGTGGAACACAATAGACGAATCGCTTTTTGATGGATTTTCCGGAAATTACAACCTAACATTCGAACATCTTAACGCATGTCACTATGTACGTTCTTTATATCTGTTCCTACGACTAAATACTAGGGTCTCTTAGAAAAGAGTCCTTCTTCAAATGATATACAGATGACATCATTTATTGCTCTGAGTATCTTAAGCGGTTTTATCCTATATTCTTTATTGATAATATTTTATTAAAACACAATTTATGCACAAGAAAGGTGAGTAATTGCCTTTACAAAATAAAACATGCAAATATTTACAAATGTTATCGTCTAGAGGCGGATGCTCACTTAATTTGAATGCACAATCGGAATCATTCAAACAAAACATCTTACTCAAACCTCTCCCTGATAAACATACATTACCACCACTTCAAGCAAACCAACAATGAATTATCTCTACCACACCACCATCACTGCCACTTCACCACATCAACCATATCACCATCTCTTCCACACAACCATCTCGACAACATCATCATATCAACCACACCATACGTCTACAACACCACAACCGTAACAACATCACCTCATCTACAACATCACCACTTCTACAACATCACCCCATCAACCACACCACCACCTCCAACACATCATCCCTACAACATCACAACCGTAACAACATCACCTCATATACCACACCACCACTTATACAACATCACCTAATCTACCACACCACCACTTCTACAACATCACCCCATCAACCACATCACCACCTCTAACACACCATCCCTACAACATCACAATCTCTACAACATCACAAAGTCTACGACATCACCCCATCAACTACATCACCACCTCGACAACACCACCACCTCTACAACATCATCTTATCTACCAAACAACATTTCCAACATCACCATGTATACCACACAACCACCTCTAAAACATCATCACATCTACCGAACAAACACCTTTAAAACATCACTTCGTCCACCATATCGACACCTCTACAAAAACATTATCACATTTACCATACCACAACCTTCACGACATGACCACGTCTACCACACCACCACCTCTACAACATCATCACATCTAACACACCACAACCTAAACGACCAAGTTTACCACACTACCACCTCTACAACATCATCACATCTACAACATCATCACATCTACCCACGTTTACCAGACCACCTCCTCTTTAACATCACAAAATCTACCAAAGCACACCATCACCACAATAATAACATCACAACCTCTACAACATCACCACCTTAATAACATCATCACCACCATGACAAAATCACCACATCTACAACATTACCACATCTCTAACATCACAAACTCTACAACATCACCCCATCAACCTTATCAACACCTATACAAAACCACCACCTCTACAACATCACCACATCAACCACATCACCATATCTACAACATCACCACCTTAACAACATCACCACGTCTAAAACACCACCACGTCTATCACACCACCACCTCTAAAATATCATCACCTCTACAATATACCAACCTCTACAACACCACCACGTCTACCACACCACAATCTCTACAACATCACCACTTCTACCACATCACCACCTCTACAACATCACCACCTCTACAACATTACCACGTCTACCACACCAGCCCCTCTACAACATCACCACCTCTACAACATACTCACCTCTACAACAACACCATGTCTACCACACCACCACCTCTACAACATTACCACATCTACCCTATCACCACCTCTACAACATCACCACGTCTACCACACCACCACCTCTACAACATCACAACCTCTACAACATCACTACCTCTACAAGATCACAACCTCGACCACATCACCACATCTACAAAAGCACATCATCACCACCTTAATTACATCACAACCTCTACAACATTACCACATCTACAACATCACAACCTCTAACACACCATCCCTAAACCTTCACAACCTCTACAACATCAAAACCTCTACAACATTACCACATCAACCACATCACCACCACATCTACAATATCAACCACTCTTCAACATCAACACCTTAACAACATCACCCCATCCACCACATCATCACCTCTACAACACCACCAGCTCTACAACATCACCACATCAACCACATCAACACCTCTACAACACCACCACCTTAACAACATCACCACGTCTACAACATCACCACTTCTACCACATCACCACCTATAAAACATCACCATCTCTACAACACCACCACGTCTACCACACCACCACCTCTACAACATCACCACCTCTACAACATTACAACCTCTAAAACATCACCACGTCTACAACATCACCAACATCTACCACACCACCATCTCTAAAACATCATCACATCTACCAAATCAAAACCTTTACAACATCACCACCTCTACCACACCACCACCTCCAAAACATCACCACCTCTATAACATACCCACCTCTACCACACCACCACGTCTACCACACCACAATCTCTACAACATCACCACTTCTACCACATCACCACCTCTACAACATTACCACGTCTACAACATTATCACATCTACCTTATCAC
The DNA here is from genome assembly GCA_947846245.1 of Cerastoderma edule. NCBI lineage: Eukaryota > Metazoa > Mollusca > Bivalvia > Cardiida > Cardiidae > Cerastoderma > Cerastoderma edule. The sequence goes on from OX401404.1 coordinate 1,807,214, forward strand.
CACCTCTACAACATCACCACCTCTACAACATACTCACCTCTACAACAACACAATGTCTACCACACCACCACCTCTACAACATTATCACATCTACCTTATCACCACCTCTACAACATTACCACATTTACCTTATCACCACCTCTACAACATCACCACGTCTACAATATTACAAACTCGACAATATCACCACGTCTACCACACCACCACATCTAAAACATCTCCACACCAGCGACACCTACACCTCTACAAACCCATCAACCCCACAGCACCACCACTACAACATCACCACGTCTACCACTCGACCACATCTACAGCATTAACACATCTACAACATCAAATCTCTACAACATCACCGCATCTACCACTCCACCACATCAACTACATCACCACGTCTACAACATTACAAAGTCTTCAACATTACCACGTCTACCACAACACCACCACTTTTTTACCACTCGACCACTACCACCACACCTCCATTCAACCACACAATCATCTCTACCACACCACATATGCATACGACCTACCACACCACGAGCTGCACCTCCACTACCTCTACCACACCAATACCACCACACCACTACCACTACCACCCCTTCCATACCACTACCTCTACCACATGACTACCATGCTGTTAACAACATCACCATACCACTAATTTCACACAACCGTAACCACCATCACCTCTACCACACCACTTCCTCTACCACAAACTACCACGATCTTAACCACATCACCACACCACTACCTTTTCAACACCACCACCACCATTTCTACAACATGGCCACTATCTGTACCACACCACTACCAAGATGTTCTCTTCATCTCCACTTTATACCACATCAATAACCTTACCACACCGCCACGGCATCTACCACATCACCACCTATACCACACCACCACAACCACCATCACCACCTATACCACACCACCACAACCACCATCACCTAACACACACCACTACCTGTACAACACCACTACCACGATGTTCTCTTCATCTCCACTTTATACCACATCAATAACCTTACCACACCGCCACGGCATCTACCATATCACCACTTATACCACACCACCACCACACAGCCACGGTATCTACCACACCACTACCTCTACCACACTAGTACCTCTACCACACCACTACCTATACCACACCGATACCTCTACCACACCACTACCTATACCACACCACTAACTCTACCACACCACCACCGCTACCATACCACTACATAAAACATAACTCGACCTATACCACACCACTACATAAACCTCACGACTACCTCTTCCACACCACTTCCTTTACCACACCACTACCTATACCACACCACCACATATAACACAACACAACCTATACCACACCACTACATATACCTCACGACTACCTCTACCACATATCTACCTATAAAACACCACTACCTCTGCCACACCACTATCTGTAATACTAAACTACCTCTACCATACCACTACCTCTACCACTCCACTGCCTGTACTAGACCATCACCTCTACCACACCACAACCTACCTCTACCTCACCACAACCTACTACGCGACTACCACCTCTACCACACCACTTTCTATACCACACCACTTCCACTACAACACCACTGCCTCTACCAAACAACTACATCTACCACACCACTACATCTACCACACCACTACATCAACCACACCACCTACCACAAAAACCATCACTTCTACCACAGCACCACAAACAACTACACCACCACCATCTCAACCACACCACCTATTTAACCACACGACTACCTCTACCAAACCACTACCTACACCAAACCACTTCTTCTACCACTCCACTGCCTCTTCCACACCACAACCTTCCACACAACACCACCATATTAACCACACCATTTACCACACCACTACCTCTACCATATCATTACCTATACCACACCACTACCTAAACCACACAACTTCCTCGACCACACCACTACCTCTACCACTCGAGTACCTCGACCACACCACAACCTTCCACACAACACCACCACATTAACCACACCACCTAATTTACCACACCACTACCTCTACCACACCACTACTATCACCACACCACCTTCAACACAACACCATCACCTATACCAAACCACTTCCTATACCACCATCTTCGCCACCTACATCACCAGACCCTCACACCACCACATTTAACACACCACATATACCAAACCAATACCTTTACCACCATCTTCGCCACCTACATCACCACATCCACAACACCAGCCTATTTACCACAACACCTTTACCACACCTCTACCACCATCTTCGCCATCTACATCATCACATCCACCATACCACCACCTTTACCACACCACCTTTACAAAACCAATACCTTTACCACCATCTTCGCCACCTACATCACCACATCCACTACACCAGCAGATTTACCACACCACCTTTACCACACCTCTACCACCATCTTCGCCACCTACATCACCGCATCAACCACACCAGCACATTTACCACACCACATCTACCAAACCAATACCTCTACCACCATCTTCACCACCTACATCATCACATCCACCACCTTTACCACACCACCTTTACAAAACCACTACCTCTACCACCATCTTCGCCACCTACATCACCACATCCACCATACCACAACCTTTACCACACCACCTTTAACAAAACCACTACCTCTACCACCATCTTTGCCACCTACATCACCACATCCACCAAACCACCACCTTTAAAACACCAACTTTACCAAACCACTACCTCTACATCCATCTTCACCAGCTTCACCACCACAGTGACCATACCACCACTTCTACCACACCACATATACCAAACCACTACCTCTACCACCATCCTCGCCACCTACATCACCACATCCACCACCTTTACCACACCACCTTTACAAAACCACTACCTCTACCACCATATTCGCAACCTACATCACCACATCCACCATACCACCACCTTTACCACACCACATATACCAAACTACCTCTACATCCATCTTCACCAGCTACACCCCCACTTCCTCCGTACCACTAATACCTCATCTTCACAAAACAACCATCTATACTTCATCTCCACCACACCACATATATGACACCAACTATACCGCAACTCGGCCACACCTTCTATACCTTAAAAGCACCACACCATGTATACCACATCACTTATACCACACCTCCACCAGACCAGCTAAACATCACCTATATCTCAACTACACCACAACGTACCCACCAAAACACCTATACAACATTACCTATAATACACCTCCACAACACCACCTTTATCATACCACCTTATACCATACCTTCACCAAACCACATATACCTCACCTTCTATGACTCACCTCCACCAAAACACCTATACCACACCACCTTTACAACTTCTCTTCCCAACCATCATTACCTCACCCCAACCACACCACCTATACCTCATCTCCACCACACTATTTATACCTCACCTCTACCAGAACACAACACATATACCTCATCTCCTATAATTCAACTCCACCACATCACCTATACCACACCACCTATACCTCACCTTCACCACATCACCTATACATCGCCTCCACCCATCCACCTATACTTCAACTCTACCATACCACCTATACAAAACCACTTATACTTCACCTTCACCACACCACCTATACCATACCACCTTTACATCACTTCCACTCAACCACCTAAACATCGCCTCCATCCAACCACCTATACTTAAACTCTACGACACCACCTATACCTCATCTCAAACACAATCTTTACATCACCTCAACAAAACCACTTCTACCTCACCTTCTATGACTGACACCCACCACAACACCTATACCACACCACCTTTACCTCAAACTTTACCATACCACCTATACAACACCGCCTTTTCTTTACCTCAACCTAACCACCTATACCACACTGCATATACCTCACCTCAACCATACCACACCACCGTTACCACATCTCCACCCCATCATCTATACTTCACCTCAACCATAACCCACATATACCTCTACATACATATATACATCTACCACACCTCACCACCTATACCACACTATACTTCATAACTTCTAGTTCCACGATCATCACATCTTCTAGTTCCAAAAGCATCACAACTTTAAGTTCCACAATCATCACAACTTCTAGTTCCACGATCATCACAACTTCTAGTACAACCACCATCATCTGTACAAGTACCACCTCCATCACAACTTCTAGTACCACCGACATCATAACTTCTAGTTCCACGATCATCACATCTTCTATGTCCAAAAGCATCACAACTTTAAGTTCCACAATCATCACAACTTCTAGTTCCACGATCATCACAACTTCTAGTACAACCACCATCATCTGTACAAGTACCACCTCCATCACAACTTCTAGTACCACCGACATCACCGATGTTAGTTCCACCATCATCACAACTACAAGATAACCATCATCACAACTTCTAGTTCCACCATCATCTGTACAAGTACCACCACCATCATAACTACTAGTACCTACGACATCACCGCTTTTAGTTCCAAAATCATCACAACTACAAGTACAGCCATCAACACAACTTCTAGTTCCACCATCATCACAACTTCTAGCTGCACCATCATCTGTACAAGTACCACCACCATCACAACTTCTAGTTCCATCATGATCTGTACAAGTAACATCACCATCACAACTACTTGTACCACAACCATCACCACTACTAGTACCACCGTCATCACAACTTCTAGTTCCACCATCATCTGTACAAGTACCACCATCATCACAACTTCTGGTTCCAGCATCATCTGTACTTGTACCACCATCATCATAACTTCTAGCTCCACCATCATCTGTACAAGTACCACCGCCATCACAACTTCTAGTTCCATCATGATATGTACAAGAACCACCACCATCACAACTTCAAGTTTCACAATCATCTGTACAACTACCTCCACCATCACAACTTCTAGTACACCATCATCTGTACTTGTACCACCGCCATCACAACTTCTAGTTCCACCATCATCTCTACTTGTACCACCACCATCACAACTTCTAGTTCCACCATCATCTGTACTTGTACCACCGCCATCACAACTTCTAGTTCCACCATCATCTCTACTTGCACCACCACAATCACAACTTCTAGCTCCATCATCATCTGTACAAGTACCACCGCCATCACAACTTCTAGTTCCATCATCATCTGTTCTTGTACCACCACCATCACAACTTCTAGCGCCACCATCATCTCGACTTGTACCGCCATCATCACAACTGCTAGTACCACCACCATCACAACTTCTAGTACCACCGACATCACCGCTTCTAGTACCACCATCATCACAACTACAAAATTACCATCATCACAACTTCTAGTTCTACCATCATCTGTACAAGTACCACCACCATCACAACTTCTAGTACCACCGACATCACCGCTTTTAGTTCCAAAAGCATCACAACTACAAGATTACCATCATCACAACTTCTAGTTCCACCATCATCTCTACTTGTACCGCCATCATCACAACTGCTAGTACCACCACCATCAACAACTTCTAGTACCACCGACATCACCGCTGTTAGTTCCACCATCATCACAACTACAATATAACCATCATCATAACTTCTAGTTCCCCTATCATCTGTACAAGTACCACCATCATCACAACTTCTAGTTCCACGATCATCACAACTTCTAGTACAACCACCATCATCTGTACAAGTACCACCACCATCACAACTTCTAGTACCACCGACGTCGCCGCTTTTAGTTCCACCATCATCACAACTACAAGATAACCAGCATCACATCTTCTAGTTCCGCATTCATCACCACTCCTAGTTCCACTACCATCAACACTTCAAGTACCACCACAATCACCACTTCTAGTATCACCACCATCACAACTGGTACTGCAATCATCACCACCACTAGTACTGTCATCATCAACACTACTTGTACTGCCATCATCACCACTACTAGAACTGCCACCATCACCACTGCTAGTACCATCGCCATTATCACTACTTGTACCACTAACATCACCACTTCAAGTACCACTATCATTACCACTACTAGTACCACCACCATCACCACTTCTAGTACCACCACCATCACCAATACTAGTACCACCACCATCACCACTACAAGTATCACCGCCATTACCACTACTAGTACCACCACAATCACCACTACTAGTACCACCACCATCACCACTACTAGTACCACCACCATCACCACTACAAGTACCACTGACATCAACACTATAAGTACCACCACAATCACCACTACAAGTACCATCACCATCACCACTACTAGTACCACTGCCATTATCACTACAAGTACCACCGCCATAACCACTACTAGTACCACCGCCATCACCACTACTAGTACCACCACCATCACCAATACTAGTACCACCACCATCACCACTACTTGAACCACCAGCATTACCACTACTAGTATCATCACCATCACCACTACTAGTACCACTGCCATTATCACTACAAGTACCACCGCCATAACCACTACTTGAACCCACCAGCATTACCACTACTTGTACCACTAACATCACCACTACTTGTACAACTGACATCACTAATACTAGTACCACTGACATCACCAATACTAGTACCCCCACCAATCACCACTACTAGTACCACCAGCATTACCACTACTTGAATTACAAGCATTACCACTACTTGAACCCACCAGCATTACCACTACTTGTACCACTAACATCACCACTACTTGTACAACTGACATCACTAATACTAGTACCACTGACATCACCAATACTAGTACCACCACCAATCACCACTACTAGTACCACCACCATTACCACTACTTGGACCACCAGCATTACCACTACTTGTACCACTAACATCACCACTACTTTGTACCACTGACATCACCAATACTAGTACCACTGACATCACCAATACTAGTACCACAACCAATCACCACTACTAGTACCACCGCCACCACCACTACTAGTACCACCACAAACACCACTACTAGTGCCACAACCATCACCACTACTAGTACCACTGACATCACCAATCACAACTATCAACACTACTTGTACTACAACCACTTTCATCACTACTAGTACCACAACCACTATCAACACTACTTGTACCACAACCATTATCATCACTACTAGTACCACTGACATCACCAATAACCACTATCAACACTTCTAGTACCACAACCACTCTCATCACTACTAGTACCACAACCACTATCAACACTACTAGTACCACTACCACTATTATCACTACTAGTACCACTACCACTTTCATCACTACTAGTACCACTTTCACTATCAACACTACTAGTACCACTTTCACTATCAACACTACAAGTACCACTTTCACTATCAACACTACAAGTACCACTTTCACTATCAACACTACTAGTACCACTTTCACTATCAACACTACTAGTACCACTTTCACTATCAACACTACAAGTACCACTTTCACTATCATCACTACTAGTACCTCTACCATTATCATCAATACTTGTACCACTTTCACTATCAACACTACGAGTACCACTACCACTATCATCACTACGAGTACCACTTCTATTATCAACACTACTAGTACCAGTACCATTATCAACACTACTTGTACCACTACCACTATCATCACTAGTAGTACCACTACCATTATCACTACTACTAGTACCACTACCACTTTCAACATTTGTAGTACCACTACAACAATCAACACTACTAGTAAACTACCACTATCAACACTACTTGTACCACTGCCACTATAACCACTACTAGTAGCACTACCATTATGAACACTACTAGTACCACTACCACTTTCAACATTTGTAGTACCACTACAACTATCACTACTAGTAGCACTACCATTATGAACACTACTAGTACCACTACCACTTTCAACATTTGTAGTACCACTACAACTATCAACACTACTAGTACTTCTTCCACTATCACCACAGTAGAACCCCTTCCACTTTCGCTACTACTAGTACCACTACCACTATCAACACTACTTGTATCGCTAACCTAAAATAACATTATTACTAGTACCACTACCATTATCACTACTACTAGTACAACTACCACTATCACCCCTACTAGTTCCACTACCACTATCAACACTACTAGTGCAACTACCACTATCACCCCTACTAGTACCACTACCATTATCACCACTGCTAGTACCACTACCGTTATCACCCTTACTAGTGCCACTACCACTATCAACACTACATGTACCACTACCATTATCACCACTACTAGTACTACAGTCACTATCACCACTACTAGTACCACTACCACTATCATCACTACTAGTACAACTACCACTATCACCCCTACTAGTACCACTACCATTATCACCACTACTTGTATCAATACTATTATCACTATCTACTAGTAAACTACCACTATCAACACTACTAGTACCACTACCATTATCACCACTACTAGTATCAATACTATTATCTTTATCTACTAGTAAACTTTTACTATCACCACTACTAGTACCACTACCGTTATCACCACTACTAGTACCACAACCATTATCACCCTTACTAGTACCACAACCATTCACCACTACTAGTACCACTTCCATTATCACCCTCACTAGTACCACAACCATTATCATCACTACTTGTACCACTACCATTATCAACACTACTAGTGCCACAACCATTATCACCACTACTAGTGCAACTACCATTATCACCCTCACTAGTACCACAAATATTATCACCCTCACTAGTACCACAACCATTATCACCACTACTAGTACCACTACCATTATCAATACTACTAGTATTACTACCATTATCACCCTCACTAGTACCACAACCATTATCACCACTACTAGTATTACTACCATTATCACCACTACTAGTACCACTACCATTAACACCACTACTAGTACCACTACCAATACGACCACTACTAGCACAACTACCATTATCACCACTACTAGTACCACTACCATTATCACCACTACTAGTACCACTACCATTATCACCACTACTAGTACCACTACCATTATCACCACTACTAGTACCACTACCATTATCACCACTACTAGTACAACTACCATTATCACCACTACTAGTACCACTACCATTATCACCACTACTAGTGCCACTACCTTTATCACCCTCACTAGTACCACAACCATTATCACCACTACTAGTACAACTACCACTATCACCCCTACTAGTACCACTACCATTATCACCACTACTAGTGCAACTAGTAGTGTTGATAATGGTTGTGGTACTAGTTAGGGTGATAATGGTAACCATTATCACCCTTACTAGTACCACAACCATTATCAACACTACTAGTACCACTACCACTCTCACCACTAACAGTACCACTATCACTATCAACACTACTCGTACAATTATCACTTCAAGTACCACTTAACTCTATCACCACAACTAGAACACTATCACCACAACTTGTACCACAATCACTATCACCACTACTTGTACCACTACCATTATCAACACTACTAGTACCACTTCCACTATCACCACAACCACTTTCACCACTACTTGTACTACCACAATCACCACTACATGTACCATCATCACTTCCACCACCATCATCATTTCACAAGACCACTACCATCACCACTACCACCACCACCAATTCATGTACCAATTCAAACACCACCACCACTACAAGTACAACAACACTCACCACTTACAACACTTACTACCACCACTGCCACTTTTACTGCTCCACATCTACTAGTACCATTACCATCATCACCATAAAACCATTTTCACCACCATTACCACCAGTGCATCATAAAAACATGCCAATGAAGAGTAGGGTTATCAAAACATGTTATACAAGTCGACCATGTTATGGACAGATTAGAATCCACATAGAACTACTTTCTCTCGGCATACGAATTATCTCGTCAAAATTTGCGGAGGATCATTTTAAGTAGAGTGAAACGCCCCTACAGGTAAAGCATTTTGATAGTATACAATAGAAGCGTTTGTGGATGCACGTGACGCCTCGTATAATAGAGGTCCATTCTGATTACAGGACGGCGATGGTTATATTAGTTCAGCAGAATTGCGACACGTTATGACAAATCTTGGCGAGACATTAACGGATGACGAAGTGGAAGAGATGATACGTGAAGCAGACGAGGACGGAGATGGACATGTGGATTATGAGGGTAAATCATTGTCTTTTTTATTTAGCAAAGATGAGAACGAATAGATGAATACTCGGTTTCAGTACCCAATTATTGAATCGCTAATTACTTCAATTCTTTATTTGTCAAAAACCAACATAAACCTGGTGCAGACAAATATAAACATACTATACTCAATGATGAAGAAATCCACATATACAAAACACAATTAAATCGATATAAAACTCATAAATACAGGTAAGTGTAAATCAAAAGACTGCTTCCATTTCCCGAGGTATATACATTAAATATTTTCATTTCGGATTATAAAGCTTTCTTTTAGTTTATGATCTGTTTTAACCTGAAACCATTGCCATATTGAAGATAAATATTTACAAAAGTAATGTATTAGTGTTTGACCATGGTAGATTTCCAAAATATTGACGAATGTTTGCATAAGATGGACAGTACAGTAAGAATTGTATCTCATTGAACTCGATCACTTCTATCAAACACCATTAAATTTATGTTTTTCAATATTTAAAGCATGAGAACTTAATCTAAAACGAGTCATCTGTTTTGATAATAATAATAATGACTCTGATTTCTTATACTATCTCCTTTTATAAGATCAAATTATTTCTCTAAAATCTAGCTTTGGTCATGTTTGTATCGAATTATCTCAGTTTTGGATTTTATTGGTCTCAAATTCTTTTTCTTTGTACTCGTTCTACAAAATCCAGAGACGTCACAGTTGATAATACTATTTAAGTTAAAGTAACTATCAAATAGGTTAGATATCATATTTATTGGGACATCGTAACTATTTACTAGACCAAAAAGCGACCCCATTGCTATTTCGTCAGTGTGATAAGTGCTTGATGAAATCAACCTCCGTAGGTGAAAACAATCCATAAGACTGTCGTCTTTTAAGCGTCTCAAATACACCTGCTCATTATATTGATCATTTGGAAATCATGACGATAAGTGATCGTTTTGCTTTCATTGATCAGTTGAAATCATGCCGATGAGTGATCGCTTTGGTTTCATTGATCAGTTGTAAATCATTCCGATTGTTGATCGATTTAGTTCCATTGATAAGTTGTTAATCATGCCAATGAGTGATCGCTTTGGTTTCATTGATCATTTGGAAATCATACCGGTGAGTAGTCGCTTTGGTTTCATTTATAAGTAGTAAATCATGCCGATAAGTGATCGCTTTGGTTTCATTGATTATTTGGAATTTATACCGATAAGTGATCGCTTTGGTTTCATTGATTATTTGGAATTTATACTGATGAGTAATCGTTTTGGTTTCAATGATCAGTTGGAAATCATGCCGATGAGTAGTTGCTTTGGTTTCATTTATCAGCTGTACATCATGCCGATAAGTGATCGCTTTGGTTTCATTGATCAGTTATAAATCATGCCGATTAGTGATCGCTTTTGCTTCGTTGATCATATGGAAATTATACCGATGAGTAATTGTTTTGGTTTCATTGATCAGTTGGAAATCATACCGGTGAGTAGTCGCTTTGGTTTCATTTATCAGTTGTACATCATGCCGATAAGTGATCGCTTTGCTTTCATTGATCAGTTGTAAATCATGCCGATGAGTGATCGATATGGTTTCTTTGATCGTTTGAAAATTAATCCAATGAGTGATTGCTTTGGTTTCATTGACGATTATGGAAATTTTACCGATGAGTGATCGCTTTGGTTTCATTAATCATTTGTAAATCATGCCGATAAGTGATCACTTTGGTTTCTTTATAAAGTAGTAAATCATGCCGATGAGTGATCAATTCGGTTTCATTGATCATATGGAAATTATACCGATGAATGGTCGCTTTCGTTTCATTGATCATTTAAAAATCATGCCGGTGAGTAGTCGCTTTGCTTGGTCGCCTACCAATGTACATCCTTGCAAAACAGAGAACTATAAAATTCTTTATCAAGATATTAAATTTCCCTGGTTCTTTGATACAATTTTCTTATTTTGATCAACTTTCGAACTCATGCTGGTCTAACAAAATGAAAAGTATTGCTGAACATTTGGGTTTTGGCTATTTAACTCGAGGTGTTCAAAGTAACATCCCTCATTTCAGCGCTTTGAAATCAAGACTTCGTGACCAATTTATGCAAGATTGGTCTAGCTACATCAATAACTCATCAAAACTTTCATACAATTGTAATTTTAAAGAAAAATTCGAATTTGAAAATTATTTAACCTCAATACAAAATGATCACCTAAGAAAACATTTGACCAGCATTCGTTTGAGCTCACACCCACTTTTAATTGAAACTGGAAGAAAAAATGGTATTGATAGAAACAATCGCCTGTATAAACTCTGTAGCATGAAAGAAGTCGAGTCTGAATTTCATTTCATATTATGTTGCCCAAGATATAGATTTTTACGTGAAAAATACATGATTAATTTACCACACCCAACTTTTATTAAGTTTTATAGTCTCATGTCCTCCTCGAATCATTGTAAATTACTAAAATCGTCAAAATATATTAACGAAGCTATGGATGGTAGAAAACATATATTGGAAACGATGTTGAATTAATTTTGACTACAACTGATTGTAAGTTATAACTGGCAAGCAGTTATAACTTACCCATGGTTTTATGACTGTTCTGTTGTTATGTTCCTTTTTTGTGTTGTATTATATCTTTTCTGTAATTTCATGTCTTTGCCATGTTTGAATTGTTAATGGCTAAAGCAAACTTTTTTGCATTTGCTAACAAAATGTATGTATGGTTTCATTGTTCATATGGAAATCATGCCGATAAATTATCGATTTTGTTTCATTGATCATTTGAAAATCATACCGATGAGTTATCGATTTTGTTTCATTGATCATTTGGGAATCATGCCGATGAGTGATCGCTTTGGTTTCATTTATGAGTGATCGATTTCGTTTCCTTCATCAGTTGGAAATTATACAGATGAGTGATCACTTTGGTTTCATCAATTTGTAAAGCATACCAATGAGTGATCGATTGGGTTTCATTCATTGAAGCGAATGGAGATATCTCGATTGTGAATATACTTTGAAGAAATGTTTAGGCATAGTTTTGATATATGTGACCTGTATGACTGAAGTAACATTGCTATGTAAGTTTGAATATGCAGTCCCAAGCAACACATTAGTTTGGCTTCTATAACTTTGTGTAGTATGTCAACAATGGTCATAAACATGTACATTATCCACAATTTTAAAGGACGATTTGACACGTAGAGAGCTTTTTTTCACCAATGCTGTCATTATGATTGTGAAAAGCACTTCAATGCAAACTTTTTCAACTGGTATTCACCTTTCGCAAGGGTTTCATACGGAATAACTAACTTTGAAATTACGTCATTGCGTTCAACCTTGTTAAAGGCTTTCAAGACTTGTCTTTGGTTTGAAACTTTGAGGCTTTCATAATCACAATTAACTTCAGGCATTGTGATTTATTTCCAAAGCAATGACACATGTAAGCATTTTGTCATAAATAATGTTTGGAAATAGCTAAAACAATACAAAGCTTTCTGCAGGCGATTTCCTAAGCCATTTTTCATTTAAAACGTAGACACGAACATTAATTTAACTTTTTAAAGATAAAGAAAGATAGTAAATAGACCTTGAGCCAGAAAAGGTCCTGCTTCCCCGGGGAATTTTGGAATTTATTTTTTTCTTGACCATCTAGCTATGGTGCATGAGCAGACGAAAGATTGCAAAGTTCCGTTGGGGCTTTACGGAGTTATGGGACTTTGAAAATGGGCTTATCAGCAATATATAGCCTATATGAGAAAATCTTTTATAAGAATCTTCTCCTTTTGATCCATAAGTTCTAGGGCTTTGATATTTGGTAATTGACTAATCATCTACTAGTCCTCTACCAATTTTGTTCATATCATGACCGCAGGGCCATTTTTGGCCCCGCTCTAGGGGCTTATCAGTTTTACATTGCCGTAATTATGTAGAAAAAGGTTTAAAAATCTTCGTTTTTCAAGAAACTATTTGATCTAGAGTTTTAATTTTTGGTATGTAGCGTTATCTATTGATCCTCTTTAAAAAAAAAATAAGATGATGACCTTTGGGCCTTAAATGGCCCGCCCTATGGGCTTATCAGGTTAACATTGCCTTATATAGGAACATATTTAAAAGTCTTTTTCTCTAGAGCCATGAGCCCTAGAGCTTTGATATTTCGTAGGAAACATTATATACTGGTCCTCCCCCAAGCTTGTTAAAATCATGAACGCTGGGCCAAAAATGGGCCCGCCATAAGGGCTTATCAGTTTTACATTGCCTTAAATATGTAGACTTTTTTTTTTAAACATCTTTGTTTTAAGATCCATTTGACATAGGTTTGATTTTTGGTAAGTAGCATTATTTATTGGTCCTCTTTAAAGTTTGATAAGATAAAGACCTTTGGGCCTTTAATGGCCCTGCCTTGGGGGCTTATCAGTTTAATATAGCCTTATATAGGAAAATATTTAAAGATCTTCTTTTCTGGAAGCATAAGGCCGAAAGCTTTGATGTTTGGTATGCAACATCACATTAATGTCTCCTGCCAAATCTGTTCAAATCATGACCCTCGGATATAAAATTGCCCCGCCCTAGGGGCTTATCAGTTTTGCATAGCCTTATATTAAAAAGTATTTACAATTTTCTGGAGCCATATTGCTTAGAGCTTTGATATTTGGTATGTAGCATCATCTACTGTTCCTCTACAAAGGGTTTTATTCAAACCATGACCACTGGTCCTTCAGTTGTCACGCCCTGCAGGCTTATCAGTTATACATAGAAGTGTATAAGAAAATCTTCAATAATATTCTTCTCCGGAGCCACCGGGCCTAGAACCTTGATATTAGGTATGTAGCAGCATCTACTGGTCCTCCACCAAGTTCGTTTAATCATGACCCCCTTGGCCTATAATGTTTACGTCCTATGGGTTTATCAGTTATGCATAGTAGTATGTAAGGAAGTATTTGATAATCTTCTTCTCTGGAGCCATATTGCCTAGAGCTTTGATGTTTGGTGTGTAGCATCATCTATTGGTCCTCTACAAAGTTTATTTAAATCATGACCCCCTGGCCTAACATGTCCCCGCCCTAGCTGCACATATCAGTTTAACAAAGCAGTACATAAGAAAATATTCAAAAATCATCGCCTCTCTTGTTGTTCTCTATCAACTTTTATCTAATTATGACACCTGGTCATAAATTGGCTCCACACCCCACCCCACGGACATATCAATTTAACGTAAATGTATATAAGAAAATCTTTAAAAGTCTTCTCCTCTGCAGCCAATTAGCCTTGATTTTATATTTAGTATAGTGTAGCATGCTTTTGTGGTCTTCCACTAAGTTTGTTCAAAAGACAACCAGGCTAAAAACTGCCCAAAAGGAAATGTTTGAAAACTTCAATATGTTATTCATTCATGACCCATTGTCCCTCCCTATTTTAATAATGATTAACTATTAATACTAGTTTAATACAAGTGCCCAGATAAATGTTTTGTTTGTATATATTACAACGTGTTTTTGCCTTTAAACAGTCATTCAGTTAAAATACAGCAATACTCAATACAGTCTAGACGACCTGCCCAAAAACCTGAATGTTAAAAAGTATGGAACAACAGGCCAGTTGTTCAGTTAAATTTTTGACTGCTGAGGAGAAGATTTTTAGTATTCTCTTACTTACATTTATGTAAAACTGATTGCCGGGGGGGCTTTTAATCCCCAGGTATCACGATTTGAACACTATTAATAGAGAAAACAAGAGAGATGAAGATTTATAAAGTTTTTCTTATATACTGCTATGTAAAACTGATATGCAGCTACATGTCGGTTGGGCCATGCTAGGCCAGGGGTCATGATTTTAATTGTAAATTCCAATCTCTAACAGAAAGGAAATAATCAATTAAAAGATGATACAGACAGTCTCAAAAAGCTGTCTAAATAGTGTCGACGTGAAGATAATTAAAGATGTTCTTGTAAATACTATTTATAACTAATAAACCGCTTTGGCGGTCATGATTTAATTAATCTTAGTAGAGGTCCAGTAGATGATGCTACCAATAATTATGAAAGCTCTGGGCAATATTGCTCCAGAGAAGAAGATTATTAAAGATTTCTTACATACTGCCATGTATTACTGATAAGCCAATAGGATGTGAACATTGTCGGCCAAGAGGTCATAAATTTAACAAATTTGGTAGAGGACCAGTAGATGATGCTACATATAAAATATAAAAGCCCTAGGCAATGTGGCTCCAGAAATTTCTAAATATCTTATTATATAAGTCTATGTAAAACTGATAAGCCACATATGGCAGGGTCATTTAAAACGGAATGGTCATGATAATGAACAAATTTGGCAGAGGATCAGAAAGTGATGCTTCATACCAAATACCAAAGCTTAAGGCCTTATGGCTCCAGAAAAGAAGATTTTTAGATATTGTCCTTTATAAGGCTTCGTTAAACTAATAAGCCCAAGGGACAGGGTCATTTAAGGCCGAAAGGTCATCATCTTATCAAAATTTGCAGAGTACCAATCGATGATGCTACATACCAAATATCAAAACTCTAGGTCAACTGAACCTTAAGAAGAAGATGTTTAAACCTTTTTCTATATAATTATCGCAATGTAAAACTGATAAGCCCCTAGGGCGGGGCCATTTAAAATCCGAGGGTCATGGTTTGAACAGATTTGGCAGAGAACCAGTAGATGATGTTTCATAACAATTATCAAAGCTCTAGGCATCATGGCTCGTGAGAAAAATATTTTTAAATATTTTCCTATATAATGCTATGTTAAACTGATAAGCCCCTAGGGCGGGGCCATTTAAGGCCCCAAGGTCATCATCTTATCAAAATTTGGAGAGGACCGATAGCTAATGCTACATACCAAAAATTAAAACTCTAGGTCAAATGGATCTTTAGAAAACGAAATTTTTTAAACCTTTTTCTTCATAATTAAGGCAATGCAATGTAAAACTGATAAGCCCCTAGGGCGGGGCCATTTCTGGCCCAGTGGTCATGATTTTAACAAGCTTAGTGGGGGACCAGTAGATGATGTTTCATACCAAATATCAAAGCTCTAGGCCTTATGGATCCAGAGGAGAAGCTTTTTAAATCATTTGCTATATTAGGTTATGTTTAACTGATAAGCCCCTAGGGCGGGGCCATTTAAGGCCCAAAGGTCATCATCTTATCAGAATTTGAAAAGGACTAATAGATGATGCTACATACCAAAAATCAGAGCTCTATGTCAAATGGGTCTTAAGAAAACGAAGATGTTTAAACCTTTTTATACATAAATACGGCAATGTAAAACTGATAAGCCCCGAGGGCGGGGCCATTTTTGGCCCAGTGGTCATGATTTTAACAAGCTTGGTAGAGAACCAGTATTCGATGCTACATACCAAATGTCAAAGCTCTGGGACTTATGGATCGAGAAGAAAATATCTTTAAAGATTTTCTCACAAAGGCTATAATTTACTGATAAACCCATCTTCAAAGTCCCATAACTCCGTAAAGCCCAACGGAATTTTGCAATCTTTCGTCTGCTTATGCCCTATAGCCCAAGTTTAAAAAAAAAACATAACCTTCAAATTCCCCCGGGGGGGGGGGGGGGGGAGCAAAAGTGTTCTTGGCTCATGGCCTAAAAGGATTGACATATATAATGACTGGACCATAGATCGTAAGTTTCAATTCGATTTCCATTCTTTTTCGATAAACATTACAATGCTTCCATCACGTGTTTAGAATAATTTCCTTCAACTTTATTTTATTTGAAGTCTATAGAATAAAAAGATTGTAATACCGTTTCTTTATAGCTGATCCTTTCCTGTAATTTCTCCCATTTCTAGCCTTTGTATCAGATACGAACGTAATTAATTAAAGGAAGGTTCGACACTGTCATCTTATTTTTATACAAAACTGCTACTATGGGAATAATTATGTGAATAAAAAGAAAAGTCGTAACTGCTTGTCACCGAACGCATGGTCAAAGTGTCAACGATTCTATAGGTTTTTGGCAGACAAAGGAAAAGTGAACCATTATTAGGATATGCAAGACATGCGGAAATCAAACCTAGTTGTAGAATCGAACATTCGAATAGAAGTGGCCAAATATATACTATATATCTTTAGATAAATCAACTTCATCACTATTCGCTCTTATCCATACTTTTAGTGTGATTTTATTCACATGTAGAGCTACTACATGGTACTTTGAAAATCATAATATTTTGTTAAATTGTGTTTTGATATAAACCATTTTATTGGTTTAACTTAGCTTGTCTTGACGTGTATCTTTAAACAGTAAACCCTCGAATACCAAATCACGAACAGACGGTTAGTAGACCCTTGACTGTCAAATTCCAGACAAACAACGATAAGTAAACGCTTGACTGTCAAATTCAGGGTAGACGACCATTAAAATCACAAACACCCTCTACTGTAAAATCCTGAACAGACGGCCAGTATACCCTCGACAGTAAGATCACGAACAGACGCCCAGTATACCCTCGACTGTCAAATCCCGAACAGACGGCCAGTAGTATACCCTCGACTGTCAAATCCCGAACAGACAGCAAGTATACCCTCGACTGTTTAATCCCGAAAAGTCACTCAGTATACCCTCGACTATTTAATCCCGAGCAGACGCTCAGTAAACCCTTAACTGTCGAATCCCGAACAGACGCTCAGTAAACCCTCAACTATCGATTTCCGAACAGACGCTCGGTAAACCCTCAACTGTTAAATAAAAAACAGTCGACTAGTAAACACTCAACTGTCAAATCCCGAACAGTCGCTCAGTAATCCATCAACTGTCAAATCCCGAACAGTTGCTCAGTAAACATTCAAGTGTTAAATCCTAAACAGTCGCTCAATAAAACCTCAACTGTCAAATCAAGAACACTCGATCGGTAAACTCTCGACTGTCAAATCCCTTACAGCCGCTCAGTAAACCGTCAACTGTCAAATCCCTAACAGACGGCTAGTATACCCTCAACTGTCGAATCCGGAACGGACGGCCAGTATACCCTCAACTTTCATATCCCAAACACTCGCCCAGTAAACCCTTAACTGTCAAATCCCGAAGGGTCGCTCATCAAACAGTCAACTGTCAAATCCCAAACAGTCGCTCAGTAAACCGTCAATTGTCAAATCCCGAACAGTCGCTCAGTAAACCGTCAACTGTCAAATCCCGAACAGTCGCTCAGTAGACCGTCATCTGTCAAAACACAAATTGTCGCTCAGTAAACCCACAACTGTCAAATCCCGAACATTCGCTCAGTAAACCCTCAACTGTCAAATCCCGAACAGTCGCTCAGTAAACCATCAACTGTAAAATCCCGAGCAGTATCTCAGTATACCCTCAACTGTCAAAAGAACTAACCGTCAACTATCAAATCCCGAACAATCGCTCAGTTAACCGTTTACTGTCGAAACACGAATTGCCGCCTAGTGAACCCTTAACTGTCAAATCACAAACAGACCCTCAGTAAACCCTCAACTGTCGATTCCCGAATAGACGGCCAGTATACCCTCAACTGTCAAATCCCGAACAGTCACTTGGTAAACCGTGAACTGTCAAATCCAAAACAGTCGCTCAGTAAACCGTCAATTGTCAAATCCCTAACAGTGGCTCAGTAAACCGTCAACTGTCAAATCCCGAACAGTCGCTCACTAAACCGTCAACTGTCAAAACACAAATTGTCGCTTAGTGAACCATCAACTGTCAAATCACGAACAGTCGCTCAGTTAACCCTCGACCGTCATATCCCGAACAGTCGCTTAGTTAACTGCCAACTGTCAAATCCTAAATAGTCGCTCAGAAAACTGTTAACTGTCAAATTCCGAACAGTCGCTAAGTAAACCGTCAACTGTTGAATCCCAAACAGTCGCTCAGTGAACCCTCAACTGTCAAATCACGAACAGTCGCTCACTAAACCGTCAACTGTCAAAACACGAATTGTCGCTCAGTGTGAACCCTCAACTGTCAAATCACGAACAGTCGCTCAGTAAACCCTCAACTGTCAAATCTGAGCAGTTGCTCAGTAAACCCTCGACTGTCATATCCCGAACAGTCGCTCAGTAAACCCTCAACTGTCAAATCCCAAACAGTCGCTCAGCAATTCCTCAACTGTCAAATCCCGAACAGACGATCAGTAAACCCTTGACTGTCAAATCCCGAGGAGTGGCTCAGTAAACCGTCGGCTGTCAAATCCGAAAGAGACACTCAGTAAACCCTTCACTGTAAAATTCCGAACAGACGATCAGTAAACTCTCAACTGTCACATCCTGAACAGTCGCTCAGTAAAGCCCCAACTATCAAATCCCGAACAGGCGATCAGTAAACCCTTGACTGTCAAATCCAGAACAGTCGCGCAGTAAACCCCCAACTATCAAATCACGAACAGACACTCGGTAAACCCTCAACTTTCAAATCCGGAACAGATGATCATTAAACACTCAACTGTCAAATCCTGAACAAACTATTAGTAAACCCTTGACTGTCAAATCCCGAACAGACGATCAGTAAACCCTCAACTATCAAATCACGAACAGAAGCTCGGTAAACCCTCAACTTTCATACCCGGAACAGATGATCAGTAAACTCTCAACTGTCAAGTCCTGAACAAACTATCAGTAAACCCTCGACTGTCGTATGACGAACAGACGTTCAGTAAACCCTCAACTATCAATCATAAAAAGTAAATCCGTAACTGTCAAATCCCAAACAGTCGCTCAGTAAACTGTCAAATCCTGAACAGACGATCAGTAAACCGTCAACTGTCAAAACACAAATTGTCGCTTAGTGAACCATCAACTGTCAAATCACGAATAGTCGCTCAGTACACCCTCGACTGTCATATCCCGAACAGTCGCTTAGTTAACTGTCAACTGTCAAAACAAGAAGTGTCAATCAGTGAACCCTCAACTGTCAAATCCCGAACAGACGCTCAGTAAAACCTCGACTCTCATTTCCCAAACATACGGCCAGTAAACCCTCAACTATCAAATCCCGAACAGACGCTCGGCAAACCCTCACCTGTCATGTCCTAAACATTCGCTCAGTACACCCTTGACTGTCATATACCGAGCATTCCCTCAGTAACCTTGACTGTCGAATCCTGAACAGTCGGCCAGTAAACCCTCAACTGTCAAATCCTAAATAGTCGCTCAGCAAACTGTTAACTGTCGAATCCAAAACAGTCGCTAAGTAAACCGTCAACTGTCGAATCCAAAACAGTCGCTCAGTAAACCGTCAACTGTCAAATCCCTAACAGTCGCTCACTAAACCGTCAACTGTCAAAACACGAATTGTCGCTCAGTGAACCCTCAACTGTCAAATCACGAACAGTCGTTCAGTAAACCCTCAACTGTCAAAACACGAACAGTCGATCAGTTAACCCTCGACTGTCATATCACGAACAGTCGCTCAGTAAACCCTCAACTGTCAAATCACGAGCAGTCGATCAGTAATTCCTCGACAGTCATATCCCGAACAGTCGCTCAGTAAACCCTCAACTGTCAAATCCCAAACAGTCGCTCAGCAATTCCTCAACTGTCAAATCCCGAACAGACGATCAATAAAACCATTGACTGTCAAATCACGAACAGACGCTCAGTACACCCTTGACTGTCAAATCCCGAGGAGTGGCTCAGTAAACCGTCGACAGTCAAATCCCAAAGAGACACTCAGTAAACCATTCTCTGTAAAATTCCGAACAGACGATCAGTAAATCCTCAACTATCAAATCACGAACAGAAGATCAGTAAACTCTCAACTGTCACATCCTGAACAGTCGCTCAGTAAACCCCCAACTATCAAATCCCGAACAGGCGATCAGTAAACCCTTGACTGTCAAATCCAGAACAGACACTCGGTAAACCCTCAACTTTCAAATCCGGAACAGATGATCAGTAAACCCTCAACTGTCAAATCCTGAACAACCTATTAGTAAACCCTTGACTGTCAAACCCGAACAGACGATCAGTAAACCCTCAACTATCAAATCACGAACAGAAGCTCGGTAAACCCTCAACTTTCATACCCGGAACAGATGATCAGAAAACTCTCAAATGTCAAGTCCTGAACAAACTATCAGTAAACCCTCAACTGTCAAATGCCTAACAGTTGCTCACTGCACCGTCAACTGTCAAAACACGAATTGTCGCTCAGTGAACCCTCAACTGTCAAATCACGAAAAGTCGATCAGTAAACCCTCAACTGTCAAATCACGAGCAGTCGCTCAGTAAAACCCTCGACTGTCTTATCCCGAACAGTCGCTAAGTAAACCCTCAACTGTCAAATCCCGAACAGACGATCAGTAAAACCATTGACTGTCAAATCACGAACAGACGCTCAGTAAACCCTTAACTGACAGTAAAATCCCGAGGAGTGGCTCAGTAAACCGTCGACTGTCAAATCCCAAAGAGACACTCAGTAAACCCTTCACTGTAAAATTCCGAACAGACGATCAGTAAATCCTCAACTATCAAATCACGAACAGAAGCTCAGTAAACTCTCAACTGTCGCATCCTGAACAGTCGCTCAGTAAACCACTTACTATCAAATCCCGAACAGTCGATCAGTAAACCCTTGACTGTCAAACCCAGAACAGTCGCGCAGTAAAACCCTCAACTATCAAATCACGAACAGACACTCGGTAATCCCTCAACTGTCAAATCCGGAACAGATGATCAGTAAACACTCAACTGTCAAATCCTGAACAAACTATTAGTAAACCCTTGACTGTTCAAATCCCGAACAGACGCTCGGCAAACCCTCACCTGTCATGTCCCGAACATTCGCTCAGTACACCCTTGACTGTCATATCCCGAGCATTCCCTTAGTAACCTTGACTGTCGAATCCTGAACAGTCGGCCAGTAAACCCTCAACTGTCAAATCCTAAATAGTCGCTCAGAAAACTGTTAACTGTCAAATTCCGAACAGTCACTAAGTAAACCGTCAACTGTCGAATCCAAAACAGTCACTCAGTAAACCGTCAACTGTCAAATCCCTAACAGTCGCTCACTTAACCGTCAACTGTCAAAACACGAATTGTCGCTCAGTGAACCCTCAACTGTCAAATCACAAACAGTCGCTCACTAAACCGTCAACTGTCAAAACACGAATTGTCGCTCAGTGAACCCTCAACTGTCAAATCACGAACAGTCGCTCAGTAAACCCTCAACTGTCAAATCTGAGCAGTCGCTCAGTAAACCCTCGACTGTCATATCCCGAACAGTCGCTCAGTAAACCCTCAACTGTCAAATCCCAAACAGTCGCTCAGCAATTCCTCAACTGTCAAATCCCGAACAGACGATCAGTAAAACCATTGACTGTCAAATCACGAACAGACGCTCAGTAAACCCTTGACTGTCAAATCCCGAGGAGTGGCTCAGTAAACCGTCGGCTGTCAAATCCCAAAGAGACACTCAGTAAACCCTTCACTGTAAAATTCCGAACAGACGATCAGTAAACTCTCAACTGTCACATCCTGAACAGTCGCTCAGTAAACCCCCAACTATCAAATCCCGAACAGGCGATCAAAAAACCCTTGACTGTCAAATCCAGAACAGTCGCGCAGTAAACCCCCAACTATCAAATCACGAACAGACACTCGGTAAACCCTCAACTTTCAAATCCGGAACAGATGATCAGTAAACACTCAACTGTCAAATCCTGAACAAACTATTAGTAAACCCTTGACTGTCAAATCCCGAACAGACGATCAGTAAACCCTCAACTATCAAATCACGAACAGAAGCTCGGTAAACCCTCAACTTTCATACCCGGAACAGATGATCAGTAAACTCTCAACTGTCAAGTCCTGAACAAACTATCAGTAAACCCTCGACTGTCGTATGACGAACAGACGTTCAGTAAACCCTCATCTATCAATCATAAAAAGTAAATCCGTAACTGTCAAACCCCAAACAGTCGCTCAGTAAACTGTCAAATCCCGAACAGACGATCAGTAAACCGTCAACTGTCAAATCACGAATAGTCGCTCAGTAAACCCTCGACTGTCATATCCCGAACAGTCGCTTAGTTAACTGTCAACTGTCAAAACAAGAAGTGTCAATCAGTGAACCCTCAACTGTCAAATCCCGAACAGACGCTAAGTAAAACCTCGACTCTCATTTCCCAAACATACGGCCAGTAAACCCTCAACTATCAAATCCCGAACAGACGCTCGGCAAACCCTCACCTGTCATGTCCTAAACATTCGCTCAGTACACCCTTGACTGTCATATACCGAGCATTCCCTCAGTAACCTTGACTGTCGAATCCTGAACAGTCGGCCAGTAAACCCTCAACTGTCAAATCCTAAATAGTCGCTCAGCAAACTGTTAACTGTCGAATCCAAAACAGTCGCTAAGTAAACCGTCAACTGTCGAATCCAAAACAGTCGCTCAGTAAACCGTCAACTGTCAAATCCCTAAACAGTCGCTCACTAAACCGTCAACTGTCAAAACACGAATTGTCGCTCAGTGAACCCTCAACTGTCAAATCACGAACAGTCGTTCAGTAAACCGTCAACTGTCAAAACACAAACAGTCGATCAGTAAACCCTCGACTGTCATATCACGAACAGTCGCTCAGTTAACCCTCAACTGTCAAATCACGAGCAGTCGATCAGTAAACCCTCGACTGTCATATCCCGAACAGTCGCTCAGTAAACCCTCAACTGTCAAATCCCAAACAGTCGCTCAGCAATTCCTCAACTGTCAAATCCCGAACAGACGATCAATAAAACCATTGACTGTCAAATCATGAACAGACGCTCAGTAAACCCTTGACTGTCAAATCCCGAGGAGTGGCTCAGTAAACCGTCGACAGTCAAATCCCAAAGAGACACTCAGTAAACCATTCTCTGTAAAATTCCGAACAGACGATCAGTAAATCCTCAACTATCAAATCACGAACAGAAGATCAGTAAACTCTCAACTGTCACATCCTGAACAGTCGCTCAGTAAACCCCAAACTATCAAATCCCGAACAGGCGATCAGTAAACCCTTGACTGTCAAATCCAGAACAGACACTCGGTAAACCATCAACTTTCAAATCCGGAACAGATGATCAGTAAACCCTCAACTGTCAAATCCTGAACAACCTATTAGTAAACCCTTGACTGTCAAACCCGAACAGACGATCAGTAAACCCTCAACTATCAAATCACGAACAGAAGCTCGGTAAACCCTCAACTTTCATACCCGGAACAGATGATCAGAAAACTCTCAAATGTCAAGTCCTGAACAAACTATCAGTAAACCCTCAACTGTCAAATCCCTAACAGTTGCTCACTACACCGTCAACTGTCAAAACACGAATTGTCGCTCAGTGAACCCTCAACTGTCAAATCCCGAACAGTCGATCAGTAAACCCTCAACTGTCAAATCACGAGCAGTCGCTCAGTAAAACCCTCGACTGTCAAATCCCGAACAGTTGCTAAGTAAACCCTCAACTGTCAAATCCCGAACAGACGATCAGTAAAACCATTGACTGTCAAATCACGAACAGACGCTCAGTAAACCCTTGACTGACAGTCAAATCCCGAGGAGTGGCTCAGTAAACCGTCGACTGTCAAATCCCAAAGAGACACTCAGTAAACCCTTCACTGTAAAATTCCGAACAGACGATAAGTAAATCCTCAACTATCAAATCACGAACAGAAGCTCAGTAAACTCTCAACTGTCGCATCCTGAACAGTCGCTCAGTAAACCACTTACTATCAAATCCCGAAAAGGCGATCAGTAAACCCTTGACTGTCAAACCCAGAACAGTCGCGCAGTAAACCCTCAACTATCAAATCACGAACAGACACTCGGTAAACCCTCAACTTTCAAATCCGGAACAGATGATCAGTAAACACTCAACTGTCAAATCCTGAACAAACTATTAGTAAACCCTTGACTGTTCAAATCCCGAACAGACGCTCGGCAAACCCTCACCTGTCATGTCCCGAACATTCGCTCAGTACACCCTTGACTGTCATATCCCGAGCATTCCCTTAGTAACCTTGACTGTCGAATCCTGAACAGTCGGCCAGTAAACCCTCAACTGTCCAATCCTAAATAGTCGCTCAGAAAACTGTTAACTGTCAAATTCCGAACAGTCACTAAGTTAACCGTCAACTGCCGAATCCAAAACAGTCACTCAGTAAACCGTCAACTGTCAAATCCCTAACAGTCGCTCACTTAACCGTCAACTGTCAAAACACGAATTGTCGCTCAGTGAACCCTCAACTGTCAAATCACGAACAGTCGCTCACTAAACCGTCAACTGTCAAAACACGAATTGTCGCTCAGTGAACCCTCAACTGTCAAATCACGAACAGTCGCTCAGTAAACCCTCAACTGTCAAATCTGAGCAGTCGCTCAGTAAACCCTCGACTGTCATATCCCGAACAGTCGCTCAGTAAACCCTCAACTGTCAAATCCCAAACAGTCGCTCAGCAATTCCTCAACTGTCAAATCCCGAACAGACGATCAGTAAAACCATTGACTGTCAAATCACGAACAGACGCTCAGTAAACCCTTGACTGTCAAATCCCGGGGAGTGGCTCAGTAAACCGTCGGCTGTCAAATCCCAAAGAGACACTCAGTAAACCCTTCACTGTAAAATTCCGAACAGACGATCAGTAAACTCTCAACTGTCACATCCTGAACAGTCGCTCAGTAAACCCCCAACTATCAAATCCCGAACAGGCGATCAAAAAACCCTTGACTGTCAAATCCAGAACAGTCGCGCAGTAAACCCCCAACTATCAAATCACGAACAGACACTCGGTAAACCCTCAACTTTCAAATCCGGAGCAGATGATCAGTAAACACTCAACTGTCAAATCCTGAACAAACTATTAGTAAACCCTTGACTGTCAAATCCCGAACAGACGATCAGTAAACCCTCAACTATCAAATCACGAACAGACCCTCGGTAAACCCTCAACTTTCATACCCGGAACAGATGATCAGTAAACTGTCAACTGTCAAGTCCTGAACAAACTATCAGTAAACCCTCGACTGTCGTATGACGAACAGACGTTCAGTAAACACTCAACTATCAATCATAAAAAGTAAATCCGTAACTGTCAAACCCCAAACAGTCGCTCAGTAAACTGTCAAATCCCGAACAGACGATCAGTAAACCGTCAATTGTCAAAACACAAATTGTCGCTTAGTGAACCATCAACTGTCAAATCACGAACAGTCGATCAGTAAACCCTCGACAGTCATATCCCGAACAGTCGCTCAGTAAACCCTCAACTGTCAAATCCCAAACAGTCGTTCAGCAATTCCTCAACTGTCAAAACCCGAACAGACGATCAATAAAACCATTGACTGTCAAATCACGAACAGACGCTCAGTAAACCCTTGACTGTCAAATCCCGAGGAGTGGCTCAGTAAACCGTCGACAGTCAAATCCCAAAGAGACACTCAGTAAACCATTCTCTGTAAAATTCCGAATCGACGATCAGTAAATCCTCAACTATCAAATCACGAACAGAAGATCAGTAAACTCTCAACTGTCACATCCTGAACAGTCGCTCAGTAAACCCCCAACTATCAAATCCCGAACAGGCGATCAGTAAACCCTTGACTGTCAAATCCAGAACAGACACTCGGTAAACCCTCAACTTTCAAATCCGGAACAGATGATCAGTAAACCTTCAACTGTCAAATCCTGAACAACCTATTAGTAAACCCTTGACTGTCAAACCCGAACAGACGATCAGTAAACCCTCAACTATCAAATCACGAACAGAAGCTCGGTAAACCCTCAACTTTCATACCCGGAACAGATGATCAGAAAACTCTCAAATGTCAAGTCCTGAACAAACTATCAGTAAACCCTCAACTGTCAAATCCCTAACAGTTGCTCACTGCACCGTCAACTGTCAAAACACGAATTGTCGCTCAGTGAACCCTCAACTGTCAAATCACGAACAGTCGATCAGTAAACCCTCAACTGTGAAATCACGAGCAGTCGCTCAGTAAAACCCTCGACTGTCTTATCCCGAACAGTTGCTAAGTAAACCCTCAACTGTCAAATCCCGAACAGACGATCAGTAAAACCATTGACTGTCAAATCACGAACAGACGCTCAGTAAACCCTTGACTGTCAAATCCCGAGGAGTGGCTCAGTAAACCGTCGGCTGTCAAATCCCAAAGAGACACTCAGTAAACCCTTCACTGTAAAATTCCGAACAGACGATCAGTAAACTCTCAACTGTCACATCCTGAACAGTCGCTCAGTAAACCCCCAACTATCAAATCCCAAACAGGCGATCATAAAACCCTTGACTGTCAAATCCAGAACAGTCGCGCAGTAAACCCCCAACTATCAAATCACGAACAGACACTCGGTAAACCCTCAACTTTCAAATCCGGAACAGATGATCAGTAAACACTCAACTGTCAAATCCTGAACAAACTATTAGTAAACCCTTGACTGTCAAATCCCGAACAGACGATCAGTAAACCCTCAACTATCAAATCACGAACAGAAGCTCGGTAAACCCTCAACTTTCATACCCGGAACAGATGATCAGTAAACTCTCAACTGTCAAGTCCTGAACAAACTATCAGTAAACCCTCGACTGTCGTATGACGAACAGACGTTCAGTAAACCCTCATCTATCAATCATAAAAAGTAAATCCGTAACTGTCAAACCCCAAACAGTCGCTCAGTAAACTGTCAAATCCCGAACAGACGATCAGTAAACCGTCAACTGTCAAAACACAAATTGTCGCTTAGTGAACCATCAACTGTCAAATCACGAATAGTCGCTTAGTAAACCCTCGACTGTCATATCCCGAACAGTCGCTTAGTTAACTGTCAACTGTCAAAACAAGAAGTGTCAATCAGTGAACCCTCAACTGTCAAATCCCGAACAGACGCTCAGTAAAACCTCGACTCTCATTTCCCAAACATATGGCCAGTAAACCCTCAACTATCAAATCCCGAACAGACGCTCGGCAAACCCTCACCAGTCATGTCCTAAACATTCGCTCAGTACACCCTTGACTGTCATATACCGAGCATTCCCTCAGTACCCTTGACTGTCGAATCCTGAACAGTCGGCCAGTAAACCCTCAACTGTCAAATCCTAAATAGTCGCTCAGCAAACTGTTAACTGTCGAATCCAAAACAGTCGCTAAGTAAACCGTCAACTGTCGAATCCAAAACAGTCGCTCAGTAAACCGTCAACTGTCAAATCCCTATCAGTCGCTCACTAAACCGTCAACTGTCAAAACACGAATTGTCGCTCAGTGAACCCTCAACTGTCAAATCACGAACAGTCGTTCAGTAAACCGTCAACTGTCAAAACACAAACAGTCGATCAGTAAACCCTCGACTGTCATATCACGAACAGTCGCTCAGTAAACCCTCAACTGTCAAATCACGAGCAGTCGATCAGTAAACCCTCGACTGTCATATCCCGAACAGTCGCTCAGTAAACCCTCAACTGTCAAATCCCAAACAGTCGCTCAGCAATTCCTCAACTGTCAAATCCCGAACAGACGATCAATAAAACCATTGACTGTCAAATCATGAACAGACGCTCAGTAAACCCTTGACTGTCAAATCCCGAGGAGTGGCTCAGTAAACTGTCGACAGTCAAATCCCAAAGAGACACTCAGTAAACCATTCTCTGTAAAATTCCGAACAGACGATCAGTAAATCCTCAACTATCAAATCACGAACAGAAGATCAGTAAACTCTCAACTGTCACATCCTGAACAGTCGCTCAGTAAACCACCAACTATCAAATCCCGAACAGGCGATCAGTAAACCCTTGACTGTCAAATCCAGAACAGACACTCGGTAAACCCTCAACTTTCAAATCCGGAACAGATGATCAGTAAACCCTCAACTGTCAAATCCTGAACAACCTATTAGTAAACCCTTGACTGTCAAACCCGAACAGACGATCAGTAAACCCTCAACTATCAAATCACGAACAGAAGCTCGGTAAACCCTCAACTTTCATACCCGGAACAGATGATCAGAAAACTCTCAAATGTCAAGTCCTGAACAAACTATCAGTAAACCCTCAACTGTCAAATCCCTAACAGTTGCTCACTACACCGTCAACTGTCAAAATACGAATTGTCGCTCAGTGAACCCTCAACTGTCAAATCACGAACAGTCGATCAGTAAACCCTCAACTGTCAAATCACGAGCAGTCGCTCAGTAAAACCCTCCTCTGTCATATCCCGAACAGTTGCTAAGTAAACCCTCAACTGTCAAATCCCGAACAGACGATCAGTAAAACCATTGACTGTCAAATCACGAACAGACGCTCAGTAAACCCTTAACTGACAGTAAAATCCCGAGGAGTGGCTCAGTAAACCGTCGACTGTCAAATCCCAAAGAGACACTCAGTAAACCCTTCACTGTAAAATTCCGAACAGACGATCAGTAAATCCTCAACTATCAAATCACGAACAGTCGCTCAGTAAACTCTCAACTGTCGCATCCTGAACAGTCGCTCAGTAAACCACTTACTATCAAATCCCGAACAGGCGATCAGTAAACCCTTGACTGTCAAACCCAGAACAGTCGCGCAGTAAACCCTCAACTATCAAATCACGAACAGACACTCGGTAAACCCTCAACTTTCAAATCCGGAACAGATGATCAGTAAACCCTCGACTGTCATATCCCGAACAGTCGCTTAGTTAACTGCCAACTGTCAAAACAAGAAGTGTCAATCAGTGAACCCTCAACTGTCAAATCCCGAACAGACGCTAAGTAAAACCTCGACTCTCATTTCCCAAACATACGGCCAGTAAACCCTCAACTATCAAATCCCGAACAGACGCTCGGCAAACCCTCACCTGTCATGTCCTAAACATTCGCTCAGAACACCTTGACTGTCATATCCTGAGCATTCCCTCAGTAACCTTGACTGTCGAATCCTGAACAGTCGACCAGTAAACACTCAACTGTCAAATCCTAAATAGTCGCTCAGAAAACTGTTAACTGTCAAATTCCGAACAGTCGCTAAGTAAACCGTCAACTGTTGAATCCAAAACAGTTGCTCAGTAAACCGTCAACTGTCAAATCCCTAACAGTCGCTCACTAAACCGTCAACTGTCAAAACACGAATTGTCGCTCAGTGAACCCTCAACCATCAAATCACGAACAGTCGCTCAGTAAACCCTCAACTGTCAAATCACGAGCAGTCGCTCAGTAAACAATCTACTGTCATATCCCGAACAGTCGCTCAGTAAACCTTCAACTGTCAAATCCCAAACAGTCGCTCAGCAATTCCTCAACTGTCAAATCCCGAACAGACGATCAGTAAAACCATTGACTGTCAAATCACGAACAGACGCTCAGTAAACCCTTGACTGTCAAATCCCGGGGAGTGGCTCAGTAAACCGTCGGTTGTCAAATCCCAAAGAGACACTCAGTAAACCCTTCACTGTAAAATTCCGAACAGGCGATCAGTAAACTCTCAACTGTCACATCCTGAACAGTCGCTCAGTAAACCCCCAACTATCAAATCCCGAACAGGCGATCATAAAACCCTTGACTGTCAAATCCAGAACAGTCGAATCCTGAACAGTCGGCCAGTAAACCCTCAACTGTCAAATCCTA
Source organism: Cerastoderma edule (assembly GCA_947846245.1). Lineage (NCBI taxonomy): Eukaryota > Metazoa > Mollusca > Bivalvia > Cardiida > Cardiidae > Cerastoderma > Cerastoderma edule. The sequence continues at coordinate 1,838,982 of OX401404.1, forward strand.
AATAGTCGCTCAGCAAACTGTTAACTGTCGAATCCAAAACAGTCGCTAAGTAAACCGTCAACTGTCGAATCCAAAACAGTCGCTCAGTAAACCGTCAACTGTCAAATCCCTAACAGTCGCTCACTAAACCGTCAACTGTCAAAACACGAATTGTCGCTCAGTGAACCCTCAACTGTCAAATCACGAACAGTCGTTCAGTAAACCGTCAACTGTCAAAACACAAACAGTCGATCAGTAAACCCTCGACTGTCATATCACGAACAGTCGCTCAGTAAACCCTCAACTGTCAAATCACGAGCAGTCGATCAGTAAACCCTCGACTGTCATATCCCGAACAGTCGCTCAGTAAACCCTCAACTGTCAAATCCCAAACAGTCGCTCAGCAATTCCTCAACTGTCAAATCATGAACAGACGCTCAGTAAACCCTTGACTGTCAAATCCCGAGGAGTGGCTCAGTAAACTGTCGACAGTCAAATCCCAAAGAGACACTCAGTAAACCATTCTCTGTAAAATTCCGAACAGACGATCAGTAAATCCTCAACTATCAAATCACGAACAGAAGATCAGTAAACTCTCAACTGTCACATCCTGAACAGTCGCTCAGTAAACCCCAAACTATCAAATCCCGAACAGGCGATCAGTAAACCCTTGACTGTCAAATCCAGAACAGACACTCGGTAAACCATCAACTTTCAAATCCGGAACAGATGATCAGTAAACCCTCAACTGTCAAATCCTGAACAACCTATTAGTAAACCCTTGACTGTCAAACCCGAACAGACGATCAGTAAACCCTCAACTATCAAATCACGAACAGAAGCTCGGTAAACCCTCAACTTTCATACCCGGAACAGATGATCAGAAAACTCTCAAATGTCAAGTCCTGAACAAACTATCAGTAAACCCTCAACTGTCAAATCCCTAACAGTTGCTCACTACACCGTCAACTGTCAAAACACGAATTGTCGCTCAGTGAACCCTCAACTGTCAAATCACGAACAGTCGATCAGTAAACCCTCAACTGTCAAATCACGAGCAGTCGCTCAGTAAAACCCTCGACTGTCATATCCCGAACAGTTGCTAAGTAAACCCTCAACTGTCAAATCCCGAACAGACGATCAGTAAAACCATTGACTGTCAAATCCCGAGGAGTGGCTCAGTAAACTGTCGACAGTCAAATCCCAAAGAGACACTCAGTAAACCATTCTCTGTAAAATTCCGAACAGACAATCAGTAAATCCTCAACTATCAAATCACGAACAGAAGATCAGTAAACTCTCAACTGTCACATCCTGAACAGTCGCTCAGTAAACCACCAACTATCAAATCCCGAACAGGCGATCAGTAAACCCTTGACTGTCAAATCCAGAACAGACACTCGGTAAACCCTCAACTTTCAAATCCGGAACAGATGATCAGTAAACCCTCAACTGTCAAATCCTGAACAACCTATTAGTAAACCCTTGACTGTCAAACCCGAACAGACGATCAGTAAACCCTCAACTATCAAATCACGAACAGAAGCTCGGTAAACCCTCAACTTTCATACCCGGAACAGATGATCAGAAAACTCTCAAATGTCAAGTCCTGAACAAACTATCAGTAAACCCTCAACTGTCAAATCCCTAACAGTTGCTCACTACACCGTCAACTGTCAAAACACGAATTGTCGCTCAGTGAACCCTCAACTGTCAAATCACGAACAGTCGATCAGTAAACCCTCAACTGTCAAATCACGAGCAGTCGCTCAGTAAAACCCTCGACTGTCATATCCCGAACAGTTGCTAAGTAAACCCTCAACTGTCAAATCCCGAACAGACGATCAGTAAAACCATTGACTGTCAAATCACGAACAGACGCTCAGTAAACCCTTGACTGTCAAATCCCGAGGAGTGGCTCAGTAAACTGTCGACAGTCAAATCCCAAAGAGACACTCAGTAAACCCTTCACTGTAAAATTCCGAACAGACGATCAGTAAATCCTCAACTATCAAATCACGAACAGAAGCTCAGTAAACTCTCAACTGTCGCATCCTGAACAGTCGCTCAGTCAAATCCGGAACAGATGATCAGTAAACCCTCAACTGTCAAATCCTGAACAACCTATTAGTAAACCCTTGACTGTCAAACCCGAACAGACGATCAGTAAACCCTCAACTATCAAATCACGAACAGAAGCTCGGTAAACCCTCAACTTTCATACCCGGAACAGATGATCAGAAAACTCTCAAATGTCTCTCACTTACTATCAAATCCTGAACAAACTATTAGTAAACCCTTGACTGTTCAAATCCCGAACTAACGATCAGTAAACCCTCAACTATCAAATCACGAACAGAATCTCGGTAAGCCCTCAACTTTCATATCCGGAACAGATGATCAGTAAACTCTCAACTGTCAAGTCCTGAACAAACTATCAGTAAACCCTCGACTGTCGTATGACGAACAGACGTTCAGTAAACCCTCAACTATCAAACATGAACAGTAAACCTGTAACTGTCAAACACCAAACGGTCGCTCAGTAAACTGTCAAATCCCGAACAGACGCTCAGTAAACCCTCAACTGTCAAATCCCGAACAGACGATCAGTAAAACCATTGACTGTCAAATCACGAACAGACGCTCGGTAAACCATCAACTGTCAAATCATGAACAGTCGCTCAGTAAACCCTCAATTGTCAAATCCCAAACAGTCGCTCAGTAAACCCTTGACTGTCAAATCCTGAGCAGTCGCTTAGTAAACCATTAACTGTCAAATCCCGAACAGACGATCAGTAAAACCATTGACTGTCAAATTCCAAATAGAAGATCAGTAAACCATCAACTGTCAAATCCCGAACAGTCGCTCAGTAAACACTCAACTACAAATCCCGAACAGACGATCAGTAAATCCTCAACTGTCAAATCACGAACAGTCGCTCAGTAAACCCTTGACTGTCAAATCCCGAGCAGTCGCTCAGTAAACCCTTTACTGTCAAATCCCGAACACACGCTCAGTAAACCCTCAACTGTCAAATCCTGAACAGACGATCAGTAAAACCATTGACTGTCAAATCACGAACAGACGCTCAGTAAACCATCAACTGTCAAATCCCAAACAGTCGCTCACTAAACCCTTGACGGTCAAATTCTGAGCAGTCGCTCAGTAAACCATTGACTGTCAAATCCCGAGGAGTCGCTCAGTTAACTGTCGACTGTCAAATCCCGAACAGACGATCAGTAAACCCTCGACTTCACATCCCAAACAGTCGCTCAGTAAACCCTCGACTGTCAAATCCCGGACTGACTGTCAGTTAACTGTCGACTGTCAAATCCCGAGCATACGATAAGGAAACCCTCGACTGTCAAATCCCGGACTGACTGTCAGTTAACTCTCGACTGTCAAATCCAGGACAGACGGTCAGTAAACCCTTGACTATCAAATCCCGGACTGACTGTCAGATAACTCTCGACTGTCGAATCCCGGACAGACGGTCAGTAAACTCTCGACTGTCAAATCCTGGACAGACGGTTTGTAAACCCCTGACTGTCAAATATCGGACTGACTGTCATATAACTCTCGACTGTCGAATCCCGGACTGACTGTCATATAACTCTCGACTGTCGAGTCCCGGACTGACTGTCATATAACTCTCGACTGTCGAATCCCGGACTGACTGTCATATAACTCTCGACTGTCGAATCCCGGACTGACTGTCATATAACTCTCGACTGTCGAATCCCGGACTGACTGTCATATAACTCTCGACTGTCGAATCCCGGACTGACTGTCATATAACTCTCGACTGTCGAATCCCGAGCATACGATTAGAAAACCATCGACTGTCAAATATCGGACTGACTGTCATATAACTCTCGACTGTCAAATCCCGGACTGACTGTCATATAACTCTCGACTGTCGAATCCCGGACTGACTGTCATATAACTCTCGACTGTCGAATCCCGGACTGACTGTCATATAACTCTCGACTGTCGAATCCCGAGCATACGATTAGAAAACCATCGACTGTCAAACCCCGGCCTGACTCTCAGATAACTCTCGACTGTCGAATCCCGGACAGACGGTCAGTAAACTCTCGACTGTCAAATCCCGAGCATACGATTAGAAAACCCTCGACTGTCAAGTCCCGGACTGACTGTCAGATAACTCTCGACTGTCGAATACCGGACAGACTGACTGTCAGATAACTCTTGTCTTCCGAATCCCGGACAGACCGTCAGCAAACTCTCGGCTGTCGAATCCCGGACAGACGGTCAGTAAACTCTCGTCTGTCAAATGTCGGACAGACGGTCAGATAACTTTCGACTGTCAAATCACGGACAGGCGGTCTGTAAACTCCCGATTGTCACGTCCCAGACACACCATCAGTAAACCTTCGAATGTCTTATTTCTGACAGAAGTTCAAATTCCGGACGATTCAATTAGGATCTCGGTCTTAAAGCAAAAGCTTCACGTATATTGTAGCAATAATAAATTCAAAATTGATAAGAAGAATTGACTGCCATAGTGCGTCTGTTGGTGGTGTATGTGTGCATGTATAGGGTTGGTGGATGTAATTGGGTGCGTGTGTACGAACACATGTGTGATGTTTATGATGGATGGTGGGGTGTAAACTACTCGTTAAGGACAAATCCTTTAAGGATTGTCATAATGTTACTTTATAACCGTCTATGCGCTATGTGTTCTTAGATGTGTCTTACCTTTTAATTATGTTGATCCGAAGTGCATTATGACTACAATGTGATAGTTTGCTTTGTCACTGGTTCACTGTTTTTTTTTTCAATATGGAAATACCTTTCTAATTTCAGAGTTCGTTAAAATGATGTTATTTGGTACAAAGATATGAAGACAACTTAGGATTTACTCACCGTTCCCAAACCCTTGCAGACAATCGACTCGATTTGCGAGTGAAAAAGCGTTATTATGTGAAAAAGCGTTATTAGACAGGAAAAACAACCGGTTCTAATTAATCAAGAAACTACAGATTTATGTAGCTCTATTCAACATTTTAAGTGAAATGATCGGCATTTCATTGATGTTTCTTTCGTGATTTTGCGCTTTGGCATTTTTTTCTCTCAATGAATATACATGTACATGTAATCATTTGTCAAAAGTGTTTGATCGAATAAAGCATTTCGATTGGAAACGGTCAGATTTATAGAAAGCAATAGCTGTTTTTTGGGGTTTTTTTTTGCAATATACAATGCAAAAATATCATTAATTATTATATCTCTTATCTGAAAGGGTAATTAAGTATGAACCAATCTAAACTGTGGTCTCTACTTTGCAGCCTGTACTTCCTTTTTTTATCTTCATATCTTAGACTTTCACTATCCATCTACAAATGAGTGTTATTGTACACAACTGCGTTGGTCCGTTCATCTTTAGCTCCTGATTGACCTTCAGATACAACAAATGTTGGTCAAAGAAGGCCGTATTGGATTGAATTCTTATCTTTTTGGCGTGTTTTGTTTAATGCATGACTACTTGGTTGGAAAATGTACACAAATCATACATCAGTGTAGGTTCTTTTTTTTTTTTCGTTTCTTATTCTGTAATATTACCACAAAGATAAAACTATCAAGCGCTTACTTTTACCATTGTGCGATTTTGTTTAAGAAATGGGGAATAAGTCATACTATCCGGATTGGTAGTTTCGTGGAAATGATGCCATGCACCGCCTCCATGTAACAGTTTAAAAGTAATATAAATTCACTCATCCGTGAGGTAATTACAAAATAGATGATCAATGTATTAAAGGCACGAATACTGTGTAAGGGATTACCGAACAAAAGTCCTCCAAATGTACTTTGGATACTTTAATTTCACATTAAACAATTATCACACCATTGCGGATTTTCATGAAATCATGTAAATTAATTCTTACAAAAACATGCATTGAAGTTCAATTATCTGAACTGGTAGATAGTCCTACATTTATGTCTTGCCTTTTATTACACCAGGATTAAATTGAATGCATTGAGTATAAAAAAGGATTGAAGTACACATCATTTGCCACAACATCCATGTTGGTAAAAAAATTAATTCAACTCAGTTCTTGAAATGAGTCTTCATTTTTAGAAAAAATGTTGCATGCTATGTTAGTAATGCTGCGATGATAATTGGCTGTCTGAGGACGTCGTATGGTATTTCATCTACACCATATGCTGACCCGCTCTTAGCTTTTTGTATAATAAAGGCTACATCGGAGTTATGTTATCATTTAACTCTATAGTAGGTTCATATAAGGGATCTGCCATGTTGTTTTCAAGTGAAACCCTATTATGAACTTTGGCTCTGTCATAGAGCACTTCATCAAACTCTGAATCTTCCTCGCAGTTGTTACAAGTCTTGACTCCATTTCTCAAAGCGAGCTTCTTCGTCATGAATACTGATGTCTTGAGCATTAACGATGATTTCAATCGGAATATTTTGTCTTTTCTAGGCCCGAGACGCTGGGTTTTTCCCCAAAAGTCATTTTGGTTTGTGATCGTCATTTCTTCTATTTTAAGCGCTGGTAACCTTCTGTGTGTACGTTCAGTGTGTCATGATGTTTAATCAAAAGTGTTTGGCATTAATATAATCGGTGCGCAGACGAGTATACAGAATACAGAAATGTAATTTGTAAAAAAAAGGCCTCCGGCCCAAAATACAAAATAACATATAAAAATATTAAGTTGTTTTTAGTTCCTGCATCTATTAATAAATATCATACTATGAGAAAAAACAATAAATATAATATGTGGTCACTAAGATTCTTCTTTTTTATCTATTTTTGCCATGATTTTCGAAATATAAATTACCAGTTTTCTAATATATATACCGTTGGTAGTCTGGAGTAGAATGTTAAAATCATGTCGCTCTCTATTACCAGATTACCAACTATATAGATACATAGTTCTATCATATTCAAACCATGTACAAATGAAGAACACATGATACTCGTCTTCTATGAGAAGATAGTCGAGAAATAATGAAGACAGATTCGGTATTCTCTATTTATATTGAAATGCCTACCTAGTTCTATATTAAGTCTGTGACTAGACCGTCTAGACCTTGCGAACGCTTTCCTTAAAGGCCTAGTTTAGTCATTCTTTTATTGAACCCCCCCCCACTGTGTCAAACTGAAAGGTTTCTTTTGACCAATTATTTTATAGAGGACATTTATGCAACAGAATTGATATTATTTTTCAATTAGGATTCAAATATTTATTTTTTAAGTTGGAAAGGTTTGTTTAGTAGGGGATTTTTTTTTCTTAAATTGTTGCCTTATATAAAGATCAATATATGTAATTATGACTGACAGCATGGTTAAAGTTCCTCTGTAGTATATCATTATCATCATCATCATTAGCAGCAGCATTATTATAATCATCATCATCATCATTATCATAATCAATGTTATAATTATAACTAGTGCTTATTTATTGAATAACTAACTCATTATTTTCTTCACGTTTCTTAACAGTTTATTAAGAAAAATCTACTTATCTTGAAAATCATTGTTTTAAATAAAGAAATCAAGAATTCAACACATACTTTTGATCAATATTCCACATTATGAAAACCGAACATGAACAACATTTTTTTATATAAGAATTCAAATATATTTTTTGAACTTCGGATGTTTTTTTCTTTAGACGAGTGGGGGATATAAATAGATTGATTCATGTAAGAATGACTTGCAGCAGGGAATATTATAGTTCCTCTGTAGTATATCATCATCTTCATAGTATATCATCATTATCATCATCAGCAGCCATTTTATGATTATAAAAGTGCTAATTCATTGAATAACTAATTCATTATTTTGTTCATATTTCTTATCAGTTCATTAAGAAAAATCTACTAATCATGTAAACCATTGTTTTAGATAAAGAAAACTATATCCAAACATTTATTTCTTATCAATTTTCTACATTATGAGAAACCGAAGGGTTGGGGTATAACGTAATCTGACCACTTAATGCCCCATTCCTTATCAAGTTATATACAGGAAATTTGCACCATGCTCTTGAACTGTATTGTTACCCTGTAGGGTGTCCAGTGGGAAATAAGATACCAGAAATTCCAAAGACTAGGCCTTTAACGGAAAAGAAATGTCGGTTGTCATATACCTTTTTGGGCGACGGAAAAAAAGTTCTCCAAAATCCCTTCAGGGGAAATTGGTTAAAAAACTCGTTTTGATATTGCTACTTTCAGGCCTTTTGGAATAAATAGCCCATTTGTATATACCTACCAAAATGGAACAAAACCCCAACAATTCACTCAAAAACGATGTTTTGGTTAACGGTATACTCTATCTACATGTTTATTTATCATTCACGTCATTTTGTCTTCTAAAATTGATTTATTCCTATAAATTATAAATTGAAAGGGGTCAACTTACCCCACCCACCCATTAAAACCAAAGAATTTTTTTTCATGTCAATGCATTCTTATATGTTAGAATTCGGTATTATCTGACAAACCTTGTTCTCTAAAACTTTAATGAAAGACAAAAAACACCTGTTTGTATTAAATAACTTATTTATAAAGACAATCACTTAAATAAAGTACCGAAATCCATATATGCCTATATGAGAAAAACGAAATATATGACACACACGTATATGGTATTTTTGACGTTTTGCATTTGTTTTGTGAACTTAACAAAACAATAAATAAAAATGAAAGAAGAAACATAGCGGAAAAAGCAGCAAAAGTAGTACAATTTTATTGCCCCTTTCTCACTATGTGCATACTAGACAAGAGATGACACGGCGTATTGCTGCTCTTGGAATCTGTTGCCATTCCTCCTGAAGTGCTGCACCAAATTCCTGAAGATTGGCTGGTACGGGGCGACATGCGCGGATTATCCTACCCAAAACAGACCATACATGCTCAATGGGAGAGAGGTCTGATTATTTCGCCAATCACTGGATAGTCACGATGTCCCGTTTTATGACGAAGTCAACCACGACACGAGCTCTGTGGGGTCAGACATTTTGACCAATCCTACGTGCCAATGGGACAACAACAGGCCGAAAATGTTTATCAATATGTCCATTCAGGTTTCCAGGAACAAGAACAAGTTATGTTCTCTTACCGTAAGAAACACCGCTCCAGACCATGATGCTCCCCCGCTAAAAAAAATATGCTCCAAGATAGTGGTGCATTTGTATCTATTCCGACGCCGACACCATATGCGTCTACGCCCGTTTGTGAATCGCAGACAGAACCTCCACTCATCCGAAAAGACAACATGACGCCACTGACGTATTGGCCAACCCTATTGTTGCTAGCACAACCGTAAACGAGTATATCTGTTCGGCCTTGACATGATGACACCGTGAAAAGGACGCCTTGTCCCAGATTTATTGTACTGCTAGAAACTCGAAGTCTTGTCACGGTATGGATCTCCTGCTTTGGTTATGGTGCAGTTACGAAACGGTTGCGCAAAGCAATGACCCATAAAGGGCGATCTTGCTGGAATGTTATTTTCCTATGGTACCCACGCCCCCTACTAATTTGAACATCACCAGCCTGGTGGTATAAAGCTGCAGGTCGTATAATAACATTTTTTGACTTCCCAATAAACGTGGCAACACGGTTCTAGGATTAATATGAGACTTGTTTTTGATTGATTTTCATCGTATCCAAGAAATCACGTAGTGCACAGACAATACATGTAATGAATACATGTTACAACACTTTATCGAATGTGTTCGATTACATGGTGTCATGAGTTAGGGTTTAAGAATTATGAAGAGGCAAATTATGCCCTATCCTATCTAGAAAATAGTTAACAGTAATAGGGTTCCCTTATTTGTGCATCTCAATATATTTACAGACTCCCCTTTTCCATTTTATCTCGTTCTTGCACAATTTTTGGATAAGCGAAGATTGCTCCCCGGCATTCCCCACACCCTAAGGAACGGTAAAGAAGGTATGTTTCAAGGTTTCCGGTCACATTTTGTTTTACATGAGCATTTGAATAAAAGAAAATTCACAGTATTTGGTAAGAACTGCTGTTTTTGGCAATGTACAAACTTCCTCGAGTAAAACAACCTTTGTGGTACCTACCCCTTCACTGCATTCCACCCCCTGTACACAATCATTTCGAGACGGACAATTTGAACATCCATCAAATACAAATATTGCAGGTTTGATAATGACATCATCAGATTATGTTCCACGTATATCCAGCAAATGCTCCTCCATATTTCGAAGGCAAACGTAAGAACAAAGCCCTATCGTCGTGTACATATTGAACTGACTCGTCTAGCTATTCATTGACACTACAGCCATCCTGCGCTTATATTTCATTTATCGAGGAAGGTTTGTCAGCTAGTTTCAATAACCCAGAAGACCCATATTGCGATGGCGGGAAACTACACAGCTCTTTCTTGAATATATCTCCTTCATTGTCATAGAATATATCAACCGGAGCTTTTAAACGAAAATGCGGACTAGTTTGAGCTGCTTCTCCAATTTCTGTTAACGTTAATTGAGAGTCTTAGAATTTCTCATAAGAACCTGCTCAAAAACTTGATCCGTTGAAACAATTGCCGATGCGAGATTGCTTTGACAAACTATATGGTTTGATTCATATAAATGAAGAAATCTGGACTCTGTAGGTAATGTTTGGCTTTAGTTTGAAGATAACATAGGACGATAAAAGAGCTCTAGACTGATGCTACATTTCTCTGATGGCTTGAATGCAATACAATCATTTGGCTTTAATAAACGTGGGTAGAAGGTTATCGTTTGCTTATATATGATTCACAACTTGGAAATACGATGTGACAAACAAAGAGCTTCTTTCAAGTTTGTCCTACACCTTTTGAAAACTGCTTCACCACAAACTTCTTCTACTGGGTTTTCTTCTTACATAAGGGTTTCATACAAGTTAACTAACGTTTTATCATTTCATTGGGTTAAACCTCGCTAAAGGTTTCAGTATTTGTCTATGGTTTGCAATTTTATGTGTTCTGATAGTCCTGAGTCTTCCATTTATTGTCCAATACAACGGAAAAAGCTTAAAATGGTATGGAATCCACAATGTTAATGTGACCTTCTTGCGCTATTGATCGTACTATCCATTTTTACCTGCAAATGGAAAATAAATAAAAAGGCATTTATCATCACATATGCGTAGATTTTGTCTGCAGCAGTTTTAATTGTGATATTATTCTGTTAACGTCACTGCAAATGAAAATATTAAACTAAACACAACCACACTTGCTTTATCTTACTTTTGATTGACGGTTGTACTATAGCGCAATTCACCTTAATTTTCATATTTCATACAACATACGTATTAATGATAAATAATAATAATAAAAAAAATATAATGATATCTTTATCATACAATAGGTTATAGTAATAAATGCACCTTAGAGTAAGTTACAATCGCCACCAGATGATATATGCCGACGATTTTTATCTCATCCACATTTACTCTTCATCTTTAACCTTTAATTAACTCATTCTATTTTGCCATAGATTAAGAAAATAAGCAAATGTAAAAATCAATAAAACAAATCATAAATAGATTTATTTCATAATTTGCAAAAAATAATTTAAGAATCAAATAATCTTTACATATGAACATGATTGATTTAAATGAGTAAGAGAAACAAACGTATTGTTTTCGTCAAATCATTGTTTACAATCGCACTAATGGGCCACCGTAGTTTAAAAGACGAACAGCTATTCCGAGGTTAATATTTCATATTCATTTTATATATTTGCCATTTTAAGGTGTATTTTTGTCATTTTATTCATGTTTAAAGATATATTTGAGTGTGAATGGTCATTAAATCGATGTTTTGGACGAAATTAAACAAAACAAACACTTTTAAAATTGCCCACGAAAACCTATTATATAGCATTCTGCAGGCTATTTCAAATATAATTTTTCATCTAAAATGTAATCATGAACATATAATTATGTTTTTTATCAGATAAAGACAGATATAAATGATAATAAGCTCAACTTAATCTTTCATGCGATGACAGTTCACGTTATGTACGTTTCTATGGTGGTACATTCGAACAATGCTAAAACTCGCACTTTTCAAAAAGTTTAAATGCATTTTTCAGTATTTTCCCCTGGTGGGATTTCTGAGGATTTTTATATGTTATAAAGGAAGTGTTAAGCTATAATAAAATCACAAATTCGTTACTGTTGCAATTAGTTGAGGGTTGACTTACAGATTGACTGGACTAATTGTGTAAAAAAGGAATGTAGTGAAGGGGTAGGTACCACAAAGGTGGTTTTACTCGAGGAAGTTTGTTCACTTCCAAAAAAACAGCATTTCTTATCAAATACTGTGAATTGCCTTTTATTAAAATGCCCATGTAAAACAGAGTGTGGCCGAAAGCCTTGTTCTTGTAGACATACATTCTTGACCGTTCCTGAGGGTGTGGGGAATGTCGGTGAGCAATCTTCGCTAAGGCCTAAAAAAAATAAATTGTTTGTTTAGGGCAACAGCTTCAAAATCATTAGGAAGGGTAGGTAGGGATTTTTTTTATTTTTTTTTTATTTTGAGCTTCACTTTAACATGCATATTTCTTTTTGAAGAAAATAGTTAAAACAGTACATAGAACTGTTTAAAATCTGACACAGACTAGCATCCATCAAAATGCCTTTTCAGAAGTTATTGAATTTAAGCGCAGATAGAAGCCACGAATAAACATATGTTTGTTGGATTTTTTCAGTCTATTCAACTCATAAACTAGCCTTTCGGAAATGCGCAGGAGTTCCAAATGGATATGTTAAAAATACGGCGCCAATTGAGTTTTTCTTCCAATGGTCAATTAAATCTTTAGGGTAGGCAGGTTTGGCTAGGTAGGGTCAGGCTACCCTAAACAAACAACTTTTTTTAAGGCCTAATGCAGAAATTGTGCAAGAACGAGACAAAATGGAAAAGGGGAGTCAATATATTGAGATGAAAAAATAAGGGAATCCTATAACTGTTAACTAAAATTTTGTCGCCATGTTGTTGTCCCATTGGCACGTAGGATTGGTTAAAACTTTGTCTTCCAAGACTTTGTCTGACCCCACAGAGCTGGTGTTGCGGTTGACTTCGTCAGAAAACAGAGCATCGCGACAATCCAGTGACCTGCGAAATAATCAGACCTCTCTCCCATTGAGCATGTATGACATGTCTTGTGTAGGAGAGTCCGCGCATGTCACCACGTACCAGCCAATCAGTTTCTTCAGGAATTTTGGTGCAGCACTTCAGGAGGAATCACAGGGGTTCGAAGTTATGATAGTCTTACGGCTATATACAAATGGAGAAGGGAGGACACTTCCTCAGGATTCCGAAATTTAAAATTGAATTTTCTCCAATATCCCTGTGTTGAACCTGCTTGGAAAGGTATGGAATTGTGTGTGTGGTTTTAATCTATGACTTGATGAAGCTTTTTTGCCGATCAATTACCTAGGTTCGACAAAAACTTTGATAAAGCGAGTATTCTAAGATGCTGACAACAGTTTGGCAGTCTGGTTTCCGGTTTGAACCGCACTGAATATAAAGGTGAGTTCTGATTGGTCAATCAAGTTGAAAATAATACTGACCTAATTTCGGGAACATAAAGCATATTGGATTGACCAATGAGAACTCACCTTCGTATTCAGTGTGGTTTTAACCGGAAATCAGACCACCAAACTGTTGTCAGCATCTCAGAAATGCTAAAAATACTCGCTTTATCGAAGTTTTTGTCAAACCAAGGCAATTGGTCAGCAAAAAAACTTCAACAAGTCATAGATTAAAAACCCACACACAATTCCATACCTTTCCAAGCAGGTTCAACACAGGGAAATGGGAGAAAATCCAATTTTAAATTTTGGAATCCTGAGGAAGTGTCCTCCCTTCTCCATTTATACATAGCCGTAATTCCTTAACTTCGGACCCCTGTGGGAGGAATGGCAACAGATTCCAAGAGCAGCAATACGCCGTGTCATCTCTAGTCTAGTATGCCTTTTGAAAAGCTGGCACATAGTGAGAAAGGGGCGATACAAGTGTACTACTTTTGCTGCGTTTCCCACTATGTTTCTTCTTTTATTTTATTTATTGTTTTGTTAAGTTCACAAAACAAATGCAAAACGTCAAAAAATACCACATAAACATTGTATTGTTTGTGTCATATATTTCGTTTTTCTTATATAGGCATATATGGATTTCGGTACCTTATTTAACTAATTGTCTCTCTATATAAATTATCTGATAAAAAAAGGTGTGTTTTGTCTTTGATTAAAGTTTTAGAGAACAAGCTTTGCCAGATAATATCGAATTCTAGCATATAAAAATGCATTGACACGAAAAAAAAATTCTTTGGTTTTAATGGGTGGGTGGGATAAGTTGACCCCTTTCAATTTACAATTTATAGGAATAAATCAAGTTTAGAAGACAAAATGATGTGAATGATAAATAAACATGTAGATAGAGTATACCGCTTACCAAAACATCGTTTTTGAGTGAATTGTTGGGGTTTTGTTCCATTTGGGTGGGTATATACAAACATGCAAAAGTTTTTAACCAATTTCCCCTGAGGGGATTTTGGAGAACTTTTTTTCTGTCATCTCTTATACATTCATGATAACTTTATAACAGATTTCGTTTCTGTTGCAATTAGTTGACGGTTGAGTCCATTTTTTTCACAGGATGACTGGACTATTAAATTTGCAAGAGTGGCAACCTCTTCTCAACTTCTCTCTTCTTAACCCCTATAAAGTTATAATCAACACTAAAACTTAATCACAATTTCTAGGTTCCCAATTGAACAAAAAAAGGCTACGCCTCGACCAAATGTTTACATTTTAATCTGTTTTTTTTTTAAATACCCTTGCTGATCGGTGTTAATTACTTTGGGAAGAACTGTTTGTAAACGTTTTGCCAAAGCAAGACACATCCTTAAGTATCATTGTTAGAATAGCGTTTTAGCTAATAAATTATGCCTCATATTTAATGATGTTCATGTAGGCAGGGTTTACAATTACACGATTTTGTTTATCTTTACGTAACATCATCTTACCAAAAAGACGTCACTATATAATAGTATTCTTGTATTGTGGACAGTATGGACCAGCAATGAATTAAGGAATTTTCAACTTTGCTTTTTCTCGAAATTGCAAATTCTTTTCTTTGAGGGCTATAAGTATTTTCATCATCATATAAAGAACTATGCAGGAGGCATAAACAGTTTGTGAATGAATCTGTAGGACCTTACAAGCTAGGATGACTGGCCTACATGTAATTTTAATATCATCATTTAATAAATGTTTTAAACCATAGATGCAAGCAACAATCTTTTATAATAATCCAAATTCCGAGTTAATATGATAACGAGAAACTTTCCCATTATCTAAGTTTATTGAAAGCATTAAATAATTTTGTTTCAAGCTTCAATGCTTCTCATGGGTTGATATGTTCTACTCATGAGAGTTTGGCATAAAAATGGATAATACAATAAAACAAATGCAGGTTCCCCATATACTAACATTTATTTCTAATTGACTTAAATAAGTAACAAATTTGAATAGAAATATCATGAATGAAACGATTTGCAATGAACCACCAATGATAATCTTTACAGCTACCAATACATATATACATTACATAATAACGAAATATTGAGCCAAAATAAAGGCATTCTTGTATTCTATACTCAAATATTCTTTAATACAAAAACCCAAAGTGGTTCTTCAAACTGTTATAATGGTTTGATGGCAATGTTAAATTATGGTTAAGCATCTAACAATTACTGTTTAAGGAAAGTTGGAAATATTTCAAATTGTGATTAGGATATAAGACAGACTTGGCCTATGTTTATTTAACAAGATACCAAGCATATGTTATGATATGAAAACAAATGTTTGACCACTGACTCATAATCACTTGTTACACCAAGGACAGCTCCACTTAAAAAACAATTCCTCCTTAAATAATACAAAGAAAACTCATTTAAAATCAAAGGTGTTTTCTTACAAACACTTATGTCTTGAAAGCTACATTGACTGTGAAAAAGTAACCTTAGATCAAATCCAGGTAATACAGGTGGCTTCAACCTTCATCTTTGACCAATTAACCTAAACAAGAACGGTGTTACTAACATCTCATTTCTTGAGTACTGATTCAATTTGACCTGAAGGTCACCATGAATTTTGACCACCTGTGACTAAACAAAGATAGGGTGTAGATACTATGAGATGCAGAATCCTGTAAAAGTTTGAGAAATTTAGGGCTAAATAATGTTTTATATTAGAATGATTTGGACAATACAAAAACAATACATCCCAGATCATTTAACTCTGTTGCTTGTTATCATTTATGAAACAATTAAGATCTTTGCTCATGAGAATTCACTGTTGTCTTGAATACAAATACCAAGGGGTTCTAAGGACTGGCTCTAAAAGCCTGCCATAAGGTATGTTTCTACACAACCAACCAATTTGAAGGCTGACTTTAACGTTCATAAATGGAGGTCTGAAGGAGCATAACCAAAGTTCATGTATAATAAGCCTGTCAAGAAAGGTTGTTCAAATCCTTTTTAACAACTCTTTTTTCACTACTGACAGAACAAATAAGCAAAAAAAAAAAAAAAAAAATAACTATTAACATTCATGTCTTTTTTCTTAGATAATGTTTTTGAGGTAAAAAGAAATGTGTTTCATGAAACACTAATACTCCCTAATTTTTAACTTTGTTTTTGTCTTTGTTCACGTGACATCAATATAAAATTGGGTCAGTGACAAACATGCTACCATGAAATTTGAAGATCAAGTGTCCAATCTATATGAAAAGTAACCTTTGACAGTTGACCAATTGATGACTTCAAGCAATGACTTTAGAAAATATCATGGACTAAACATCATTCAGGCAAACCTCTATGCAAGGGAAGAATTAAGGTTTTAGGATTTCTTAAATGGAGTAAAATAATTTGAATGTGACCTTTACCTTTGACCCAGTTACCTAAAGTTAAGTGATGGTGTACATATCTCGAACCAGTGAAATTTACAGAATCTACGTTATAAGCTTTCTTTTCTATGAGCAAGGATGAAAAATTGACATGTTCAAACTCACAAATTAGCCAAAGCAAAATATGCCCATGATCCTTCAACATGTTATATGACCCACTTATTATATCTGGAGAGTAATCATTTGTTCTATCCTAGCATGTTGTCAAAGAACATACATTAATATCAAACCCATCTACAAATGAATATTTAGTAAGAGAATCTACATTGCTCTATTTAACTGAACACTTTACTTACATAACTATTTCTTAGTTGTACACATACATACCTTTTCAAAATGTTTGCAACATGTGATAAGATATTCAACAAAGGTTGACACTAACAATTTTCAATTATAGAATTAGGTTGCCCTACTGATAAGCAGGGAGCTTTTCAAAGATTACAATTAACCTTTAGAATGCTGAGTAATTTTCTAAAAATAGATTTTTGTGTTGTCTGCTTTTCAAAACCTTAAATATCTGCTTAATTTTGATGAGGAAAGATACTAAGAGTGGCAAACAGGTATGACAAAGGCAAGCCGCCAACTTACTTGGCAGTTGGCCTGGATCATACCTGTTTGCATAAGCATGGAAAAGAAAATGAAAGTTTGGTCACTGACACTGCTTTCTCAGGCCTATGTTCAACTAGGCAATGTTTTATTATTCCTAATCATTTTACATTTAAGTACAAAAGGAGTTAATACAATGCTTCCTGGTCAATTCGTACCCAAACCAATTCGTAACCAACCAAATTTGGCCAATTTGTACCCGCATTTCGGTCAGTTCGTACCCATCCTAATTTTCAATTAGTCAATTCGTAACCATTCTATAATTCAATATGAAAAACAGTACATAGTAAATGAAAGAATCTTACATATTTCTTTAAACTTTGAACTTAAAGGCATGGATGCTAAAGTTCATAGGCAATTTTCGCAAATAGGGGACCATCTGAATGAATTTCCGGGATTAATGGATTATAGAGCTGATTATATTCATATACAAAAATGGTCTGACTAAAGTACAAAATAATTAACATCAATTACAATACCAACATCATGCACAAAACAGAAGACATATACAAGATTACCGGTACATATTCTTATCAATTGATTAATTAGAAGATGTTTGTGTTTAGATATTAAATCACTCTAAACCTTTCAAGAAAAAAATACAATAAAAAACAAACATTTAAAGCCACCATGTCCCCATCAACCAGGTGAACAAATTCTTGTAAATTGTACTAGGATACTTTGGGTCTTCTGCTAAAGCATACAGCTCTATTCAACACAAACACGAACTAGTCAAATATAGATTTACAACCCAATTATGATCTTAACCCTTAGAATGCTGGGTAGATTTCTAAAATTAGAATTTTGTGTCTTCTTTCCAAAACCTTAAATATCTGCTTAATTTTGATAAGGATAGATACTCAGAGTAGCAAACAGATTAGATCAAGGGCCTGGATCCAACCTGTTTGCATAAGCACAAACTTGGTTCCAGCACTATATAAGGGTTAATGTGATAGAATGTTATGTCATGTATCTGCATGTTCAACTTAATAATTGAGCAAGATTGATAACAGTTGATTTGTTAGTTATGAGAAACCATGACAATGAATTTTCAAAAAGAACAAAAAAAGACTAACTGCCACATATGTCATTTATCCAATATCCAAATCATTATTTCACAACTTCTTATTTTTTTTAAAAATTCCATAACAAAATAATGGTAACCATTGACCAATTTAAAAAGATGACAAATATGCACAAAATGATCAGCTTTTTCGCATCCATCAAACACATACTAAACAAATGCTTTCTTATATACACTAAATTACTTGAAATATAGTCATGATACGTAGATGATTAAAAAGATGTGATATGTTATCCATTGGATTTTAATAAGACAGTGTGCTCAACTATTCACCAAATGTTTGAGAGGGATATATGTCAGAGAAAAATAATTTGCTTCTGAAATATGAACATATACCTGGTACACAAAACATAAATCAAGGTGGAGTACAGCAACTGGTATAATTTACTTGAATCAAAAGCAGAGTTACTGTGTTTGGTCAACTACAATACATTATGGCCCTTAGTCAATGTGTAAAATGTCATTTCATTTCCTTCAGTTGTTCTTGAGAAATCATTTTACGCACAAAACTTCAACCAAAATTGTATATGTACAAAATGGGCATAATTTGATTAAAATCAAAACCAAATCTATGGGTATTGGTTCATTACCCTAGATTATGAACCAATACAAGAGTGTGAGGTTTCAATCCATCCCTACAGTAGTTAATGAGATTCGAATTTGAAAATACAAGAGTTTTTCTAAGTACAAAATTAATGGGGACACATTTTGCTTTAAATACAAGCAAAAGTTTTCAGACTGGTATATAGCCTTGTATTAAGACCTTCAACACATGTGAACACATGATATCAACTTCCTTAAAAAATTTAACCAAGATTTTCTAAGTAAAACAAATGCTACAAATTGCTAAAAATCAAAACCAGAGTTATTGGTTTTGTGAAGTGACCTCATATTACAATCCCAAACACATACATGAAGTTTCGGCCTTCCCTTAAGTAGATGTTGAGATTGAAAGTTGCTTGTAAAACTATAATCAAGAGTTTTATGTAAATAAAGGGGTCAAATCTTGCTTTTTTTCAGCATATTACTTTTGTTTTCCGCTATTTTATATACACCATATTCCGACCATCACATTTCTGGTTCTGGTGGTAGATGATAATCCATTGTTTATAACAGTGTTACATCGAACACTCGCTAGAGAAATTGCAGTCAATAGGTGGTGTTTTTAGGTCATTCGCATTCCTCGACTTGAAATTCTCTGCAAGGTCTTGGAGTGAACAGCACGGCTAAAATAGAAACAACTTTCACCAGTAGTTGCGGAAAATTGATAGTCGGAAAATTGCATGTATAAAATAGTGGGAAACAAAAGTAATCTGCTGAAAAAATGCATAAATACCTGCTCATTCATGGGCGCCTCCATTTGAAATATGTTTTATATAGTAAACATTGATGACATGATCAACCAGCCTTAGCGACCCAGATTTCAATGCGGACATATCATTTTTTGAGTTATACCATGAGCAAAGGAAAGACCCTTGATTTACCCCTCGAAAATAAAATTTGTCATGTCTCAATTCTTCTATATTCTGATGGACAAGATGTGAAATAGGTGTTTGAAAAGGTTACAAATGGCTTACAAAATGAGGTGAGAGTTGAACATCAAGGCATAGAAAAGATAAAGCAACATATTGTTTTCTTGTTTTGATTTTTGTTTTTTCATTAATGTACAGGACCCAGAATTGAGTGTTGAAGTACATTCTTTAAAGGGGTAAAAAGGACAGAGCTGATTCAAATAATAGTTCTCTCAATCAAAATGGCATTTTTCAATATTTGAACTTAACAGTAGTTTTTGCCATGAATGCTGGGTAATTTTCTAAAAATAGATTTGTGTGTCCTCAAAGGTTAGATCACTGACAAGCTGCCAATTTATTTGGTGGCTGGCCTGGATCTAACCTATTTGCATAAGTTGGTTCCCGCACATTAAAGGTTAAATAATAATGACATAGGGGTATCTTAGGGGTGATATATTGATGACCTATTTAATTAAAGTATATTTGACTTATGACAGTATTAAAGATTATTTAACCATATTTGAAAACAAGTTCAAATATGGAACAACCCATGGTAATAAAAACTTTTATCATGTATTATCAAAAAGGATCAATACTTGTGACTTATATAGGAAAAAGAATGTCTTTTTAATAATTTCTCGTTAAACATAATATGTGTGACCAATGATGGATTAATATAATTGTTTTTCTTATAAATCTTGTGAGAATACTTGATCATCTTAGAGGACTTAATAGCTATGAACTATAATTTTGTCGAATAAAATAACCCTAAAAGCTATCAACATGCACTTTATGGATCAAACTACATGTATTTTAAAAGCTGGTAATTAATGTCTGCAGATAGCTTTATTGTATTGACATCCATGGTAAGCAATAAATCCATTTCACTATTAGCTGCTACAAAGAAATTGAATTAATTCAAACTATTTGGTTAAAGCATCTCAAGAAAATTTTGTGGCAAAACATTTGTAAATCTTGCAAGTAATTTCAAAATAATCCGACCACATATCAAAAAATCTCAGCAAACTCCACAAACCATTGGTAGAAGCAAGATGAAAAAAAAAAAGACAATTTTAAAGTCTCTCTGCAGCCTTATTTAACTATTGATTGGCACAATTTAATTAACTTGGGAAGGACGACAGAATGCCATCTAATATTGATTCAGCTATTAAAGTGACTGAACACTGACAGCTGATGAACAGTTGACAAAAAAAGGAACCTTAAAAACATCTAAATTGGTAAAACATATTTCAAAATCATTCCCTTTATTTAATACAAAAGTTCAAAATGAGGAACAGAAGCGTTTCTAATCAATATTACTTAAAATGTGAATTGGTGAATTTACAAAAGAATGTTTTGTATGATCGCATGAACAGTATTGACATGATAATAGTATGGTATTTTCAAACAGCATTTTTCATATACAAATTCTCTGGTTGTTCAAAAACAACAACAACCTTTGTGTTTTATCCAAGGTTTGGTTTATAGGATTTTTTAAAATTATTTCACTCATTTCTTGTAAACACACTGAAAACACACAAGGGGCATTAAAAATCCCATCCAATGGCAATCCTGACAGAAGTGGGGCAAATCTCCTTAAGAACATATTTCTGGCATACTCTCCAACTATTGACCTCAAAAATCAACCATTACAAAAGCGCATAATGGTTTATTTTATATGTCACATCTATGTCCTTAATATCTGGAAATGGCCATAATCCAATTGGGAGCTATTAAGATATTAGTAAATTTTGAAATATATACATACAGTGGACACACAATGAATTTAACCTTTGTAGAAGCAATGAAGCCATGCATTTGTCATGAGTCATCAGGTATGTAGATATGGTAGTATTTGGAAGAAAATAAGGATGCAAAAATGCAGGATGGAAATGACTTGAGTAAGATTTAATGGTACTTGAGAAAGGAAATACATGTGTTTAAAATTTGGAGCCCCTGAAATATGAGCCAACCTCAATTAATTATTATAATTCCAACAATGATTGTGTCCTATAAACAGCTAAGGAAACAAAGAAGCATCTTACCTAAAATATAATGCACCAATATGTTCAAATTCTAATATTAGTTATGTATGTATATTAATGATAAAAAGACCTGGATTAAAATTATTGTGTACTCTTGTGACAAATCAAATTCTGTAATAAATATTCCCATGAAGCCCCATAGTACTTTCTAGTCACAGGAAAAATTAGCCGTTGCATCTAATCTTAGTACATTGTACGTTGAATGAATTTAATCCTTTATCATGACTCCTACATAGACTTCTCATCTTGATTAATATTATAATATGACTTTGAGTTTTCAAGACAAGTAAACCTGACATAGTTCTGAAATGTTCAAAATTACAATACTAAAGGAATGTATTTGTTTTTGACGATTTCTATTTTGGGATTGATTTTTTGATGCAAATGACACATTCTCAAACCTGACCTTGAAGTTTATAACCAAAAGTTTTCTGAAAAGACTTCATGCATATTCATTAGTT
This sequence comes from Cerastoderma edule, assembly GCA_947846245.1. Lineage (NCBI taxonomy): Eukaryota > Metazoa > Mollusca > Bivalvia > Cardiida > Cardiidae > Cerastoderma > Cerastoderma edule. The sequence continues at coordinate 1,861,658 of OX401404.1, forward strand.
CTTTACTTTCTTCCCAATGACTTAGGAAAAGAATCTATATTTTAATGTTAACATAGATCTAGTAGCTACCATGCAATGATTCCCCTGCCCTATAACAGCAATCATGTCCTAGAAATATCAACAAAGATAAGAAGGTCTTAATCATTTTTGATCAATTTCATTTAAGGACATTATGTCAACAAATTGAAAGATTTGTTTTTATATCTGGCAATTCTAATGTTGGAAAGGTTGAGGGCAAACCTTGTTGCATGATGGATAAATAAGTACCAGTATCCAATATTAGTTTCATTAAGGAGCCTGTTTTATTAAAGGGCATAGGTGCATAAATTTCTTTGTAAGAACCATCAAACAAACATCAGAGTATAGAAAAATCACAAAATATAGGAACTAGTCTAAATGGCACACAATTAATTTTCTCTGCAGAAATGAACCTATTGAAAGATACGGCATAATGCCAATTCATAATATTTATAGGTGGTAACAAGGGGGCACAGTGAGGGTGGCATAAAGCGCATCACTCACACACATGTGTATGGTAGAGGAAGTCTGACAGAACCTAATATTACCCATTATGTGCTACTTCTAAGTAAATAATTTTACACTATAAGAATTTAAATTGGCGCTTCCATTGCAAGGGTTAACACAACTTAGGTCATTAAAAACATGGGACTGTCCCTCTATTCACCAGAAGCAGCATCAGAAAATTTGTACAAAACAACATCGATCCTCATTCACTTCAACTTTGTACTTTAGACCATCATATAAATGCAAATTAAGCTTGTTTTGTTTGTTTATGGTTACACACCATGTCAACAACTTTTCAGTAACGAAATGGCTTTCCTTGAATTGACCAGTACTAGGTGATGGCTCTGAAGTGTCTAGCCGAAGAACTATCCAATAGAGAAGTAGCACAGGTGTGGCTCAAACCTCTGGGCAACAGGATTAAAAGTCAAGCTTCTTATCAATTAGGCCTGACAGGACCCAAACTAAGTCTATTCACAACATTTGTTTTCAAGAATTTTACCTAAAATAACTTTGACCCTTAATGATCATCTTTCCAAACTAGCCCAAGATCTTATAACGATCCATTCTGACCAACTTTAATGAAGATTCAAGGGTTCCAAAAGCTTTTTGTAATATTGGTTTAGTGATCAAGTTTGTGAATGGCATGGCCCAATTTGTAACTAGGCCAAGATTTCTGATCAGAAACGGGCATTCAGAAAAAACTTGAATATTGGCAGGTAACTGTAGTATTTGAGTGTTCATCAAAGAAATTAACCTTGTAACCATTTTTTTGTCCCAACATGACCATGTTTAAGTCTTTGTAAAGACTAGACAGGCAATATTCTAAATAAGTTTCATAAAGTTGTTAAATGTAGCCTCATGAATGTTTACAAGGGTTTTTAATATTTTAACCTTGTGAAATGAACCATTTTTGATCTAGGCAAAGCTTTCACAAATGCACACATAGAAAAATAAGACCTTATAAATAAAGTCTTTGCCAAATTTGAAGAAAAAAACCTAATATCAGTTATAAGCTGACAAATACATCTGACACATTTAAATCACCAATGTTTAAAAGATGATGTTGATAGTTGAATAATTATATTCTATATAATCAAAAACAAAAATAGCATTTATCTTAACTCTTTAGACTTAAACTGTTTAAATACTTGACCAAAGTAATAAGACAATAATTTATATTGCTGTGTTAACATACTCTGTTTTGACAAACATGTTTAAATTTTTTGTGGTAAAATGTTTGCTTTTGGACAACCAAAATGAACATATCTTCATTCAGCTATATATGGCTAAGTTTACAAAATACAGACATAATCTTATCTTTGTATCATTTAAACGCAGTTGTTACCAACATTTTTTGTTGCATATTCAGTTGATAATGACCATGGTTGTAAATAAAAATTAATAATACTTGATATTTATTGCCAATTGTTATGTTTTGGCTGCCTATAAATGGAATACACCTATGTCGTCTTAAAGCGTTCTTAGTCAAGTCCTCAGAACCTGAGAGTTCAAACTTGTACTTAGGTCACCATTTGTTGACAAGACTTTTTTTTGGAGGGAATGTGGGCCACTATATCTTTGTTCTGGTGTCCATTTCAGATAAAGAAATAAAAGAAAACCATTTGTAATATCTGCCCTTGATTACTCCCTCCTCCCTCTCCAATTTCTTTTGCAACTAAGCCTGACCAAGCCAACACTTTAGATGACCATTTTGATGGACTATAAATCAGAATAGTTGGAGTTTTTGTTCCCTTAACAAATAGTGCATATTGATCACCATCAATTAAATAAACTTGACCCAGAACTTTTCGTTTTACATTCAGGGCAATAAAGTAAAAATGCTATAGCAATAGAGTGGTTGTAACAATTTCTCAGGATTTTACCAAGTAACCTAGTTTTGACCACATCCAACCCTTGAGAGAGCTTGACCCTAATATTTTCATGCAAACATTCTGTATAATTTTCGTAAAGATTCATGTAAGATTTGTGGCACCTGGTGAAACTATATTACCTACATCTGACCTATTAATCTACTTTTTCAGTCCCATCCCTGCCATGATTAAATTTGACACAGATATTATTGAGATATAGAATCTGGACATCTTTGGTGAAGAATGGGTCGATCCTGCTTCTACTTGATTGGATATAAGATCTTTTTAAAATTACTGATGTAATATTTCATCCCAACTCATCCATGCTCATACTTGAAATTGATATCTGCAAGGCTTACTTTCCTGAGGATTTGGTCAATACTGTGACAGCTAAAAAGTTAAAGAGATATGACTTGGATTTGACCTATTGACCTACTTCTTGACCCAAACTAATCAATGATTAAACCAGACCTAGATACAATACTCAATTTGCATTTTATCTTTTTCTTTTATTTTGATTTCCACAATTTCAAATAATCACCTAACGCTAGATTAAAAGCATTGTCACTACAACCAACTCTGATTTCTTTCAAATGCCCGCTGATAAATTGTGAGGAGAGGAAATTTATAAGCTTTTAGCTTTCATTCCAATCCATTTCACTTAACTGTTTGTAATGTATATAATGGTGTTTATCTATTGAATAAAATATGTTTAAACTAAAACTAAATTGTGATCATGACCAATTTCTTCATCTAATGAAGTTTGTATATTACAAAAAAATAATTCTTGTCTAAATAAAATTATTTCTCAGTTCCTTTTGGTGCATATATCTGACAAACTAGATACAAACAATTGGAAATATGAAAACCTTACTGTTTATTTACCCTGTTGGCAGGACATGCTTGTGTTGGCATGAATCAATAGGAAAGATTATTTATTCTCTTATTAAGAAGGAAAGACCCATTCAAATCTGAAATTAGTTGTTTTCCAAGTTACAAATTGAGATACCGTAAGACATCATGAGAAAAATTATAACAAAATCAAGGGATTAAATCAACATGAAATGGTGAAAATTTGATTGTATATCAGTGCACATTTTTCTTTTGGTGTTACAAGGTGACATCTTGGCAACATAATTACTGCGGTCACCTTAACTCAGCATCATCATGATAGGAGTCTTTTGAAAATAATTCACTGTCATTATTGTATCTTCATGTAAAACATTCTGGACAATTCTTATGAGAATTGAGCCAGGTACCTCCCATGGAAAGCATTCTAATCAATTTCGATGAAGATTTGATGATGTATGTAGCTACTAGAATGGTGACAAGATCAAGCTATGATATGACCTGTTCACTTAATCCCTTCTCAGGCATGATCAAATATATCTTACAGACAAACATAAAGGGCGCCTTCGAAGATTGAATCAAAACCAGAGGGAATACAAGACTGAACTAAGATTTAACCTACAAACCTATTGTTTTAACCAATCCCATACATGATCAAAATTAAACTATATTTCTTCAGAAAAAATATCCTGGGCAGCGTTGATTAAGATAGGGCAATACAATTAGGCCACTATGGTGGTATCGAGAAATTGTTGCCAAGGAACAACAAATAGAGGGGAGGATAAAAGACAACAGACATTCAAATGATCGCAAAAGCTAATCCTGAGCAATCTGCTTTGAATTAAAAAGGGAAACCAATGCTGATAGATAGGCACATGCAATAGCTCCCCTTGAAAAGCAGGCAATTAAAACAATATAAGTTGTAAAAAATAAAAAACCTTATCCAACATTATATTGCCTTCATACTAGCCTATAACAGAAATCTAAAAATAAAACTGGTATTCATGTGTTTCTCATTAGATTCTAAGAGAAAGCTAAACATTACATTTATCAAAAAAGGTAACCAAAAAAGGTAACTAGAAATGGCGCCACTTTTGACAAGCAATAAGAGTTAAATACAATGAGCATACAAGCCACACAACTAGAAAGAACAGAAATTTTAAGTTGTTAACATTAGGTGCTTCAGTAAGATATTTAAAATTTTGATTTATAAAACAGAAAAAATATATATGGCCTCTAAATAAATCCAGTATGGACTCGATCATGTGACATAGGGTATGTTACTTACCAAAGATATTGGTTCTGATCCAAACCATGCAAAAAAGATCTGCTCCTAACCTGATGGCATAATCCGCTCCCAGCCTGATGGCATGATCTGCACCTAACCTGGTTACACGATTTGCTCCTAACCTGATGGTATGATCTGCTCCTAACCTGATGGCATGATCTAAACCTAACATGATGGCATGACCTGCTCCTAACCTGATTGCATGATCTGTACCTAACCTGGTTACACAGTCTGCTCCTAAACTAATGGCATGATCTGCAACTAACCTGATGGCATGATCTGCTCCTAACCTGATGGCATGCTCTGCACCTAACCTGGTTACACAATTTGCTCCTAACCTGATGGCATTATCTGCAACTAACCTGATGGCATGATTTGCTCCTAACCTGATGGCATGACCTGCTCTTAACCTGATGGCATTATCTGTACCCAACCAGGTGACATAATCTAATGAATAAAACTATATAACACAGGGTCTGCTCCTAACCAGATGTCATGATCTGATCCTAACAAGTTGACATAATCTATATAACAAAGGGGCAGATCCAAAACAAATATGATAGAGTCTGATCCAAACCATTTAAAAAGGGGTCTGATTCAAACCATGTCACAATCAAAACAATAAGGCATAGTCTGATTCATATTTGTGATACATGTGCTGTCCCAAGTTCCATGACATAATGGTAAAGGTAAAACCATGGTTTCATTGTATATATACACTATTTTGTATGGAATCTGAATCAAAGCACCTTGCAAGAGATTTTATCCAACAAAAAGTGGCCTTACATGTGATCCAAAAACAAAGTGACATGGGATCTGGTTCAAATCCCATACCTTAGGCGCTAATCAAACAAGAGGGCCATGATGGCCCTAAAACCGCTCACCTGAGATAACAACATATTTGGAGAATAGTTAGAAACATTGCTTTTAACTTTCATACAGTTTCTTGTGCTTCTATGCATTGACCTTTTCTATTCCCAATTTACAAGTTTGACACTGTATGCTTGATGTGGGACATTAAAATGGTACATAATTCTTACAATGCGGAAACTGAATATTTTACTTTTACAGATTGTATATACAAAGATCAACCTGCACTTTTGTCCAAACCATATAGCATAGGATCCAGTTTAATTCATGTACATTAGGTGCTGATCCAAACCATAAACCATTGGATCCAGTTTAAATCATGAACATTAGGTGCTGATCCAAACCATATAGCATGGGATCCATTTAAAATCATGTAACATAGGCGCTGATCCAAACCATCGAGCATGGGATCCAGTTTAAATCATCAACATTAGGTGCTGATCCAAACCATATAGCATGGGATCCAGTTAAAACCATGAACATAGGTGCTAATCCAAACCATATAGAATGGGATCCAGTTAAAACCATGTAACATAGGCGCTGATCCAAACCATATAGCATGGGATCCAGTTAAAACCATGTAACATAGGTGCTGATCCAAACCATAGAGCATGTGATCCAGTTTAAACCATGAACATTAGGTGCTGATCCAAACCATATAGCATGGGATCCAGTGAGAACTATGTAACATAGGTGCTGATCCAAACCATAGGGCATGGGATCCAGTTTTAATCATGAACATTAGGTGCAGATCCAAACCATAGAGCATGGGATCCAGTTTAAATCATGAACATGAGGTGCTGATCCAAACCATATAGCATGGGATCCAGTTAAAACCATGAACATTAGGTGCTGATCCAAACCATATAGCATGGGATCCATTTAAAACCATGAACATAGGTGCTGATCCAAACCATATAGCATGGGATCCAGTTAAAACCATGAAAATAGGCTCTGATCCTAGTATGGATATAATAATAAGACAGCAAAAGTTGAATGTTTGAGAATTTTGATTTCTAGATGTGTGAGCTCGTAGTTTTTACATCAGTAAAAGACAGGAATAAATAGATATATGACACACAATGTAAGCTCAATTACTCCCAAACAGCATATTTCAAGACTATGGCCTCCAGGATTTGCACCAGAACAGGATCTTCTAATTCCCCTCATGACGCAGAACCCCTTGACCAAAGAGTCAGATGTTTGGCAGGTGATTATCAACTGGTTTCCTCTTCGGGTAAAGGTTTTTCTGCTGGTGAGGAACTGGAGAGGTAGAGGTGTTCGCCAATTTGGGAAACTGATGAGGATGCTGCTGCTGAAAAAGAGGAATCTGTTGTCCATTTTATATTCTTGATATTCCCACAGCAAACAAAATTAAAGTGTTACGTTACTATGACAACAATACTTTGATTTCATTAACAAGATTACAAAACATTCACCATGTTGATTCAAATTGTTGTCAATACAGTGAACGTCTTAAAACATTGAAATTTTGAAAAATCTACCGGAAAACTGAAAAATAAGACAGCTATGTTGGCCCTTTACATATGGAGGACTTCCCAGTTCATCTACACTTATTTCGTCCTATATGTTACTTATCTGATTGCAAATCATTCTATTTTCAAAAGCTTGGTGCAGATTGGATATACAAGATACCAAGGAAATTGGCAATTATCTTAGACTAAGACTTGAAATAGTTATCTACTTAAGCCAACCCCTTCGATACTTGACCTTGACCTAGAGATTGTCAAATAAACTATTCTGAGCAATGTTGTAGAATGTTTAGTCAAATAAACTATTCTGAGCAATGTTGTAGAATGTTTAGTCAAATAAACTATTCTGAGCAATGCTGTAGAATGTTTACTCAAAATGGCTGTCAGTGGTTGGGGTCAGTGGTTGGGGTCAGTGACCCAAGCAGTTAGATGATTTCTCTATGAGGTTTAGCGGTGCCCTATTTGTGCCTAGCAAGCTCAGGAGGAGCTTGAAAAAGATGTCCTTTTAGGCAAATAATCAAGGTTCAACATTGCATAAATTAAATCTTACTATATAGTAATAACTGGAATGATATCTATAATGGAAAAGGGGTAAAATCTAGGGATGGGAACCAATAGCAAATGACTATTAGAATATTGGGCTACTATTATTCAAATATATTCAAATATTTGACTGTACCGCTTGTTTTGCTATCCAAATGTCTTGCCAAGCCTAACTGCTTAAAATCCACACTTTTTGCAGATAGGGGTTTTAACAGTATTGCAAACTACTAAGTTTATCATTTTTTAAAAGGTGTTTCAAAGGGTGTCATTTGTTATCAAAGCATGGAATTTACACCTGAATGCCATATATTTAGACATGTGAAGATATTTCATCAGTTTAGAAATGGAGAGAAATAAACAAAAATATGGTTTTAATAGTTTTAATTGTAAAAATACAGTATTATTGGCCTAGTAATCAGCAATATTGGAATAATAATTCATGTTTCCAATATTTGTACCTAAAACAGAATATTCAGTTATACATTCATTTGTTCCCATCCCCAGTGAAATCATTAACGCTTTATCTATCATCTGAGTAAAATATTGAACATTAAATTGTAATTTCTCTTCCTATTCTTTGATGTTAAACACCTTTGAAAGAAACAAGAGGGCCATAATAGCCCTTTATCGCTCACCTGAGTTCTGTTTGAAAAAGAGGTATATTTAAGACAGAGTGGTTGGTATGTTTCAAACTCTTCTAAGTGCTAATTGCATTGAATACTCTAAGCCAATGCTCTTGCTTGTTAACATTTTTTTATGTGTATTGTATTTGTCTTCTTGAGTTAATGTTCACCAAGACAAAGAGAATTAAGATGAAGGAAATTTAGGTTTGTGAAAGCAGGGACAGTAACAATTGGTTGGGCAAATTAAAATAATAACAATTGGAAAATGTATCTCAAAGTCGTTTATTGGTTTTCAACAGTAAATAAATTTGGAAAATTTTAAGACAGTCAAGCTTATGGTAAATAATCCAATCATTCTGGCCAACTTTCATCAAAATTGGACCATAAATGTGGCCTCTAGAGTGTTCACAAGCTTTTTAAATTATTTGACCTAGTGACCTAGTTTTTGACCCCACATGACCCACTTTCAAACATGGCCAAGATTTCATTTTGGCAATCCTTCTGACCAACTTTCATCAAAATTGGACCATAAATATAGCTGCTAGAGTGTTCACAAGGTTTTTCAAATATTTGACCTAGTGACCTAGTTTTTGACCTCACATGACCCGGTTTAAAACTTGGCCAAGATTTCAATTGAGACAATCATTCTGACCAACTTTCATCAAATTTGGACCATAAATGTGGCCTCTAGAGTGTTCACAAGCTTTTTAAATTATTTGACCTAGTGACCTAGTTTTTTACCCCACATGACCGAGTCTTGAACTTGGCCAAGATTTCATTGAGACAATCATTCTGACCAACTTTGATAAAAATTGGACCATAATTGTGGTCTCTAGAGTGTTCACAAGCTTTTTAAATTATATGACCTAGTGACCTAGTTATTGACCCCACATGACCCAGTTTCAAACTTGGCCAACATTTTTATTGAGACAATCATTCTGACCAACTTTCATCAAAATTGGACCATAAATGTGGCCTCTAGAGTGTTCACAAGCTTTTTAAATTATTTGACCTAGTGACCTAGTTTTTGACCCCACGTGAACCAGTTTCAAACTTGGCCAAGATTTCATTAAGACCATCATTCTGATGAACTTTCATCAAAATTGGAACATAAATGTGGCCTCTAGAGTGTCCACAAACTTTTTAAATTATTTGACCTAGTGACCTAGTTTTTGACCCCACATAACCCAGTTTCGAACTTGGCCAAGATTTTATTGAGACAATCATTCTGACCAATTTTGATAAAAATTGGACCATAATTGTGGTCTCTAGAGTGTTCACAAGCTTTTTAAATTATTTGACCTAGTGACCTAGTTATTGACCCCACATGACCCAGTTTCGAACTTGGCCAAGATTTTATTGAGACAATCATTCTGACCAACTTTCATCAAAATTGGACCATAAATGTGGCCTCTAAAGTGTTCACAAACTTCTTAAATTATTTGACCTAGTGACCTAGTTTTTGACCCCAAATGACCCAGTTTCGAACTTGGCCAAGATTTTATTGAGACAATCATTCTGACCAACATTCATCAAAATTGGACCAAAAATGTGGCCTCTAGAGTGTTCACAAACTTTTTAAATTATTTGACCTAGTGACCTAGTTTTTGACCCCACATGACCCAGTTTCGAACTTGGCCAAGATTTTATTGAGACAATCATTCTGACCAATTTTGATAAAAATTGGATCATAAATGTAGCCTCTAGAGTGTTCACAAGCAATTGTTGACACACGCACGGAAGCACGGACACACGGACGCACGCACGGACGACGGACATCTCGGTATCACAAAAGCTCACCTTGAGCGCTACGTGCTCAGGTGAGCTAAAAATGCTTGCAAAATGAAATCAAAGGCCTGAACGGCCTGAACTGCTTCACAGTATAATCTGACGGGGTTTTGTGCGTATGTTTGGATTTGAAAGAAAGCTAAGAGATTTTTGAAGACAAATCAATCATTTCTGTTGTATAGCAGAAATCAAATAGAAGACAAAGTAGAAATGAAAAAATGTCTGTCCCAGTACTCCATTGGTACTCAAACCCAATGCTCTAACCAAATGAAAAAGTCTTATTCCAGTAATCAACAAAATAGGTCTTGTAGACGAAAACAAACTTTTTCAGTTCAATTACCTATCTACCAGGGGCTACAGTCACAAGTTATTTAAGAAACACTGCAGCCACCAATATACATAAATACAATTTCAGTCAGAGAGTCATAGATTTATGGAACAGTTTGACAGAGTAAGGAGTTTTATCAAATAGTGTAAATAGTTTTTAACATGCATTAAATATATGTTAGCTTCAATTGTCATATCAATGTCATGCCCAAGTGTTACAAACTGGAACCTGAACACAGGAAACGGTAGATCAAAAATGATCGGAGAGATGTAAGTCTAAAAATTTATCTCAACAACAAAGTAGACAATCATACATTCTAGTCTAGGTGACTTTTCTATCTACTCACTAATACCTTCATTCAGTGTTTCTCCCAGGATTTGAAACGACAGACATACATTGGGTAAAAGGTGATAGCTTCTTTTCCCTTTTGCCATTGTAAAATGCACATGCTCACTTTACGTTCACTAATGGTTACGAAAATATTTATACAGTGTATTTCCCGGGTTCTACATAAACATCAGGCAAATTTCTTTCTAATAATGAAAAGAGGACAGCAGATTATTTGTTTCGTATGTAAAAACACAAAATTAACTTCCAAATTAAAAGAAACAGCTTAAATGTGATAATTAATTTCTCTTTTTATTTCATAACACTATTATTGCAAAGAAAGGGGGGCCATATTTTTAACTTCTTGCTAAGCATACTGGTTCCCAGCCCTCTAGTAACCAAATAAACAAAGTCGGAAACCTATTACTGAAATTGGGTCATGGGTTTATGAAACAAAATAAAATATCAGATCTCCATCATGAATTATTCCATGGCGTTTCTGACACAAGGCATGTTGTTGATAGAATTTTGCAAATGATTTTAAGTAAGGACTTTGTCCAGCACTGAGTAATAGAATACTGGGGATTTCTTTAAAGGTGGGGGTAATCCCATGGCCTAGATACCGGTGCCGCTAGATAACTTCTACTAGAAGTTCTAGGACGTTGGGAAATTAATGCGGATTGTTTGCATCACCTTTGATCACCATCCTGCACATCACAGACACATCAAAAACAAACCAAGGATGAATAGATTTATTTAAAATAAATGATGATTTAATGTGATATGAATTCACAAAGTAATAGACAGATTACAATCAACATAGAAGTTGAAACCACTTGCTTTCTCTCGGCGGTGATTGAGCCCCTTATAGGTAAAGAAGGATTCAGAGGATTTCAATTGATCGCTATATGCTTACCGCTCATGCGCGCGCAACGCAATAAAAACAAATAAACAGTTTGAGTCTATCACCTATAGAACATATTATCATTGATATCAAGTAAACAATTAAAATAAACAAGAGCATTGTCACATGCAAGTTTAATAATTCTGAGTTTAATAATTTTTTCCGCAAGTGAAAATGACTTTTTAGAAAACTACAGTGCCATGTTAAGAGGCAATACATCTGACAAGTCAACATTTATGGCAATCAGTCACTATGATGATTTGAGATATATGGCAATCAGTCACTATGATGATTTGAGATATATGGCAATCAGTCACTATGATGATTTGAGATATATGGCAATCAGTCACTATGATGATTTGAGATATATCTTGTACAGTTTTATGATTATAGTAAGGAAATCAAGATGGTTCAGACAAGCATAAGCAAACATTGTTTCTAAATATTTTTCCTTCATAACATTTTTTTTCTATGATTTATCCCTTGTTTCTAGTTCTTATAAGGTAAATTTCAATTCCTTGAAAAATGTGGAATGTTTGTTCAACATACATTTGTTTTTTGGTTAGGATCAGTGGTGCACTGGTGAAGTGGTTAGCTTTTGGGTCTCAAGACCAAACAAACATATTTCTTAGCCTTATACGGCTAGGTTATCAATGGAAAATGAAAAACAAAAAACAAAAAAACAATGATAAAGTCAGATCTGTAAATTAAGGGGAGACAAAAGAAAAAGAATGATATTGCACAATGAAGATGCAATGTTGAAGGGCAACTCTAGAAACTGTTTTATGCTTTACACATGGCCAGGTAGAGGAACAAAGCAAATTTTAAGTTAATGTTAACATCCAATGAAATTGGGCATGCTGAATGAAGAACAAAGCGATTCAAGTCAATCTCCCGCAAAATTTTTGTTATAAAGGGCAATAGATACTAACTCATATTCTTTCACATTCTGAGATTCTGAAACGTTGACCATTCTAGTCCTTCTTTGAACCAGAGCACCAATCAAAGGAAATTCAAACTGTATGCAAACCATGTACATATCTCACATTAAATAAATAACTGATGTTTAAAGACACATTGAAAGATGAGGTCATTAAGCATGCATTATGATGATGTGGATAATTGTATAAATTATCTACAGGCTAAAAAGGAATTCGGTTTATGAAAATATCTAAAGAATTTGAATTGAATGAATGATAGTTAATAGATACTGAGTTGATGATAGTAAATAATTATCTGTAATAAATGTATGATATTTGATAAATAATTTGTAATGAGTTAACGATATTGATGAATGAATAGTTCAAATGAGTAAGGAAACCCACTTTATTGTAAATTAATTCATATCTATTTAAAAAAGGAATGAATCCAAACAGTCTCCAAAAGCTCCTGAAGAATGTCAACATTAACGTATTTGGAATTTATTCTTCTAAAAACAATGCAATCAAGTAATATATGTTTGTTGGTAAAGGATGTATTGCATGGAATGATATCATAGCCATCAAGTAATACATGTTTGATGGTAAAGGATGTATTGCATGGAATGGAATCAGGGCCATGAAGTAATATATGTTTGATGGTAAAGGATGTATTGCATGGAATGGAATCAGGGCCATCAGGTTATACATGTTTGATGGTAAAGGATGTATTGCATGGAATGATATCAGAGCCATCAAGTAATATATGTTTGATGGTAAAGGATGTATTGCATGGAATGGAATCAGGGCCATCAGGTTATACATGTTTGATGGTAAAGAATGTACTGAATGGAATGGAATCAGAGCCATCAAGTAATATATGTCTGTTGGTAAAGGATGTATTGCATGGAATGGAATCAGGGCCATCAAGTAATATATGATTGTTGGTAAAGGATGTATTGCATGGAATGGAATCAGGGCCATCAAGTAATATATGTCTGTTGGTAAAGGATGTATTGCATGGAATGGAATCAGAGCCATCAAGTAATATATGATTGTTGGTAAAGGATGTATTGCATGGAATGGAATCAGGGCCATCAAGTCATATATAATTGTTGGTAAAGGATGTATTGCATGGAATGGAATCAGGGCCATCAAGTCATATATGATTGTTGGTAAAGAATGTATTGCATGGAATGGAATCAGAGCCATCAAGTAATATATGTCTGTTGGTAAAGGATGTATTGCATGGAATGGAATCAGGGCCATCAAGTCATATATAATTGTTGGTAAAGGATGTATTGCATGGAATGGAATCAGGGCCATCAAGTAATATATGTCTGTTGGTAAAGGATGTATTGCATGGAATCAATTAGGGACATTTTCCTAAGCCAGGAGTGTGTAATGCATGAATGACCAATTCGTATTCGTATAATTGTAACTAATCTCTTTGTTGCTTTGGACATTTACCCGAAATATCAGCATATCATTTCACATCATGATGCAAGCAAGAGACTTTCCACAAGTCTTGTTTAGATATACCTGCTTCCAAAAACTTCGTCAGCCACTTTAATTTCACTGTCGGGAACAAGATGGCATCATTTGAAAAATGGCTGCCAATTTAATCTTATCAAAGTTATTGCACCATCATTGGGCTTCTGATAATTCCAAAAATGACACATAACTAGCATTTTAAAGATGCAAAAGTATGAAACATTGCAACACCAAAGTAAAATGGTGTTTGATTTGTTTATTTTTTTTTTTAATGACCTTTTTAATAAATGCTGCATATATTCCAAAAAGAGAAAAAGGGAGAGCAGATGAAATCACCTCCATCTAGACCTGTTAAGCTTGATGGTTATTCATTTTTGGCAACCATCATTCCCTTGTTCACAGAAATGAACCATTTGTCTATGATATTTGATAGATGGAGGCAATGGTATTGAGACCAGACCGAGAGAAAGAAAGGCAAATTTCCACCAAAGTTGTTACCTCTTAATCAACAATAACAAACTCAAGAGAGCAACAAAACTAACATCCCAAAACACAGAAATTGCCTATTGTTAAAAAAGTAGGAGAACTTGTTTATCTGCACATACCTGTTTCTTGTGCTTATTAAAAACCAGGTACCACCAGAAAAAACTAAGAAAAGCAATGACCATGTATTTAAACAAGCAGCTGAATGTGTGTGCTTGAAATCTAAATGATTGGAAGCTGTTGGCATTGCTTAGTGCAGTTGACATATTAGCACAGGAATTCGAGTATTACAAAGGCGGTCTTACATCTCTTTACAACAGAAAAAGAGATCAGCTGCGAGCTAAGAAGATGGAAGGATGTATTACACAAAAGGGAAAAAAATACATGTTCTTGTTTTCTGAATTCTTGCCATAGCATAACTGCTACAATACAACTGTTAAACAGCCTATAGAGATGGTGTTGAAAACTACAGACATCAAAGAGAGCATGAGACCCCTTTCCATCATGTCTGTGTCCTCCATAACATGCAAAAATGTCTTGTAGACATGTTACACGATCATGAACTAAGCATACCCTAAAAACATGTGCTAGAAATATCAGCTGTACTTGGTGCAGCTGAAGATAAGTTTATAGAGGAAAGGGCCTTTTGTCCATCCACACTTAGAAAGGGCATATTTACAACTGTGCAATGGACAATTTAGACCACAATCTCTCGTCAACAATGGCAAAAACTTCATTCCGCGGAACAAATATCAACACCAAACAGCGGCTTAAAGGTAAAAGTGCGATCAACTTTCTATTAGAACAAATATGGTTACAAAAGTGACGGAATTACCAGATTCCTTCACAAACTTCAGTCAGCTGCTTTCAAAGCAAAAAACCGAGGCCCACCGAAAACTGGAGACAACAACAAGTTTCCTATTGGCAACAGTCTGTCCCTTGAAAAAAATTTGATTGGTAAGAGTCTGTCAGACAGATTAAAACATGGGCTGCCCACCACATTGCAGATGGGGAAGCCTTTTGAAATAACCTTGACCTCTATGTTGCTTCTGCTTCGAGATTCTGCTCCGAGATTCTGCTCAGTCCGTGGCAACCATAAGGTATGTAATGATTAAGGTCTCAGACACTGTTGTATACATCAACCCTAGACAAATTCCTGTCATAGCAACAGACCAACCAATCTATGCTCTAGCGAAATGGGAATGGCCAATGCAGAACGGAGATGACAAACTTGAAGTTGCTTGGAAACCTGTTCCAGTCAAGTGGATGGACATCTGCTTTAATAGAGGCAGACATACTTCCCTGGGAATAGCAGAATCTTTCCTCTCAGCATCCAGTGCAACTCGAACACACCATGCACATCAGATATATATTTGTATAACCTCCTTCATGATGCATTTGACCAATACCTTGAAGACTAAAATGATAATGAGCGAGACCTTTACGCAGTGGAGTGATACACATAAAGAGGAAAGTACTCAATTCTGGTACTGGTACTTGGTGTTCTCCATGGAGCTGACTGTTCTATCCCTTGTAATGGGTTTCAGGGAGACAAACTTTGAGCTTTATGGTAAAGTGTTGAAAGCATTGGTTCCTTTCTTCTATGCCATTAATAATTTAAACTATGCTTGATGGCTGCCAATTCACCTAAGGGATATGCAGGCACTAGAAAAATATCACCCTGTCTTTTTCAAAGAGTTGGAAGGTGGTAGGTTTGTGGTCATCAAGTGGTAAAATACCATTCTCATCTTTGGCAATAGATCAGGCTCACAAAAAGCCAACACAATCATCAAGGGCGATGGAGGTGCAATTGGAATAAAAGAGGACCCTTCAGCTCGGAGTTGATGGATAGTTGCCGGTCCTGAAGTCAGCAGACTGTGTATTGAGTATAATAAAGAATTCGTTGCTAAAGATATCTATGGTAGTGCAATTCATCATGAGCAGGTAAAGAGTGTGCAGACGTCATTGATATGAGAAAGTGACAAGGCTGACCACCACTAGCAATGAGATGGGCAACTGTTTTGAAGAAGAGACAGCAGAAGTTCTCACACTTGACACAAAGGTCGTAGCATCTTGAGCATCTATCAAACTACTCACTTGTCATTACGAGAATGGGTGTTCTAAATCTGGAAAGTTAATGAAACAACTAGGTATTGAGGACACATATCAGTTCTAAGAACCAACTAATAAATCCAAACTTGACTTCTTCAACCAAGAGTCTGAATCTGCTTCCAGATATTTGAAGCATGTAGTACTAAAAGATGA
Source organism: Cerastoderma edule (assembly GCA_947846245.1). Taxonomy (NCBI): domain Eukaryota; kingdom Metazoa; phylum Mollusca; class Bivalvia; order Cardiida; family Cardiidae; genus Cerastoderma; species Cerastoderma edule. The sequence goes on from OX401404.1 coordinate 1,878,226, forward strand.
CTTTCGTCTGTTCTCGAAACAAATCATATCCTGCCAATCTCGAGGATGTTATCTGCTCTTCTTTCCACATAAAAACCATTCATTCTCCACAGCACTCAGCCAAGGGGAAAATCTTCATGGTTGATAGAAGTCTTAACTTACAACCATTTTACAAACAGGTATTGATATTCCTGAGCACGCTCCAGATATCTTTGCAGTTCTCACAGACGGGTCAGCTTACATTAATACAAATCCGCATTAAACATCTATTGACTTTTGGCAAGTCATACCATGCTTGAAGTCTCACCAAAGGTTCAAAGTAAAAACTTGACACAAGAACAAACAGATAATGTCTTTGATGTATTTTGGGATTGAAGTCTCAAATCTGAAAAGAGCAAATCGTGGACAAGGTTCAGGAGGCCTATTGTACTGAACTGTAAGAAGGGTACCATTTATTAAAAACATCATCATTCCATTTTGAATGCCTTATGGATTTGATGTATGTGTTAAAATAGATGGTTTAAAATCTATGTATGGTACTTTCAAATCTGAATTGGGAAGGTTAAGAGTTTGCGGATCTATCTGCATGTTTATTGTCCATGATACCAATATGGCTTGGTAGCATGATGAACAGAACACAAGTCTGTTCAATGGCTAAAGATGAGAGATCATTTGAATTCTCTGACATAACCTAGGGTTCTCAAACTTTTGATTCAGAATCAAAATATAATAAATCAGGTGGAATTTGGTTGTTCCACCACGTTAAGACCTAAATCAATAGCTTTGATCTCTGCAGAGATGATAGGGGACTTGTCTGGAAGGCAGCCTTCCATAACCATTCACAATATACAGCTGCAGCTGCAGCTACATCCAAATTGCCGTCCTTGGATCCATCAATCCATCGGTGTATATAGGTTTGTATAAAGAGTATTGTTTTTCTTTTCATCTTAATTTACTGAGTGAGATAGCTCTATCAGTTTCTGATTCCTTATCAGAAGATAGATCAAATAAAAGTCTAAAGACATGGTCTCTCCTTGACCAGCATTGACTTGATTTAATTGTACATCTTGCCTTTGCATGAAGGATAAGAAAGCTGTTAAGGTGTTCTGATGTTGGTCTCAGGTTGATGTTCCTGAAAGCTGACTTACATTCATTAAAGGCTTCCTTACATTCAGTAGTAAACCAGGGTTTATTCGGACATATGGGGTTTGTTGAGGACTGAGGTATGAACTGTTTGGTTGCTTCAAATATTATAGAAGTAAAAAGATGAGAAGGGTCTTCTCAGTCCTCAAATGCTAGTGGAAAATATTCTGTCACAAATAATCTGAAACCTTTTCCAGTTGCTTTGGACAAGTGAACTGCTATTTTTGAGGACTATCAAGGACTGACGGTTTATTTTTAGTTAACAGGACAAGGAAGTCATCACTTCCACAGGTATCTTTTAAATATCTCAAGGAGAAATCAGGGAGATGTTCTGACTTGCAAGAAGAAAAGTAAATAAAAAATATGATCCTGGAGCTGGATATGAATATGTTTTTGTAGTTGGAACTTTCAGAAACAAAAGAGAGTTAACAAATAGAAAATTCTTTGAATCTGTACAACCCTATATGGTACTATGTGCATCAAAATCACTAACAAGTTGAGATATCAAATCATCAAGACTTCCTCTGTTTAAAGTTTATTTGGTGGTAGGTACAAAGAACACAAGGTATTTAATTGTGTTATGTAGAGGTAATCTCACAGCTACAGCTTGGAGAGAAGTATCATATGGCACGCCGTAGCTGTCTTATGTTCTGCATTGATGTAATAGGTAGTCCCTGTAACAATATGAGAGGTTGATTTTGTAAATTGACATCTCACCGTAGTGTAATGTCTAGTTATAGTATGATCACGATGGGTGCATACGGCATTGTGACATGTCTATTTTACATCATGATGGGCTACTTTGGCGTTATGTCTAGTTGTTTTATCAAAATGTATGGTTACTGTCACATACCTGAAGGTCATGTTATCATTACATTTGGTGTGTAAAGCATATTTGTATGCTGGTATTTCATTGTAATGGGTCAGCCTTATAACGTTGGGTTATCGTACCATTACGCAAGGTTCTTGTTTACTTTTACACTGTTGCCATATCATTTTATGATGTAGACTCACTACGAAGTGGTTGTTGTAGCATGTGGTTAGGTTGGTGAAACGTTATGTCGGGTCAACTTGTTTATTATGTTGAGGTTCATTCGATTTCTTCGGTCTTTTTTTAATAAATGAATTTACGCGAGAAATGCATTTTCTTTGCAGTGATCTCCCCTATCAGTTAAAATTATTGCTATGTCCATCAAGTCCTAGCTTTTGAAAAATCTTATCCATTGTCGCGCTATTTTACAATAATTCAAAACGATCAACTCAGGAGCGTAGCTAGACCATTTACTAAGTGTACGCAATTCCTTTTGGTCATAGACTCAACGCATGCAGAAGGTGCAAGATTGCTAGGGGACATGCCCCCCACCCCCTCGGAAAAAGTAATGAAATTTCGGAGGTCAAATCGTGGCAAGGGGCAAACTCCGTGCAGGAATACTTCCCTTTGTTACACTACAGTACAACTCCTTACCAAATGAAAAGGGAGATCATTGCAAAGGAGAATGGGCATGGGGGTGTTGACCAGATTTCCGGTGTAAAAAAGGTTTTGTTTAACCTCTTTGACTGGCGATTGATGATAATGATATTCGAATTGCATTTTTTAACTTTTATTTTTTTCATTTTCCAGGACAATGTGTACGCAATTGCGTTTCTTGCATACAGGTAGCTACGCGTCTGATCGTTACAAATGATAGTATCGCCACAACAATGGAATGATATCCCAACACAAGATATAGGTATGATATCTTAAAATAAAAACTTGCTAGCCTATTTTACATGGCAGACCAACAATACAGCGATTCAACCACACCTCATGGCAATACAATCCTACAGGACTACACGTCAACCACCAATACATCATGAGTCAACCCAATATAGTGACCATATAACTGTATTTAGTCATAGAAAGACCACATACAATGGTACCCCGACCCAACATATTGTTGAGTCAACCCTACATGAAAGGACGAGCATCCAACAAAATGATATATCAACAACACACAGTTGTAGGACAACCCAACACAATGATTAATCAACCCAAAATAATGATTGGTCGACCCAACACAATGATATGTCAACCCAACACAATGATGAGACAGTGGCATCATAACAGGATAAACCCAACATAAGACGGATACACTATCCAAACACAATGACAGGACAACCAAACAGTATGTTTTGTCAATCCCACCTGATAGCATTAGAACCTAATATAACAAATTATTAACCACACACAATAAATTGACAACCAAACATAATGGTTTGTCAATTCTACAAAATACTAAAGAGACTCGTTATAATGATAGCGCAACTACATATAATGCGTTTGGGCCAATTTATACGCCGATGTAAAACATAAGACAGCTGTGCATTCCATAGTATCAAGCTGTATGTGTTTGTGAGTAACACTATTATTAACATTGACTGATACTTCACCCGCTTTATTGCCTTCTGTGTAAATCTTATAGCTGGAGTGAAATTTCAGGGAGATAGTGTCATCCTCTTTCAAGAATGTTTATTGAAGACAAAGTGTAGCAGGTTTGGGATCATAAATTAATAGAGACAACTCATCAAAGTTGGTCATTAGACCTCAACAGCTCCATTTAATAATATGATTAGCCATTGCACCTAAAGTTAGAATTAAAATAGTATAAGATAACATTGCATAATTCATTGCAGCATAGTCATGCGTTAGTTGATTTTGAATCCTTGGTGTTTGGCCCAAATCATCCAAAGCATCACCCCAGATTGACTGATCTACATCTGAGAAATCGCCTTCACTGTCCATGGCATCAATGACTTCACAATTATTTGAGGTTTTGATAGGGGGTGTAACAACAGAACTTGATGGCGTATTTGGGAGTCCAGCATTGGTACAATCAGATTTCTGACTTAAGTTTTTTTCCTTTATTTCTTTGAAAGAAAAGGTTTGGCCTTTGATCCAGAAGATGGATCATTGAATTAAAGATGTAGGCTTTTGTTTTGAAGATTTTGATTCAGAGACAGACTGTTTGTTTTTTAAATTATTTTGGTATATATTTTCATATATTTTGATTTGTTACCACACCAGCCATAGTTCATATGTGACAATCCACATAGTGCACAAATTATCAAAATCAAATTGTTCATGGCTATATAAGAACAACATATTTCCTGGAAGGGCCGAATTCCGGTGATATAGGATTTTATCTTTAAAAAAAAGACTAAATACAAACACAGCACCTGCTTTTTATGCCTAACGTAATACAGCATTATTTTACCTTTGTTTCCAAGCTATTCTTTAATACAAATATGCTAATATGACGGAGAAAGGGTAGTTTAAACAAACCCTGGTTAAAGCTAGTCGCTGTTCGAAAAAGTGACCTAATTACGGTGACGTCATACAAGGGAAGCTACCCATACAAATTTTCAAGGGAAACTACCAAAACAAACACAATAAGGCAAAGGAATTTAATACTGATAGTTTTGGGGGTTTTCGGGAAGTTTTACACTTTTTATTTCTTTTAACTTGCACTGTACAACACACACATGTATATCAAACTCATCTCCAATTCATATGTACATTTATGCTTTTAAAAAGTCTTAGGTTTTTCTTCTCTATAACAACATTGAAGAAAAAATTTCCTCCTTCCCTCTAAGAACAGTTAACTACGGAACAGAACACCAAATAGCACCAATGGTTGCAGACATTGTCCTCAATTGATTTGTAGGAGTAAGTGTTAAAAATGGCAAAATATCAGGCTAAGTTTTGCTTGTCATTTGAAAAAATGTGGATAAAAATTGTGTAAGGGATAGGACTAAAAATTGTTTTAAAATCTTTGGTTGGCCTTCGGTTTACTTTTAGAGGGGATAGATTGACCGACACTGCAGACGGTCTGAAAATGCCAAAATATTTGTTTGTGGCTATAAAAACGAATTCCGAAGATGGTCATAATTTGGTAATAGTAGAAAACTTGAAAAAAACACATATGCAAACAATTTTATAAGAGCTTTAGCAATCTAGGTCTCATTTTGAGCTTTTCTGGGTGTTAAAAGATGCATTCAGGATCTGGTAATATTTACTGAAATTTTGGCACGTGAGATTTAACCAACTCTCACGTTACGAGATAAAAACAAAGGTCACTGGAATTAGGACTCTCACGAAATAAGAGCCTTCGACGATTACATATCAACTTTTATTCACAACATTGACAGAGACTTTGTATTGGTTCTGCTAAATATATTGCCTTTTAAGGGAAATGGAAAAGTATTATGTTAGACGAAAGAATATAATGTCAAACAACATTCATGTGTTCATTTTTCAAAGTCATTATTCTAAATAAAAAAAATAAAAATAAGTAAGTACATGTAACAGTAATTATAGTGAGACTATTAACTATCGTTAATGAAAGTAGTCAGCATTAAATACTCATGCTGCTATTTATTACTCGTCCGCAAAAGCGGGCGAGTATATTTGATATGCTTTAGATTTAGGTCTATGGTAGGAGAAGTCATTATAAAATGTAACATTGATATACAGTCGACCCTCGTTTATCCGAACACTTTCGTTCCTAGGAGAAATGTTCGTATTAACGAATTTTCCGGAATAAAGAATAAGCGAGTTACAGCGAAATGTGGTTAGTGGCGAAAGGTTTACCTTTACACGGTGTCGGTGTATCATGATAATTACTATGAAGTAAGAAACACACAATTCTTATTTTTTTTGAAGGGAAATATTGAGTGTTTATTTGGTTAAAAAGGATTTAAAAAAAAAATGACAATTTGAAGCGATTTCTTTCGAGAAGTTTAATTTCCATAAGATAGCTCTGAAGGAGCATATCGATTGAGTAATAATTAAAAATGATTGCAAGACAATGTCTCCTGATCGCTGTCTGAGCAGCCAATCAACACCTTTTACAAACTCAACTATCGACATGCGACCGTAATTACAATTATGTAGGACCAATCAACTGACAGAATGACCGCTTAACAAACAATCAACACCTTCCGGTACACTACACTAGGTGACATGTTATGGTCAAGCATACATGCCAGTTTGCAAAACGTGTGAATGCTGTTTACAACAGTAGTCTGATCCCTTCATCGCAACTGTAACCTCAAAATAAACGATTATACTGGTTTCCGGACTAGCCATACGCATTTACTATGAAAAGTGAATGTTGGTTCCCGATTTTTTTTGTCCGGTTCCGGAACGCGGATTTTCCGCATTAAACAGTTAAATTAATGAAGGTAAGGACCGTTCCCAAACAATTCTGTTCGGATGGTGAATAATCCGGATAAACGACGTTCGGACTATCGCGGGTCCACTGTAGGTTTACGATGGGTATCGATGTTGTTGACACATCAAATTGAATGTGTTTTCCGGTCTAAAAATATATTGAATTTTTTCAGTGAAAGGTATTGGAAAATAAAAACTTATCCCTGAAAGAAAAAGTCTAGCCACTAGTTTTGCTCGGAATGAGTAATATTTCTTTTTGCATGGATTTCATTTCCAATTTGCTGCTGATATTTTGTTTGTGATCAGAATTTCTCATTTTCTCAAACATTTTTCATTTGGTTTTACTGTTTACATAAGTTGATCATTGGAGAATTACAATAGGTGTTAATGAAATATCCAATCATTGAAGGTCTTGGACTTTTTGTTAGCATCACTAATTACAATTTAAAGGATCAGAATGCAGCCATAGAATATACATCTCATACTGTCAGAATGCGATACTGCTTGGAATGAGTAATAATTCTTTTTTCCATGGATTTCATTTCTAATTTGTTTCTGATCAGCCTATTGTAATGAAACTAACATAATTATGCTGTAAATATCTTTTGTGGTATTTTTTTTCTGTAGATGGCAAGTTCTTTTATAAATCTTATGCACTATGCAGTATTTTTTATAATAAATAGACATTTCTAACTACACATCTGTTGTTTTCTTTATAGCCTTGAACTTTATGATATAGAAAGAAATATCCAGTTCTGTGGGCGACTTGATGCATCAGCATTAACATTTTACTTGTTTGTTTTGGTGGTGGTTAACAGTCAGTGACTTTGCAAAAGTATTACAAATAATGTTCAGTGCTGTTGAGGAAATACTAGAGGTTCGGATAGATGCACCGACTGAAAATTTTTGCAAAAAAGGCAGACAAGACACTTGCATTATTCTAACACGAATAATAAGGTTCTAAAGAGATTTTTCTTTTTGGTCAACTGAATTTTACATACACTAAAAGAATGAAAAAGACAAAAGATTTCCCATATTGACTGTTAATGCAGTATTCTTACACATTTGGTTCAAAAAGCCATTATCCTTAACATAAATGGACGAGTCTTAGTTGAAAGAGTGAGTGCATTCATTAGAATGAGTAGCATCGGAGCACCTTCACACAGTTATATAGGAAAAGGTTAGTGGAAAGCTTATTACTGATTGGAAGAATTAAACATGAATTTGGTGCTAAAATGCAATAACAAAAGCAGTGCAGCAAACAGTTGGGATAGTCTGACAGTTTCACATACTTATCACTTAAATGATTAGCTATATATAAAATCTGAGAGATGTCCTTTAGATGTTTCCACTATTAATGGTTTCATAAATAATGTCCCTGTAAAAGGGATTTTATAAACAAAGTTATAACAGACATTATGGCTTTCTCATGTTTAATTAGTCTTCAGAGTGTGTTCAATATCCCATATGAAAAAATATTTATAAGGTTTGGCTAATGCTCCTTTGTCACTTTGAATTATTCTTTTACAAACAACATAGTTATCACCGTTGTGAACTATTTCATATGAAACTGGGAATTTTGAAAACTAACCTTTTTGCATTTGTATATTCAGGAAAGGCTTAAAATTCATAGAACAACCATATATGAGTTATTACTATGAAGAAAACTTAAATAAGATTCATTTCCATCAATTAAGGTACCATGTATTACTGCTAAAAAGACGTTTTTTAGCAAAAAGGCAAAAATAAGTCAAAGATCTTAAAAGTAAAGTATGCTTTTCTTAGAAGTAAAAGAGACCTCAACTTGCAACCAGAACATTACATACAATAAGTTGCACATATCTTAAAACAAGGGACAAAATAATGTCACAAAACCAGGTTTTCAATGTCAAATCTATTTTTAGCCAAAGTGACCTTGACCTTAAACAAAGTGAAGTTTGACCCCATAAAAGAAAAGAGGTCAACAGAGGTACCTACATACCAAATATTGAAGATATTTGTAAAGAAGTAAAGGCTCTATGAAGAAATGAAGAAACAAATCTATTTTAGTCAAAGTGACGTTTGGCCTCATTGGGATGAAGAAAACAATGAGAAGTACCTATATATCAAAAATAGAAATCATCTGTCATTAAATAAAGCTTCTGTGAAGAAAAATAGAGAAATCTATTTTTAGCCAAAGTGACATTGACTTTTGGCAAAGTGACCTTTGGCTCCATCAAAGTAAAGAGGTCCATAAGAGGTACCTACATACTAAATATGGATGACATTGGTCAAGAAATAAGAGCCCTATGCAGAAATGTAGAACAATTATCTTTAGCCAAAGTGATCTTGACCCAATCAAACATAATGTTTGATATGCATCAGGGAAATATTGAAGACATTGGACAAGAAATAAGAGCCTTATGAAGAAATGTAGATTTTTCTTTTTTAACCAAAGTGATCTTGACCCATTCAAAATTACTGTTCAATATACGTCAGAGCACTTGGTGACAATCATGTGAAAGTTTCATAAAAATCTGTTGAAAATTGAGGGAGGAGTTAAGGACTCTTAAGGATTTTCCAAATTCAAACTTCTTTTGGAAATAGTGACCAAAGTAACCTTTGACCCCATCAAAGTTTGGAGGTCAATCAGAAGTACCTGCATACCAAATATTGAAGACATTGGTCATGAAATAAGGGCCCTTGAAGAAATGTAGAACAACCTAATTTTTTTTTCACTAAAAAGACCTTGACCTTGAACCAATCAAAAGTACAGTTTGATATGTGTTAGGGCAAAATGAAAGAGACTCTCTCAGAGATGGATATTCTAACTTTTTGAAATATATTGTCCTCTTCCGCAAAAAGAACAGCAAAGATTTGCACTATATTATCGACAGCGTCCCGACTCTGTATCTATCTGATCGTATCTATACAAAGAGGATCTAGAACATAGAATCGCAGATATCTAAAAACGTTTAAACGGGTCTATTTTGTAAATAACGTCTAAACTTAGAGGAAGAGGAGGTAATTCTAGATACACCATTGTCATGTGGGTCTTTGGAAAACCCCATTTTTCACGCAGCATGCACATGCATGCATACAACATTTTTGTCAAACGAAAATGGGTCGAGTGAGGAAGAAAACAAACAGCGTAAGTATTAATAAGTTAAATCTTGCTTAATCTGAATATAGTCATATAGTTTACAGTTTGACCTCACCACCTAGGCATTTGTCATTTGGTGAGCAAGAAAAAAATAAGTATCATTTATACATAGGAAGTTAGGATTATCTACACTGAAGGTTTAGAAAAGGAATTTTCACGATAACAAAATTAAAGAATTAACAGAACACAATATCATTTTAAATCATGTTTCATATTATAAATTTATTTTCATGGATAAGATTTTTAATTTTGCCAACTTCATTCATGTAATTTTAATTTCAATGTGAAAATTAAATATTACAGGGAGGTAATTAACATGAAATATATTTTTAGTTGTTACATGACATACAAGAAGCGCGCGAAAGAGAACTCCTCCATTTATTTATAAACCAGCTTTCCCAAAGAAGAACAGACAAGACGGCTTACTTCACTATAACTTACAAAATGTTTTAGCACCTTATAAGTAAAGAAACTGAAAACAGTCTTTTGTTAAGTGACAATGATTGTGAATAATTACGTTTATTACTCCAAATGCACACATCTCTGAAAGATTATCTTTAAAGATATTGGCCAAGGAATGAAGATCCTATGAAAAAATGTAGAAAAAATCTATTAACATGAGTTATGGAACTTGTTCAGGGACCTAACATAATGACCCTGACCACAGGTGAGAAGTTTCAACCAATTCCATACAGCATTTTAATGAGATACAAACTTACATGTAAAAACCTGTCCAAGGCATAACTTAATGTTTTTTTAACAATCTTATTTGATATTGGACCTATTACTATAAGTTACATAATTTTGAACTTTTTTGTACCATATAATTGAAATTCTAGAAGTCAAAAGGCAGACACAATTTTGTCAGACAACAATCATTAAAGGATTGCATGTACCTCCAAGATCACTTGTTGATTAATAGAGGAGGATGCAACATGAAGAACACATTCACTTCATATTGACAATAGGCAAATTGTACCTAAAATATATCATTAAATGAATAACAAGTGTTGCCTGCCTACACAATAAGAAGGTGAAAAAAGCAAAAAGACCTGACTTTCAGTACTGATTGCAAATGCTAACCAATTATAGTTTTTTCGCATGATGAAAATAAGGAATACAAATGCACAATGTATGAAAGACATTTGTGATAATGGTATCTAAAATTCCCACCGCTCACATAAACATGATTAAAATATAGGTCATTGTTTACGAAATGATCAAGCCGCTGGGAGGCTTATAAATAACCTAGGTTAATATAACAATCTGTGATGTCATTCCATATATTGAAGTCAATTTCTTTTCTAAAGAATAAAACCTAAATATGTGTTATGGTCCTTCTAAACAAATACTTTCTTAGAACATTAAAAGTGTCTTAATGTCTTCAAATTCTAGCCAGAATGATGGGGCTTGATCAGTAACCTAACATAATGGGCCAGGATACATTAAATTTCATGCAGTTTTAATCCATTTCCTTTATTTTTTAATTAGATACCAATTTGTGAGAAAGTTCAATCTACTCCCTTCAGTAATTAGAGAGACAACAACTTGCACTCACAAACTTAACCAATGTGTGATATCAATGCCTGGATGAGTTGTAACACTATCCCTATTCTTTGAATAGTTGGACTTTAAAGCCAATGAATGCTTTCAATTCAAGGTGACCTTTGCATATTTCAATTAGAATACATTATCTTTAAAGTACAAGAAACTGTCAGATTTCTTATTGTAGTCATGATAACACACAATTATATACTCAGTGTTTTCCATTACTGTTTGTTTCATCTCAGAAAACAAAAAAGACATCATGTTTATACATGTCAATCAAACCATTATAGTATGCTTTTTTTAATGATAAGACATAAAACTCTACGAAAAATATATTACTAGCTTTTGAGAAGCTGAGGAAAAAGTAGCCACCTTCAAAAATCCATAATTGCTTAAAGGCACATAAAAGGAGATTAATGCTTTATCAATCTACATTATTTGGTAAACTTTGTGTCAGATTCAAATAGTTATCACCTAAGAACTGCAAAACAGCACAGCTTTAATGTGAGAGCCATCAAGGAATAGCCCAGATTAGCCAGTTTAATAAATCAGATTGTGTGATTCTTCACCCTGACCTTGACAGTTGATACACACATTTTTGAACGGACCAATCAAAATTCGTTATTTTGAATATGTAAACAAACAGGTTGTTGATAAACATGATTGAATTGGAGACAACTGCATTTCAAGCACAAAATAAGTTGTGTTAAAGGAGTCTTCTTAATACTGTCTCAATGCATTTGTAAATCAATTCTCATGACTTATATGAACATAATAAAAGAACTCCATATATTTTGTCAGTAATATATTTGTACTTATCTCCTTTTATGTGCCTTTAACTGTCTTTGCTTACATCAACCTCCAAATAGTTACTTTTACTTTTCGACTATTTCTTTAACGACAGTAGCCCTAAACATACGAGGGTTGTTAGAAATGTTTGTAGAATTTTGTTATAAAATAGTGTGTATGCGTATTTGAATAGAACTAAACAACCCAAGACCATCATATATGAATTTTTACTGCGCAATATAAAAACATTCATAGCACGTACCCGGAGCATGGAAATGAATTTTATGACATTCAAATTTCAGTGTCACTTTAGTTTAACGAGTGTCACACTTTCTCAACTTATTCACCGGCAATGACCACACACTACCTGTGTTTACTTAACTATATTTTATATGTTTCTGCATTTTAGACTTCACTAAATGATGATGCAACACTCTGAGTCTGTTTGGTAAACAGCTGATGAATTGTACCAATACCCCAAATCCTAGGAAAGCAAATTTTCCTTACTGAAAACATGTCTTTGGCTTCCGGATCGACATAATGGACCTAGGTCTTGTCCTTTGATATAATACTGTCAAAGAAATTGTCTCCTTATGCCTCAAATCAGGGTAGAAACATCAGGGAACATTGACATTGGTACTCCTTTTCTTTATCCGTAAGCAGCTGTGGCAACCAGCGTGAAATAGCTTTAGACATACCTAGTCCCTCTGTGTCAATATTACATGAATGAAAGTGTTTGAGACATCAAATTCATTTGCAATTGATCTGACAGCTGTTCTCCTGTCTGCTTTAACTGACAATTTCCTTAATGGAGAATGCAGATACAGACTGTCAATAGCTTATTGGATCATCCTATAATGCATATCGTCCTGTTCGAAAGCGTGATTGTACAGCTTGACTGCAACCTCCATATACACCTGTTGACTTAATCATATCAAATGTTTCTGTTGGTGATTTATTGAGTGCAACATAAAATTCAATTACACTCTGCAAAGCAATGTCACATATTAACGTCACTATTTGTCCAAACAATTTATTGCTTTCTGCATGATTAATGCGCTCTAGTTTTTTTAAAAATTCTGTCAATGATTTGAAATTTTGAGTAATTTTGTCATAATGTATGTTATTTCCTGCCTTTTTTGTCAAACGTTTAGTGAGACCAACCGCTCTTTCTTTATGTGGAAAATGTTTTAAATGTTAGTATATTTTTACCTGCTCCGGGTTCCCACAACGACGTTGCTACGGAAACCAATATTTCTGGTTAGAACGATGTCTATTAATTTGTCTCATGCAATATATGTTAAAAACAAATGAACAAATGAATATATCAAATTTCAAGCATATCCAACAATGCTACACAGAGATATAGCAAAACTCTAACAACTTTCTGAACAGCCCTCGTATAAACAGCATTTAACATTAAAAGACATTGTTTAAAAAGAATATCAAGCCATTTAATCAAAAGTTCTTTCAAATTCTTTAATGAATTTTTTAAAGATGACCTCAGGAAAATCAACAGAAACAGGAAAGGGTGGCACAAATTGTGAAGTTCTGTCCAAATTCTTTTCTAAAACAGGGTGCTATCTTGTTCTTTATCAAGAGGTTTCCTGCTTTTAAAAGATCTTTCAGCACATGGCAAACAAATATGGCTCATTTCCAAAACAAAATGAACAAATAGTTTCAGTCAGAACGTAATTAAGAATAGCAAATGATGCATACATATTGGTAGTTACATTCAGTGCCAGTTTGTGAATGGACCTAAAAATCATAAGATAGCCAAGATGGTGTTATTGTTTGAGTTTTATAAAAAAAAAAAAAAAAAGAATTGCAAAAATGATCAAAAATATAAAAAGAAATGTTTGTTTTTAAAAAATTTGCATTGTGCCAACACTATTTCAGTAATTTTGCAACTCCCTGCTCATAATGGATGGGGGCAGACCATAATATGAACTGCCAATAAGGTTTGCCTTCGTTTGTTGGTCAAGGAGATTTAATCTCTCATGAAAATCCAAATTTACCTTTAAAATATTTTAAACTATGTGTGATAACTAGAGCTGGGACGGCTAGCAATTTACTACCTGTGTACCCGAGGCGATGTTATCCGCAAGTACCTGAACCTGACATTATTCTCTCTTAGATTCAAATCTGATATGCCCAAGAACCCATCATATTTTCAAACTTTAGAGATATGATGTCCTGTTGCGGTTATCTAAACTCTTCACGTTGGTCTTGGTAGTGTGACATTTGATATAACGTTGGCACTGATGCACATGAATGGGTTTATTAATGTTAACACAAGATGAGATCATTGTCACTCATTTACAAGTGGATCAGAGGCTACTAAATTATCCCCAAACATAATGTGTAAAAATCTGTCACAAGTACTATGACCCTTTCAAATGCTGCTCCCCAGCCATCCAAACCAATATTTCGAGAAACCTCCATAAAGTGCCTACATCAATATTACATATGGAAATCCAAGAGGTCACGATTGACAATGTTACCACTTGTGTAAGCACCTATACCACACAGAATTGCGAGTAATGGTTCTAGGCCCTTATGACTTACTGCAATGATCGAAACAAAAAATGTTGATAGTTTCAATAGCTGACGAGCAGCCTTTAATTTGGAGAAAATAAAGTGTGTGTTCCATATTTGTACACAGTCATGTAGAGACATTGTTTGAAGGATAATTGATTGCTAGTTTGGGATTTAGATATGCTTGATTCACTCGTGAATGAGTACATATTCACACATTTCATATGGATTTATAACCCAGGTAAAAGTATCAGCAGGTAATGGGTAGTGATTTGCTACCCGGGTAGTGGCCTGTACCCAGTCCGTACCCAGGTACTCAAGTACCCGTCCCAGCCCTAGTGATAACAATGACTATACTCTAATCACAAGGCCATCAACCTTGTAAAACCTGGCTGCATCACTTTTATATTAAAGTAAATTTTGTCTTTTAAATGCCTGTGTAATTTGGATATCTAGTTGGTAGTTTGACACAAGAATGAAAAATATTAATTCTTAACTAGTTCTTTGCTTAAATCACTTTTTAACTTGTTGTTAAAGTTTTTTAGGGAAAAATGGAGATAGAATCCTGATGTTTTAGCAACAAACACATTTAACCAAATCCATGCATAGCAAATCTAAACAACAGGCCATGATGGTCCTAGAACAGCTCACCTGAGATTACAACCTATTTGAAGAATAGTAAGAAACATTGTTTTTAACTTTTACACAGAGTTTCTTGTGCTTTTATGCATTGACCTTTTTTTTCATTCCCATTTTACAAGTCTGACACTGTATGCTTGATGTATGACATTAAAACGGTACATAATTCTTACAATGTTGAAACTGAATATTTTACTTTTACAGATTGTATGTACGAAGATCAGCCTGTACTTTTGTCCAGTATGATCTATGGTTGCCATTTTGTGGTTATCAATTTGGCATATTTGGACATCCGAATAGATATTGATGTGTTTTGTTAAAAATTCTACCATACATGTACATGTATATAGTGGAAATGCAATGAGGTTCAAATGTCAACGCATCCTGAAGGCCATGTTTTTTGAGATATAACAACCCATTGAACAATCTTTAAAAAGGGGCCCAAAGAGAACTTTCCAGCGGAATAATTATGAAATCTGATCAGTGTTTTCTGAAAATATTTTTTTTTTAAAGTTTTCACCAAATATGGACATGGCAGCCATCTTTTTCAAATGACTAATTTTGTTTTGACTAATCTTTCTCCCTTACAACATGGGATGTTCAGCATGACATCCAATAGAAATTGGCCTTAAGGTTTGGGAAGAAAATATGTTTATTAAGTTATAAATTTTACCATACATGTATATTATACATGTATATAGTGAAAACAAAAACACATTCAAAGTTCAATGCACCCTGGCGGCAATATTTTTCGATATATCTAATTTTTTTCAACAATCTTTACAAAAGGGCCCCAAAAGAACATTCCTGTGTTATTATTTCGAAATCTGACCGGAGGTTTTTGACAACAATATTTTCTCAAGGTTTTACCAAATATGAGCATGGCATCTGTTTTGGTCAGATGACTAATTTATTTTTTTTTTCAAATATTTTTTCCCTCCAACCAGAAATGCTTCACATGATTTGGGAAAAAAGATGGTTGTTAAGTTATAAATCTTACCATACAGGTCATGTATATAGTGAAAACACAAACAAGTTCAAAGCTAAACTCACTCTGGCGGCCATGTTTTTCAAGATATCTAAATTACTTCAACAAATTTATAGAAGGGCCCCCAAAGAACAGTCCTGTGAAAGTAT
Source organism: Cerastoderma edule (assembly GCA_947846245.1). Lineage (NCBI taxonomy): Eukaryota > Metazoa > Mollusca > Bivalvia > Cardiida > Cardiidae > Cerastoderma > Cerastoderma edule. The sequence continues at coordinate 1,894,353 of OX401404.1, forward strand.
TTTGAAATCTGACCAGTGGTTTGTGACAAGAAGATTTTTTAAGGTTTTTAGCAAGTATGGGCATTGCAGCCATTTTGGTAACATGACTAATCTTTCTCCCCTCCAACTAGGGATTCTTCACATATCTCATTGAAATTGGCCCAGAGGTTTGGAAAAAAAAGATGTTTGTTAAGTTATAAATTTTACCATACATGTATATAGTTGAAAACAAAAACGCATTCAAAGTTCACCGCAGCCTGACAGCCATGTTTTTTGAGATATCAAAATTCTTTGAACAACTTTTGAAAAGATGCCCCCAAAGAACATTCCTGTGAAATTATTTTGAAATCTGACCAATGGTTTCGGATAAGAAGATTTTTTAAAAATTGCAGAAATTCCTCCTTTTTCGTGCCACGGCAACCAATGTTCTGCATAGAATGAATTTCTTTGAACAACTTCTGAAGAGCATCCCCCAACCTGTGAAGTTTGATTGATATTGACCCAATGGTTTAGAAGGAGAAGATGTTTAAAGAAATTTTTGCTGGCGCACCACGGACGACGGACAACAGACATTGGGCTATCATAAAATAGCTCACAGTGAGCACTTTGTGCTCAGGTGAGCTAAAAACAGCTATAAGTAATGGCAGGACAAGTTTGTTCATGTTATTATCCAAAGTAAAAAAAAAAAGATCCATAGTAAAAGGACAGTTGTATTTTAAAATCAAATCTATTGTTGTTCATTTGTTCATGATGACCAGATTTGTCATAGACAAAAAACAACAACCATCAGATCCTCATTCAGTATCTCAAAGAATCTGGGATCATTGACATTCTGCCATTCAGCCACAACACTAATCATATCAAAGGCCGGAACAGCCAGAACTGACTCGCAGTATAATATGAGGGGTTTTGTGTGTATGAATGGATTTGAAAGAAAGCTAAGAGATTTTTGAAGACAAACCAAACAATTCAGTTGTAAAGGAGAAATCAAGTAGAAGACAAAGTAGAAATGAAAAATGTAACTGTCTCAGTACTCCATTGGTACTCAAACCTTATGCTCTAATCAAATAAAAAAGTCTTATTCCACTCATCAACAAAATAGGTCTTGTAGATGAAAACAAGCCTTTTCAGTTAAGTTACCTATCTACCAGGGGCCACAGCCACAAGTTATTTAAGAAACACTGCAGCACCAATATATGTAAATACAGCTTCAGTCAGAGAGTCATAGATTTATTAAACAGTATGACAGAGGAAGGAGTTTTATCCAATAGCGTGAATAGTTTTAAAAAAGCATTCAATATTTGTTGGGCTAAATGCCATATCAACGTCATGCCCGAGTGATAGGAACTGCAACTGTTCAACAGAAAACGGGTAGATCCAAAAAGATCGGACTAAAAATTGATCTCAACAACAAAGTAAAGGATCATACATTCTAGTCTGGGTGATTCTTTTATCGAGTCACCAATACCTTCATTCAGTGTTTCTTCCAGGATTTGAAATGACAGAGGTATTTCCCCCATACATTGGGTAAAAGGTGATAAAATCTTCTTTTCCCTTTTGTTATTGTAAAATGCACATGCTCACTTTACATTCAGTAATGGTTACAAAATAAATATGGTATATTTCCAAGCTTCTAAAGAAACATCAGGCAATATTTCTTATTCTTTCTAATAACGAAAAAAAAAATGATAGCAGCTTATTTGTTTAGTATGAACATTTCTGGTCAAGTATAAAATCAACTCCCAGATTAAAAGATTTTTAATTTATTAACAATATTACTGCAAAGAAAGGGAACCATATTTCAAACTTCTCACTGAGCATACTGGTTCCCAACCCTCTGGTAACCAAAGTGACAAAGGCGGAAACCTTTTACTGAAATTGGGTCATGGGTTTATGAAGTGAAAAGGCAAAACACTTAGTTCATGTGGGAATTTTCAATTAATTCCTTTCAGTAGTTCTTCAGGGATCAACTTGCACTCAAAACTTTGAGAAAGATTTTCTAGGTACAAAACACGCATGTTCCTAAAAACCCAAACCAGATTTATGGGAATCAGGCATTAAACCTAGATTTTTTAAGTAAAAAAAGTGGGCACTATTTGCTTAAAATCCAAGCCAAGTTATAGAAGTTGGTCATCTGATATATTAAGACCCAAAACAAATGTGTGCGAAATTTCAATTCATTCGCTAATGCAGTTAATGAGAAACAAGCTTGCACAAAAACTTAAACCAAGATTAAACCAAGTACAAAGAGAAGCCAGAAATATTGCACTTGCACAGTGACCTTACATTATAACCCTTAACACATGTGTGAAGTTTCAATCCATTCCCAAGAGTTGTTAATGAGATCCAAACTTGCACATAAAGATTTTCTAAATTTATACAAAACAGGAATCATTTGCTCAAAATCAAACAAGAATTATGGGACTTGGTGTGGTACCTTACAAAATAATCGAAAATACATGTATCAAGGTTCAATTCACAATTGACCTTTGACATCTAAAAGTGTTCATGATTTTAAGTGTGTCATTTAGTATATTGCAGCAGACTTGTTTGCAACACATCCATAACAAGTTTAGTCTGTGGCCCATTATTGAAATGTCTGGACGATAGAGAAAAACAAACAATTTGTCCCGAATTATTGAGGAGTAATACATGCAAGAAGAAAAATTGATAACACAATAAATAAGAATTAACCCACATACAAGCTTAAGAATTTTTATTAAAATCATGCGTGAATGTTAGGCTTACCCTTTCTCTGTTTCAAATGATTTTCAGTAAATACTTTTATCGTCAATTGTTTAATGGGAGAAAAAAAAATGCTTTGACAAAAGATACTAGGGCCCTTTATGTATGTAACATGCATAGACCATTATATAAAATAGATGACAGAGTATCTTTCTGTGTTGTTGAAGACAGCCAATCTATTAAAGAAAATTTCTAGGGAGGTGATTCTGATTATGGTAATTTTTTTTTTAATGTTTGCTACTTCCTCATTTCTAAGACATAGTGGAAAACACCGATACGAACCTGTTGCATATGATTATGGTGTGGTTTAGTTTTTACCAGCTTTGTTCTCCTTGGTGGTGGAGAATCATAGATTTCCTTATTTTGATTCATGTATTCATGTGTTAGCAACTCATTACACTTCCATCGATCATCTGGATTTAACGCCAAACAACACTACAAAAGAAAAGATCAGTTAATCATTCATACAAAAATCACTGCTATGAAAACATACCTTTTCATAAATGAGAAGAATGAGAAAGAATTTGACAATACATTCAGTCATGCAAAAGGAGTTTTTGCACACAAAAAGTTAAACTTAATCAAAGGCCTGAACAGCCTCAGTTGCCTCGCAATTTTTATCAAATTTTATAATCTGAGGGGTTTCATGTGTCTGGATGGATTTAAAAAATAGCCAAGAGATTTTCGAAGAAGAGCATGTCATTTGTTTAGTATGAACTGTCCTATTCAAGTACAAGTTCTTTTTTCAAATCAAAAGTAACAGCTTAAACATGATAAGTTAATAATCATTTCATAACGATGTTATTGCTAAAACAGAAATCAGAGAGCCATATTCTAAATTTCTCAATCTTAAGCATACTGGTTTGCATGCCTATCACAAACAAATAAACAAAGTTGAAAACATAATAATCAAATCAGATCACGGGTTTATAAAATGCAAAGGCAAAACAAAATTGCTGATTATTACCCGATCTCAGTCATGAAAAATTCTACGCCGTTTTTGGCAATAAGCCAGTTTGTTGATAGAATTTTTACAAATGATTTTAAGTAGGGGCTTTGTCAAAGTGTTTCTGAATGTGAGGTCTGAAAATGAATATTCAATAGAAGAGAGAGACTGTTTCGTCTACATTCGGACTAGGTCAACAAGGAAATTGTTATGAATGGGTGTTCCACTTTATGATAATCATCGTGCACATCAAAAACAAACCAAGGAAGAGAAGATTTATTGAAAAAAAAAGAAGAAAAAAAAGACTGACAGTTTAATTTAATAAGAATCCATGAAGTTATAAACAGATTTCTGTTAACAGTCCTCATAGAACTACTTTCTCTGTGGTGATTGGGCCCCTGAAGGTAAAGAAGGATTTCTTCAACTGCTTTAATAGATGCCACGCATGTGGGACACTATTAAAAATTGCAACGCCACTCTTCTCATAAAACTTAAAGTTTTCATTTAAGTATAAGCATTGTGGTTAATTACCTCAGGTATTAATAACAAATGCATAATAAGGCCAACTTAAGGTTCAATGAAGCATTTTGTTAAGACCTTTAAAAATGTGTAACACTAATTATAGAATTGCACTGAACCCTTAACTACTATGGAGAATTGTAACCATCCACATTATTAAAGGCACATGAAAGGATATAAGTGCAAATAAATTACTGAAAAAAATATATGGAGTTCTTTTATTATGTTCATAAAAGTCATGAAAATTGATTTATGAATGCTGTGAGACCCTACTTATTAAACTCCTTTAACACAAGTTATTTGTGCTTGAAATATAGTTGTATCCAATTCAATCTCGTTTATCAAAAATCTGTTTGTTTATGTATTGCCAATAACAAAGTCTGATTGGTTGGTACAAGAGTTTGTGTATCATGTGACCTGGTCAGAGGTTAAGAATCAGGCAATCTGAATTATCAAACTGGCTAATCTGGTTTATCTCTCGTCGGCTGTCACATTTAAGTTGTGCTGGTGGTTTTTTTTGGTGATAGCTATTTGAATTTAACCAAAGTCTACCAAAATAATACAGTTTGATATAGCATTAGTCTCTTTTCATGAGCCTTTAAAGAGTTGTGGTTTAAATTCAATCCTATCTATTTACTTTTACCAATAACTGAAAAACCATAAAGGTCATTACACCTATTCATGTAATCTAAATGAAAGTCTATCAAATTGAGGTATTAGTTTATTCTTCAATATTTATTATATAATGTTTAACAAGAACTTAGTATAAGTTTCACATGAAACTCATAACGAGAAATAACCAAGATTAATCAATTTAGTAATTCAGATTGCCTGATTTTTTACCTCTGACCTGGTTAGTTGATACACAAATACACAAATTGTTGATAAACATGATTGAATTGGAGACAACTATATTTCAAGCACAAAATAACTTATGTTAAAGGAGTTTTGTTAAATAGGGTCTCACAGCATTCATAAATTAAATTTTCATGACTTATATAGCCATAATAAATGAACTTCACATATCTTTTCAGTAATGTATTTGTACTAGTATTCTTTCATGTGCCTTTAAATAAAAAATGCCCGAATTCATCTTATATAATGTTGGTTTCTCTGCTGAAATACTAAATGAATGTGTATTCCTTTCTTTTCATAAGTTCCAAAAAAAAAATCCTATGACATACAGAAACTTTAAAATCCTCTAGTTATAGGATCTAAGATATCATCAATAGTAAGGGTGGGCAGAATTAAGGTTTATACCTTCATGAAGTCTAGTGGAAATGCCTGTTCATGGATATTTCCAAATTTTTCTTCAAGCGGTTCCTGGAAAATGAAAAGTAAATAATATGTACAGTGAGCAAAAATCTACTTTAAAACAGTTTTTATGCATTTATGAAGAGCAAGACAATGGGATAACAGCTGAGCCGTTTATTTCATAATGACTTACTTTTATTCACCTTCAACAGAAAAACAAGAGGGCCATAATGGCCCTAGAACCACTCACCTGAGATTACCACCTTTTTGAAGAATAGTTAGAAACATTGCTTTTACTTTTTACACAGAGTTTCTTGTACGTCTATGCATTGACCTTTTTTTCCACCATTTTACAAGTTGGAAACTGTATGCTTGATGTTGGACATTAAAATGGTACATAATTCTTACAATGCGGAAACTGAATTTTTTACTTTTACAGATTGTATGTACGAAGATCAGCCTGCACTTTTGTCCAGTATGATCTATTGTTGCCAGTTTGTGGTTATCATTTTGGTATATTTGAACATCCAAATTGATAATGATGTATTTTGTTTGAAATTCTACCAAACTTGCACATAGTGAAAACAAAAACCCGTTCAAAGTTCAACACACCCTGGCGGCCATGTTTTTGGACATATCTAAAAAAAATTAACAATCTTTATAGAATGGCCCCAAAAGAACATTCCTGTGAAATAATTTTGAAATCTGACCTGTGGTTTGTGACAAGAAGATTTTTTTAAGGTTTTTACTAAATATGGGCATGGCAGCCATTTTGGTCACATGACTAATTCTTTTTGACAAATCTTTCTCACCTCCAACTAGGGATGCTTCACATGATATTTCTTTGAAATTGGTCTAGAAAAAAAGATGTTTGTAAAGTTATAAATTTCAGCATACATGTATGTAGTTAAACCAAAAATGCAAGGCAGCCTGGCGGCCATGTTTTTCGAGATATCAAATTTCTTTAAACAAATTTTAAAAAGAGGCCCTGAAAGAACATTCCTGTGTAATTATTTTGAAATCTGACTAGTGGTTCGGACAAATAGATTTTTTTTTAAGGTTTTTTGGTCATATGACTCATTTTTTTTGACAAATCTTTCTCCCCTCCAACTAGGGATACTTCACATGAAATCTCATTGAAATTCGCACTGAGATTGGGAAAAAAAAAGATGTTTGTAAAGTTAAAAATTTTAGCATTCATGTACAGTGGACCCGCGATAATCCGAACGTCGTTTATCCGGAATATTCACCATCCGAACAGAATTTTGAGGGAACGGATCTTACCTTCATCAATTTAACTGTTTAATGCGGAAAATCCGCGTTCCGGAACCGGACAAAAATATTCGGGAACCAACAGTCACTTTTCATAGTATATGCGTATGGCTAGTCCGGAAACCAGTAAAATCGTTTATTTTGCGGTTACAGTTGCGAATGAAGGGTTCGGTCTTCTGTTGTAAACGGCATTCACACGTTTTGCAAACTGTCACGTATGCTTGACCATAACATGTCACCTAGTGTAGTGTACTGGAAGGTGTTGATTGTTTGTTAATCGGTCATTCTGTCAGTTGATTGGTCTTACATTATTGTAATTACGGTCGCATGACGATAGTTGAGTTTGTAAAAGGTGCTGATTGGCTGATTGGCTGCTCAGACAGCGATCGGGAGACAATGTCTGGCAATCATTTTCAATTATTACTCAATCGATATGCTTAACTGCCCTTTTAAGGGCCTTTTACCAAAAGGCCTTCTTTTGTCACTCTCGTCAGAGAACCCATCCCCCAAGCTGCTATCAGCTAATCAAAGAGTTCTTTTCAGAGCTATCTTAAGGAAATTTAACTTCTCGAAAGACATTGCTTCAAATTGTCATATTTTTTTAAAAATCCGTTTTGACCAAATAAACACTTCCTTAACACACTTTATATTTCCCTTCAAAAGAAATAATTGTGTATTTCTTACTTCATAGTAATGATCATGATACACCGACACCGTGTAAAGGTAAACATTTCGCTGTAACTCGCATATTCTTTATTCCGGAAAATTCGTTAATACGAACATTTCTCCTGGGAATGAAAGTGTTCGGATAAACGAGGGTCCACTGTATATAGTGAAAACAAAAACGTGTTCAAAGTTCAACGCAGCCTGATGGCCATGTTTTTCGAGATATCAAATTTTTTTGAACAACTTTTAAAAAGAGGCCCCCAAAGACCATACCTGTGAAATTATTTTGAATTCTGACCATTGGTTTCAAAAAAAGAAGATTTTTTAAAAATTGCAGAAATTCCCCCTTTTTCATGACACGGCAACCAAAGTTTTGCATGGAATCAATTTCTTTGAACGACTTTAGAAGAGCATAACCCAACAAACATTCCTGTGAAGTTTGGTTAAGATTGGCTCAATGGTTTATGAGAAGATGTTTAAAGAAATTGTTGACCGAAGCACGACAGACATTGGGCGATTACAAAAGCTCACATTGAGCACTTTCGGCTCAGATGAGCTCTAAAGAGGAACAGTTGGAAATCAAACAAAAGGTAAAAAAAAATCTCTAACAGGCAATTCATTTTAGTCACAGTGGTTTCTACCGAACATCATAAATAATAAGTAATTTTGCATGCATTCATCTTTCAAAACGAAATACATGAAAAGTTCCAGTTTCCATCTGTAAATGTATTTTGAATTTAAGTCAAGCAAAGGCACAACATCTATACTAATAATAATAACAAGTGTGTTCTCAATCCCTTTCAATAGTTACAAAGATAACAACTACATCAATTATTTTACAAGGATCTTCTTATCTTAACAAATGTCAAAACCCTATTTGAAAAAGTGCCCACACTTTAGAGATGTCCTAAACACATTCAATAAATATGACGAACAAGTGTGTGAATTTCTTTTTCCTTTAAGTGTTTAAACTCAACTAACAGGCAAAATTAGGAAAATAAGAATAATTGGACCTGTGCCCATCAGGTTAGAAAGTCTGTGCCATAAGAGCATTTACAAGTGTATTAGAGGAATGTGCCCTCTTCTGCTAAAGAGATCATTGAAAGATAAATCTGTTGACAATTACTTGAATCAAATTATCATTAAAAATATAGTTCATTATAACATGTGAAAACAGAGCAAAGTAGAAAATTAAGTGCACCCAGGGTGAATTGGAATAGAATTTGGAATGAAAAATAACTTCCTGGTCAAAAGATGTAGAATTGGTTGTATTCAACAGAACAGGTATAGCTAAACAGCGGATATGGAAAACCGTCTGCGGAAATGACTTTTATTTCTAGAATCAAACATTAAGTATGGTAAATTTCAATACAATAACTATTCAGAACAGTAAATAGGTACTAAATGACACCTTAAGTTATACTTTTGAAGAAATTTGATACTTTTTTGCTGTTTTAGTTGATCTTTGTCAGCGGATATGGCTGCGGATATGGAAATTTGTCTGCGGATATGAAATTCATTTGAAATATAAAACAATTGGTATGGTAATTTTCAATACAATAATCATTCAGAATTATAAATAAGTATTAATTGACACCCAAGATATTCTTTTGAATAAATTCATTACTTTGATGTTGTTTTAGTCAGTGATCTTTCACAGAGGATATGACCCATATCCGCGGATATGGAAATCAGTCTGCGGATATGACATTTATTTGTATAATAAAACACTAACTATGGTAAAATTCAATATAATATTTATTCAGAAAAGTAATAGTATTTGATGTCAACCTTAGATGAATGTAAGAAGATATTTGATTATTCAATGGTGTTTTAGTTGATCTTTCACAGCGGATATGGCCCATATCCCCAGGTATGGCCCATATCCGCGGATATGGAAATGGGTCTGCGGACATGACATTTATTTGTATAATATAACACTAACTATGGTAAAATTCAATATAATATTTATTCAGAAAAGTAAATAAGTATTTAATGTCACCCTTAGATGTACGTCAGAAGATATTTGATTATTCAATGGCGTTTTGGTTGATCTTTCACAGCGGATATGGCCCATATCCGCGGGTATGGCCCATATCCGCGGATATGGAAATCGGTCTGCGGATATGACATTTATTTGGGAAATAAATCATTAAGTATGGCAAATTTTCAAACAATATTTCATCAGAATAGTAAATAAGTATATATGCCATCCTAAGCTGTATGTAAGAAAAAAAAAGATTGATACTTTGATGCTGTTTTTGTTGATCTTTCACAGCGGTTATGGCCCATATCAACAGATATGGAAATCGGTAATATTTGCAGACCAACATATATTAAGATGTGGAAAAACTTCAATATAACTAGAATATACTATAAGTAAGAAACGAAAATGAGATGCAAATTATTTTTTGCTCCTAAATATATATGATATTATAAAAACAAAATGAATTGACGACAAACACCCCTCTTATGTCTATCATTTAAAAAAATATTGTCATATCCGCAGACCAATATATGCGCGGACATGGAATCACAACTACAACATAACTCGAATTTACTAATAGTTAAAAATGACACGAAGATGTTTGTAATTCATTATTCTCTGCTTAAATATATATCAAATTATAAAACAAGGTGTATTAAAGAAAAACATCCCTCTTATGTTTATTACTTAGAAAATAGATGTCATATATGCAGACCAATATACACATGGAAATTGAAAAATTTACAAGCAACTCAAATATTCTAAAAGTTATATGTGAAAATAAGATGCATGTTGTTTATTGTTGTTAAAGATATATCTCAAATTATAAATACAAGGCATGGTAAATAAATATATCACACGTGAATCAATTATTTGAAAAATAAAAGTCATATTCCCAGACTGATTTCCATATCCGGGGATATGGGCCATATTTGCTGTTTAGTTGACTGTCAAAGAACATGCAAGCATTGTTGCAGTCAATAAACTGGCAATCTGTTGAAAACCTAATTAAATCCAATTTGAATAAAAATGCTTTGATAACCTTATTATAACTTCTTTTCCAAGTTATCTGATGGAAGCATATTTAACCACAATGATAAAATGAATTATCAAAGTTGCAGATTCATATTTCATTAATTACATGAAGGAGAATGAACCTAGATACATGTTTATGTTGACAGGACATGGGGTTACTGTTTTCAACTAACGAACGTGATCAAAAGGAGTTGCATGATCAAAAGGAGTTGCACAGTCTGAGAGTGACTTTGTTAACTAGACCTTTAACCATTTTTATTTAACCATTAACTATTTACAATTTACTAACGCTTTAATAAATCTTTGTTACGCTTTGATGCCGCTTTCCATGTCGCTTTAAAGCAACATCAAAGCAGCGTTGGTGTGAATCATGAATTAAAGAAAAGACAATTAATGAATATCTTAAAAGCTGTTCACCGTGTTTAAGCTATGTTTATTTTTTCATTTTAAAGTTATCTATGGTTTCAAAGAAGACAATCCCACTATTGCATGAGAAGGGCTATCTTATGGCTTTCAGGATATCCATCAACACACATAAGCTAAATATTGATCCTAAACACTCTGTATCAGGTGAGCCAAAGTGGACACAATCATGTCATAACAATAAGGTCATAACAATAATACTGATACCTCATTAGAATTGGAATATCATAGTAGTGCAAATTGTTCTTACCAATCTTTCTGGTTCTGGTATAGTCAGCCCCCTGAAGAAGGAGTTTGTAGAAAAAATATGCACATGACGTGGTAACAAGTCACCTGAAACAGTCAAATATAAAATTATCTTACAAATGCTCTCCAGCAGTTCTATCCACTCAGGGATCAGGAAATTACCAAATCATTATGTTCCAAATTGGTCCCTCAATATCTTTTAACACATATAAAATTCAATTATTGTCACAAAACAGAAAACCATGCAATTTCTTTACTTCTAAGTTACTGAAATCCTGTGATTTCATTTAGTAAAATGGGAAAGACACTTTATAAATAAACATATGAATTCTTTCATCCTCACCTTCCTATCATGCTCATATAATTGCAAGGCCAAGATTGATAGAACATATATATTTGTATGATAACCAATGCATGAATAATTACTATTTAAAAAAGTGGTATATTCCATGCAAATTTATTCTTTTATTAAGAATGCAAAGCTAAAATAGTAGCACAATGTATAAAAGCCATGGATCCATTTTCCATAAAACAAAGTCTGTATTAACAAATAAACATTCTTTCTAAGCTTATGTGAAACAGCAGATGTGATAATCACTAGAGCACCTAAGACATAAATCAACTCTTAGAGATTAAAGACTAATTAATTAAGAGATATCAGTACAACACTTCCGTTCAAAAGACATACCTAGTGTCTTCTTTATCAAATACAACTGATCAACATCTGATTTCCCAGGCCAAAGTGCTTGTCCTGTCAACAGTTCAGCAAAAACACATCCTATGGCCCATACATCAACTGGAGGTCCATATTGTGTGTCCCCTACAAGTAGTTCTGGAGCCCGGTACCAACGTGTGGCAACATAATCTGTGTATTCATCATGGGGACCAGCTGTAAAATATATGCAAATCATGAAAAAGGCAATGTAAACTTTGTTTTCTGTTATGCTGTCCAAGTCACCCAGTAGCTTATCTTTAAATATTTGCCAACAAATAACTCATTCAGATCATTAATGCAATATTTGGATGGAATTCTTCAAAATCCATAGTAGACTGCAGAAGATTCTTACACTCGCAAACTTATTAGATGATGCAGGCATACATTTAGTACAGAAAAGAAACTAAAACTAAACAAGTTGGAAGTTCTTTTGATTTAAAGAGAACCTCTCAACGGTTGAGATTTTAACTTATTTAACAAATTGTCTTCTTCTGTGAAAATAACAACATTCAATTCTAAAGTTACATATAACTGGATTATTGTCAGATTCAAAAACCCAACTCATAACTGCACAGAAAAGATACAGAACATTAAAATAACCGATATTAAAGACAGATTAAACAGATTTATTTTGTAAAAAAAAAAACGATCTAAGTAAGAGGTGGTATATTTAAATACCATCTTCACATGGGTCATGAAAACATTTAGAGCACATTCTGATGGACTCATAAACCATTTCTGTCACGGGAAAATGGGTCGAGCATGTGGGAAAACAAACTGTCAGACCAACAAACTTGTAGATCTATTTGCTTTGGTGTAAGAATAAATTGAAATGTAATTAATGAAAAAAATTATATCATTCAAAGGCATTCACAAAGCTATTTTTCCAACTTTTTCTGATTTTGAATGTTTAGTTAATTTTAGTCATTTTGATTACTTCCTTTTAATATTTTTACTTTCACATTGAAATTAGAATTTCATATATGATATTGGCAAATAAAAATTCCAATCCATTTAAGATTCTTATGATATTAAGGACATTATCTAGTTTTATAAGAAAATAACCCTTTCATAGAAATTTCTAAATTTTTGATAGGTTAATTAAAATTTTATTATGAATTCAACAAGAGCTGTCAGTAAAGACAGCATGCTCGACTGTTCAGCAAGGTCGGAGAGGGGTATAGGTCAGTGAAATATTATTGATTCTAAAATATGAGGGTGCAAACAATGATTCCCTACAATAGCTGATGAGAAACGAACATGCATGCAAAAACTTAAATTAACCATGGTAATTCTAAGTACAAAAGGCAGCATAATTTGCTTAAATTGGATGCAAGTTTTGAAACTCAGGGACCTTAAATTGTTACCCTGAATACATGTGTGAAGTATCAACCCATTCGCTTGAGTAGTTCATGAGATACAAACTTGCATGTAAAAACTTAACCAAGTTTTTTTTAAGTACAAAAAGCTGCATAATTTGCTTAAATTCAAAATAAAAGATATGAAAGTTGGCCAGGGACCTTACAGTAAGACCCTGAACATGTGTGTGAAGTATCAACCCATTCCATACAGTGGTTAATGAGATACAAACTTGCACATAAAAACTTAACCTAGGTGTGAAGCAGACAGTGACGCCGACGCCCGAGTGAGTAGTATAGCTTATTCTTCAAATAGGCGAGCTTAAAATGAAAAAAAATATGTACGTTGACAAATTATTTTTCTTGCAAAATGACAATTTCCATAGTCACCATTTCATTTTATGCAAAAATGTCAAAATGACCATGTCATCTTCAAAGGTAATAAAATAATTTCTCGAAAGGTTTATTAGCACAAAAAAAATGAATTCATACATTCAATACTTTATTATTCAATGTTATGTAAATAATAACAACCTGAACAATTTTTGTAATCCAAATCAATTTTTGTATTTGACAAAAAACAATGAAATTTGATATGTATATTTAAAAATCCTTTCATAGAATTTTCTTATTTTTCAATATGTGAAGTTAAATTTAATCTTGAAATACAAAATGAAAAAAAAATACATGTTGACAGGTTAGTTCTTCTGTGAAATGACAGTTTCCATGGTAACCGTTTTTGAAAAACATTTATGAACAAGAGCTGTCTGTAAGACAGCATGCTGGACCATAAGGTAATGTTGGAGAGGGGTGTAGGTCAGTGAAATATCATTTGTTTCTAAAATATAAGGGTGCACCTAATAATATCTTACGATAGTTGTTGAGAATGAACATGCACATTAAAACTTTAACCAAGATTTTCTAAGTACAAAAGACCACATGGTTTGCTTCAAAACAAGAGATTTAAAACTTGGTCAGGGACCTTAATTAAATAAATACCCTTAACACATGTGTGAAGTGCCAATCCATTCCATACAATAATTCATGAGATACAAACTTGCATGTAAAAACTAAACCAAGATTTTCTTAGAACAAAAAGCTGCATAATTTGTTTAAATTCAAAAGTGATATGGAACTTGGTCAGGGACTTAAGAATATGACCCTTAACACATGTGTGAAGTATCAAACTATTCCATACAGTAGTTCATGAGATATGAAACTTGATCAGGGACCTAAGAGTATGACCCTGAACACATGTGTAAAGTATCAACCCATTCCATACAGTAGTTAATGACTTACAAATGTAAAAACTTAACCAAGGTGTGACGCCAACAGCGATGCCGATGCCACGCCCAGCTGAGTAGTATAGCTCTCCTTATTCTTCGAATAGTCGAGCTAAAAACAACTAAAAGAACTTATAAAATAAGGTTAATTATTATAACCTTTTATAGTTTTATGGATAATAATTATGATTATTCTTTGAAAGAAATTGCATTCAGTAAATTTCATCCGAATTAAAACGTTTATCTGACTATTATGCAAGTACCGCTTTGGTAACAGATTTATTATCTCCCTTGGATGCGCAGATGAAGTGCGCAGAAAAAACTACCGAGGATGTCCTTAAACCTGAATTTAAAATGGCATTTGTTCTGTTTTATCTTTCATGTTTGTCATTCCAAAGACCTATAATTGCTTTGTTTATAATTAAAAGTAATTTTGCCAAATCTGTTGTTGATGGTGGTGTTATTAAGAGTTTATTTTTAGTTGTCACATGACAATAGGAAGGCGAGCGAGAAAGAATTCCTCTGTTTATTTATAAACTGGCTTTCCCATAGAAGAACAGACAAGCCCAAAGACTCACTTTACATTAATTAGAAAAAACATGGGGCTTTGGCCACTTATAAGTAAAGACATTGAAAACAGTCTTTGGTTTAGTGAATATCAAATTTTCAAAGCACACATCTCTGTTAGAGTCCTTTAAAAGAGCTTAAAATATACAACAGATTTTTACTCAGATCATGATCTAATAACAAATCTAATTTCTGAAACAAAATTATCTGTATGAAATCAAATGCAAAACCAAATTAGCTGTTGTCTACAGATAAGCAACTCCCTATAGGTAAAGAGGGAATTCCCTTATTATCTCAAGGAGGGTGAGATTTCAGGAGGTTATGTGAGAGTTCTTATTATGCATCAGAGTTCTTAGTATGCATCGTCACCTTGGCGATGACAGCCATCTTGGCGATATAAACAGAATTGATGTGCAGGGTGAAAATTAGCGTATATTTCGATAATAACTAATTTATTTTAACAGTATCAAGAAGATTACCAAAGTCTTTTGTAAGTATAATAGCTTTTGTGTACAAATTCGTATAGATTTACTTAATTGGCTTAAATCACTCCTACAAAAACAGAGGTTAAATGTGTTTAGCAATTGAAAACAAAAGTGCTTCATTTTAAGAATATAGAATGGGATGGTTGAGTTATTTTTTAAACCAGTCCAAAACAAATGAAATATGGGTTTATTTTGATTGCCATTTTTTCATTAGAAAAACCTGCAACGCCTTAGACCAAAATGAGAACCCTCTTTCTCTTTTTTAAGGTGCTGTAAATCATAAAACATTTTCTTTGAAAATAGGTTTATTTTGTGTGTTTCACAAATGAAGACGAAAATCCTTCGTTAAAGATTTTGTTGTTGAAATTATCTGGGAAAAAAAGGCCATGGATTTATTTAGATAGCCTTCTATCCATTGGATATTTTTGAAATGTGTAAGATCAAAATAAGAACCATTTCTTTTGATAAATCACTAACACCCTTGAATGGGTTTGCCATCTTTTTCACATTCTTTCTGCTATTATGAGAAATGACTTGATACAGATGTGATTAAGAATGTTAGCTCTCAAAAACATATGGGGAGCGACGAGGGGAAAACCCAACTTATGGTCAAAATTTGTTATTTTCATTTTTTCAGCGATTATTTTAGTTTTATTTTCCTATGTTAGAATGATATTTGTCTCATGTAAATGCATAAAAAAATATTGCTCCTATAAGCTTTCAAAGACTTCAGGTTAGTAGAGAAATATCATGCCAGTGGCGCGACATCAGCGTTTTGGAGAACAGCATAGTCTAAATGGACATAGGAGTTTTGGAGTTACCATATCTGAGCTCTTCATTATATGGCAACACCTTTCTAGATTCATCCTGGTGCCAAAGCATAGGAAACACAAAACTGCCATGTTTAGATTTATTTCAAAGTAATAAAAAAAGTCCAATTCAATGGGTTGACATTTACATCAAAGGAAATTAAACACTACAGATCTAGCGGTCAACAACAAAAGACTATATTCACTTTTGATGTGGACTTACAGTAATATTTCCCAGCACTCTCCAAATAAACATGTCTTTATTTGAAAATAAACAATATTAAAAATAACACTCAACTGTTTTCCTTATCACTAATGACCAGGGATTAGGAAAATGCCTGTTTTGGACTGATTTTTGTTGTGTCGGACCAATTGCCACTGGTGCTTTAATGAAAGGTCGGTCCTGATAATACAGACAGATATTGAATTCTACACATGTACATGTTTCTCTGGTATCCCAAAACTGATCAGTTAATTGTAATTCCCATGTAAAACAATGTCTTAGGCATGTATTTTGGGGTTTTATTATGTTATCTCATCAACACACTTGATTGAGAAGTTTAAATAAATAAAGAGTACCTAACCAAACAAAGATACACTGCATTCCACTAATAGATTTTCTGAACTTAAATATGAAATAAATCTCACTTTCTATCTTTTTACACATTTGAAACATTCAGTCAATTTTCATCCTTCAACTTCAATTCTTTTCACAGTTTCAACAATCATTTTCTTCGAACAGACACAGAATAGTTTTGAAATGTTTGAAAGGAAAGTTCATTCATACTAAAACAGTTTTTAATTTCAATCAATCGCACAACAGACCCTAGTGCATCCTGTATTTAAGTTTATTCAATGCGACATAAAGTGATAGACTGTTCTAATTATGTAAACAAATGGCTTTTGTATCCCTTTTTACTGTTGCCTCATGAGAAATTGTAAAATGTCCAGATGTTCGAAAAATAGACTATCGTTCAGTCTCTGTTCACAAAAATAATATCTATAGTAATGGTGGCAAAAGGAGCTGTTTTCCTCGGGTTGGTGCCCAGAAAAATTTAAATGTATCCTCCATCATCTTGCTTTAAATGCACCTTAGTCCTTCAGTGCTTTCAGCGCTTTGATTAGTCTGGCTGTCATTTGAACAATCTTAGAAGAGGACCACAAAAGCCATTTAAATACTGACTATCAAATCTAGGCTGTTTGGCTGCAAAGGAGGAGATTTTTTAAGATTTTCTTATATACATTTATGTATTACTGATTTTTCCCCAAGAGAGATGAAGAGTATTAGAAATGTTTCTTATATACAGCTATGTAAAACTGATAAGCCCATCGGGTGCCATTTTAGGCCTGGCAATCATAATTTGAACAAACTTTGTAGAGGACTAGTAGATGATGCTACATACCAAATATCAAAAGTCTATTAGCAATATGGCTCCAGAGATTTACAACCCAAAATAGCTTACCCTGTCATTTTGTGCCTGGTGAGTTTATAAAAATATAGCGTTACAGATATCACTGAGAAACATGACGATGCGATTTGAGGAACCAGGGTTTTCATACCAATCAAACTTTCAAATTACCAAAACAGAAACCTTTGCATTTGATCAATGAGACATAGCATACAAAATCTTAACAGTGCATCTTCTTAGGAATTTGCAATGATGCAGCACTGATATAGAGCATTTCTTACTAAGAGCATTTTCCACACGAGGCTGGATAGCGAAAGTGCCAGGCTCTGTTGGAACTACAAAACAGGATTCTGCAAATCATGTTGAGTTAAAGGTCATATGTCCCGATGAATGAATTTTTCTTTAATTAAGGTTTTTGAACTTTGTTATGGTTTCGTTATGACGAAGGTAATGTTTTTTTTCTCATACAAAAGCGTAAAAGGTTATTTTTGACTACTTTTATTCACCTAAATTGATATTAGTGAATGACTCATCTCCCTTGTTGTGACGTCATCTATGACACAAAGTCATATGAACTATCAGTAAGAAGAATGTAGTTCTCAGTAACAACTGTGATTTCCTCAAATTTCGGACATTTCAAGTGTTGCATTGTGTTCTTTGGTAACGTAAATTGGATATTGAATATGGTATTTTGACAGGTCTTCTGGTGTTATTCCGCTTTTGGTCGCAGTCATGCGAGTTTCTCCCGTTTTCCAATGAACAAAAAAGCTGCAAAAAGTTTCGATTAGTGAACTGGACCATGTTTACTTTACAAATAAACCAAAAGATATATTCACCAAACAAGAACAGTAGGCTGTGTTCCTTTCACTTCGAAAACGACAAGTTTACGCATTGTTTGCCGTTTCCAGAGAATTGATTTTATTGATCTTTAAATGAACGGACGCAGTTCAAAGTATTTTATGCAGGTGAAGACCGTTCAAAATTCATTCTACTAACTGAGTAAATGTTATATTTTCCTTATTTGAAATACACCGACAACATTTACTTTACCTTGATGGGTTTCAAGACTGTCAATGTAAACCAGATTAAGCTAATCTAACTTTCAAACACCAATCAAGCAATAAAGCAAACAACTGTGTGTCAAGACATTGATGTGAAGCGCGACAGTGTACACTGTATTTTGGAGTGACTCTAGATATCCATCAAAAGTCATTGTTTTATTACACAATGTACTAAGTTGCTACAGAAAATTAAAGCCTGCAGTCCTTTTGTTACACTGTTTCCCACATGATCTCAGCTAAAGGAAAATATTTTTTAAAATTAACGTTGTGGTGAACTGATATTGGTGATCAAAACAATTCCTGACGTTTAGTTAGGGGTGTTTGAGCCTCGTGTAGTCATGCTAGATCTTTATATAGAATTCCTCCGTGTAAAATGATGATAAATTTATGAAAAGGATAAATCACATTGATTACACCTTTTTTGAAAGATAATTTCCTTGAATCGCTTTCTTACTCGCCAAGCTAGTTTTGTTTGGAACAGATAAATTATGCTACAAACTTAGTTACAATTACTTAAATAGGCTGCTTTGCGATTATATTGCCTGAGAATTCAAAGGGTTGCAAGAATATGTTCATTTCATCTAACATCATAATTTATTGTATAGCCATGTCTTCGGTTTTTAAGCGCTTAAATGCATCTAATTATTTCTATTTGCAAAACTTGTTTTATGTTTAAACATAATCATAGAAACGTTACCCTTGTACATAAATGAGACAAAATGAAAACATGTACGTTGATTGCTATGAAATTAGCCATAACAAACCGATTAAAACAACCAAGTTCCTTTCATCTGTCGTTGTCTTTAAAAGATTATTCAAAATAACAGTATTTGAAACGAGCAAACTGTCTCTTAACTTAACAATGCAAATGGTAATTTTTCATGAATGGATTCGATCTTACCTTAAACGTCTGCTTTTCAGAATTATTTAAATCACACACCTCATTTTTTTTGCCATTGGTAATATTGGTTTAAATGATGTATGTTACACTGAAATGCTGTTGTTCATGATTATTACAACTTTGTATTTTCTTATAAAACTGTAGAAAATGTCCTTAAAGGTCATATATATACACATTGGGTTTATCTCATAAGATTAAAATATGAAGTAAAAGAATCGCATTGAAATTATTTGCAACATTTTAGCATAACTCATTACATTATAAATCAATGTCATAGTGCACCCTTTAATGAAAGTTTGTATGACTTACTTCCCTTTGCTGTGACGTCATCTATGAAACACTGAATGCCGCCATGTAAAGGGCATGAAGAGCGATCACTGATTAGAATGGGTGTTTTTCTTCAAATAAACGATCCTAAAGGTATTGTTTGGATTGACAGTGCATTTTCTTTATTAAATATGTTTCATATTTTCTTAATTTCTGATATGTAATTTAAAATTCTATTGAGAATCCAAAAATGAAAGAAAAATTGCAGGTTTGATGAATTAGTTTTTTTGTAAAATGACAGTTTCCATCGTAACCATTTGGGGCAAAACTGTCAAAATTACCATACTATCTTCAAAGCTAATAGAATAATTCCTGGAAGATTTATAAACACAACAAACATGTTTTCATACATTCACTACTTTATAATTCAATGTTATAATATTATATTTAACATGAAAAATAGAAGTTTATCTTAACTGATTACCAAAGAATAACGACATTTGACCAGTTTGTTGCAGACGACCCTGGGAAACATTTTGGAACGAGCAATTTTTCCTTTTCCCTCAATGTTTTCTTCCCCATCAGAGGATGATTTTCCAATTTAATCACATTTTGAAATTTCGTCTGCAAACTCTTTTAATTTGGGACAGTCAAAAATTTGGCATTTGGTAAAGGATTAATATCCATTATAAGTATAAAATAACCTTTTATATTTTCAGGGAAAATATCATTTTTCTTTGAGAAGATTTACACACAGTATTGAAAATGTTATCCGACTACTTTATAAGTACATCTTCAGTAAGAGATTTGTAATCTCCCTTTCATGTGCAGATGAAGTGTGCAGAAAACACTAACGAGAACGTCCTTAAGCCTAGTATGTATTGACATATACTTTCTTTCAGAAAGCTTCCACTTGAAATCATTTCATAGAAAAACAGCTCGATTTTAACATGAGAACTGATACAATCAAATCATCAAAGCCTTTATCTTTCTGTCTGTTAAATGCATGCAAGTGGTAGGGTTTATAAGGACCAAATGTTTCACTCACCTCAGTCGTATATTATTATATTTCTGACATGGACAGATAATAATAGAAAATAGACTTACTTAATATTCTTGCAAATCCAAAATCACAGAGTTTGACTTGTCCCTGTCTGGTAATGAGGATATTTTCTGGTTTAACATCTCTATGGATACACTGAAATGAGAATTTTTTCAGTATGTAAGCTACGATAAATAAAGTCTTTCAAGTCCTCCTATGTCCTGGAACAACAAGTTGAAAACAAATGTATTTATATGAATTTATTGACTCCATTTTTTTAAGATATACATTCATGGAAACACAACAAAACAAGACCTGTCCAAGAGAAAGTGGGCTTCATTATTCAAATACAATGTAGAGATGTTTAAAGGGAATATAGGGCTATGAGCAATGATTTGCTTCTGAGAAATGAAGTTTCACATTAAAGTTTGACTGTTTCTTTTAATCAAAAATATTAAAGAGATATTGTTTTATTAAAATCCAAATTAGAATTCCAGGACTTTGTCATAAACCTTAAATGGACATATTATAAGTAGTTTCAATTCAATCCATTCCCTTCAGTAGTTCAGGAGATAACAACTTGGACACAAAACTTAAACTACAGTTTAACTTCTTAATCCCTGGTTTCAAGATGCAACTATAGGTTTAACTTTTAAACCATATGTTTAAGAGAAATTATTGTTCAAATCGCCCATGAGTTCTTTTAAACTGTGGGTTTAAGGTTTTAAAATACAGTTTTCTCTTAAACCCTATGTTTAACAGAATAATTGTGCATTCCGCGTAAACTTCAGTTTGAAGGCTTAAACCATGGTTTAAAGTCACTTAAACTATGGGTTTAACCCTTTCCCAAACAATAATGACATTTGACGACTTTGTTGCAGACGACTTTAGAAAACATTGTGGGAAAAGGAGAAATTGCTCATGACGAGCAATTTTCCCTTTTCCCACAATGTTTGATGCTCTATCTGAAGATTTTTTTCTAATTTCATCACATTTTGAAATGTCGTTTGCAAACTCTTTCAATTTGGGCTAGTCCAAAATTTGTTGTTTGGGAAATGGTTAACAGGTAGCCAATAGAAACTATAGTATTAAAAGAATTGACCAATAGAAACCGCATGTTAACAATAAGTCAATGGCAACCCCATGTTAAGATTTCAGCCAATCAAAACGTAGCCACTCTAGGACGCATTGTGTTTGACAAATTCTGTAACTACAATAGTTTTGATTGGATGTCTCTTAAACCCTATTGTTTAACAGTTAAACTCTGGGTTTAAGAGACTATAACTTGGAACCATAGTTTAAAGTCACTAAACCATGGGTTTAACAGGATTATTGTGCAAACGTCTTGAGAAACCATGTTTTAAGGAAAAACTTTTCAACTATAGTTTGTGCCCAAGAAACTATAGGTTTAAGAGAAAATCACTTAAACCCTAGGTTTTATACTTTAAACTACAGTTTCTGTTAAGACACTCAAGTTATCTAAGAGTCTTTTGTCATTTTTCGATTGTTGTTTTTATTTGTTTCTACTTTGCACTTGCCATTCATAGCATTACTTTTGTTCCAATCCTTTTCTAATGAACTAATAAATGTTGTTTAATCATATGTCTGTAATATAAAATGTGTGTGTGTGTGTTGAAATAAACCAAGACCATTCTGGAATAGAGAAAAAGTAAAGTCTGTTTTGGGTTGTCCGAAACAACGTGTCTACTTACATTGTGACCATGACAGAAGCTGACAGCCAGTAAGGTCTGATAGATTATTCTTTTCACCATAGGTTCTGGAACACTAAAAAATAAAAAAGATATAATGATCTTATTTTAATGCTGACCAAAATTATACTGACAAACAATGCTTTTGTATTTTTGTCCCTTTGTCCTCTTCTCATTTTTCCTGCTCTCTCCTGTCTTTCACAAATAATTGCATTACTGGAGAAATAGTGATTTTGCCACACCTTTCAAATTCAAAGTTGTATATAATATTGTATTCACTATTTCCTGAAGTCTTTGTTTTCATGTCTATCATGTCTCCACATGCTATAAAGATTAAAGGTGATTAATTGGTATTTTGTCAGTGGTTATAAAATTATAAATCCAGGATTTAAACCAATCTGTAAAATTAAGTTGAAATTTGGTTTTCATAAATTGACTCACAATGCATGGTGGTTAATCAAAACCGCTTCTATGCATATAATCTAGCGTTGCATTGCTTCTATACGTACAAACACCAGTTTTTATACATTTGTTAACAAAGAAAGACATGAAGATGGACCGGTAAAACAAAGTATATAAAGAAAAAGAGACCTAATTTACTAAAATGACGTGTATCACGGAACAATATGAACTTTTTTGTATAACATATGTATTTTGTCTTGTTTCTGTTTAATCAACACTAAAGAAAACAAATTGGCCAAATGCCAGTCCATATTGTAAACAAAATGATGAAAATATGGTCTTCTGTCTGATTTATAAGAGATTATGTTCTTTTCTGAAATGTAATTCATCAGAAAAATAAAATCCATGTATGTCATGTTTTATTAAGTTATAAATTTTACAATACATATATATAGTGAAAACAAAAACACATTCAAAGTTCAACGCACCCTGGCGGCCATGTTTTTCGAGATATCTAAAAGATTTTAACAATCTTCATAGAAGGGCCCCTAAAGAACATTCCTGAGAAATTATTTTGAAATCTGACCAGTGGTTTTTGACAAGAAGATTTTTTCATGGTTTTTACCAAATAAGGGCATGGCAACCATTCTGTCCAAATGACTGATTTTTTGTTACAAATCTTTATTCCCTCCAACTAGGGATGCTTCACATGATATCTCATTGGAATTGACCCAGAGGTTTGGAAAAAAAGATGTTTGTAAAGTTATGAATTTTACCATACATGCATATATGTAAGTTCAACACAGCCTGGTGGCCATGTTTTTTGAGATATCAAAATTCTTTGAACATCTATTGAAAAGAGGCCCCCAAAGAACATTCCTGTGTAACTATTTTAAATTCTGACCAGTGGTTTCAGACAAGAAGATTTTTTAAAAATTGCAGAAATTCCCCCTTTTTCATGACAAGGCAACCAATGTTCTGCATGGAATCAATTTCTTTGAACAACTTTTGAAGAGCATCACCCAACGGACATTCCTATGAAGTTTGGTTAAGATTGGTTCAATGGTTTAGGAGGTGAAGATGTTTAAAGAAATTGTTGACGGCGCACGACGGACGATGGACATTGGGCGATCACAAAAGCTCACCTTGAGCCCTTTGTGCTCAGGTGAGCTAATAAAAAAGGCATACTTTTCTTAAAGTCTATACCAGTCTTGGGACTTTGTCAGTGACCCTACATTACGACTCTAAGAACACATATAATTTTTCAGTTCATTTGCACACAAAATCTTAAACCAAGATTTTCTCACTACAAAAAGAATGATAATTTGCTTAAAAATCAAAACCAGAGATATTGGACTTGATTAGTGACCTTTCATTTTGACTCCAAACATGTGTGTGAAGGTTCAATCTATTTCCTTCAGTAATGAAACATGATATAAACTTGCAACAAAACTCAAGATTTTCTTAGTTCGAAAGGACACATATTTTGCTTGAAACTTAAACCAGAGCTATAGGACTTAGTATGTGACCGAACAATTTAACACCGAACATGTAAGGGAAAATTCAACACAATCTCTTGATTACATAATGAGATATCCATAGGTGTAACAATTATGAACGTCTTGGTTAGTAGTACAAATAACAATTTTATTACCTAAGTCTTCCAGTTTGTCTTAATGCTAAAGGCAAAACAAATATGTCCCAATCAATATCTTTGTTATTTTTCTTTTCATATTTGTCCTATGGATGATTTGTCCTGAGGATGAATAAATGAGATAAATGTGGATCTGTAACTTACCCTCTAGGATGTCTGTCCAGCTCATTTAGCACTGTGTGATCAACATATTCAAACACCAAATGGAGTCTCTTTTTACGTCTGAACACCTCTATCAAATTAACAAGATTAGGATGTTTCAGTTGCTGAAAAGATATATTTACCAGGATTTATTGATTTTATTTCAAAGGTGTCGACACCAAGACCGAAAAACATGATTGTATCCCCTCAAGTCATCGTCAAAGCCGACTTAAAGGGACTCTTTCAGGGATGGAGATTTTAACTTTTTGAAATAAATTGTCTTCTATCGTAAAAATAGCAACAAAGATTTCTAAAGTAACATAGAACTAGATTATTGACAGCTTCCCAATCCTGCCTGTAACTATACAAAGAAGATCGAGAACATTAAAATCGCAGATATCTTAAGGCGTTTAAACGGGTTTATTTTGTAAACAATGTCTTAACATAGATTAAGAGGTGGTAATTTTAGATACCATCGTCACATGGGTCTTCGGAAAAATCCACTTTCTGTGCATGGATGCATACATTATTTCCGTCAAGCCAAAATAGTTTGAATAAGGACGAAAACAAACAGCGTAAATATCAATAGGATAATTCTTGCTTAATAAAATATAATCATAGTTTGTCAGTTTACCATCACCACCTAGGCCTTTGCCATTCAGTGAGCAAAGTAAATGAAGGAAAACAATAAAATCCAATTTATGCATAGAATGTTAAGATATATATCTTCCCAAAAGGTAAACCACAGGTATTGTCAGAAAAACAAAATTAAAGGCTTAACAGAACAAATGCTATTTCAAATCAGATTTCATATTATAAATGTTTTCCTGGAAAAGATTTTTTACTTGCCAACTTTAATCATGTAATTTTAATTTTAATGTGAAAATTTAAAAGTAAAGGGAGGTAATTGATATGACTTTTATTTTTAGTTATCACGTACCAGAAGATAATAGGCCATTCAATATAAGATTCGACCTAGACAAAATTGCAAAAGAATTTCTAAATGTTATGTGCCAAACTAGACATGATAGCGCTATGCAAAAAGTTGCACGTTGAAGTAGGTGGGGAAAGTTATATAAAAACGATTTTAAACCCCGCATTTTGAAGCAAAATTAGTTGGCCAATATTGTACACCATTGGAGTATTTCATGAAGTAATATTTAGAAACGTCATCACTATGACAATTTTGGCTAACAAAATGGCCAGCACGTGGTACCATATAGGATCAAATATTGCGGAGTTTTGTTCCTTTTTTATCAACTAAAAGGTTATTTTGCGTGACAATGCTAAAAATATGAACTTTGAAACACGACTTACAAACAAATGAGTGACGAAAGTAAAAGTTAAATGAAACAGGGCCTCCTCTGCCTATCGCCAATGTCGCCAAATGCGAAAAATCTCGTCAATTTGAGACAAAAATAACAGTTTTGCGAAAGTGTTTGCGACAAACCGTATTTACCAATCATGCATGACATAAGCGACCTGGAGAAATAGCCAGTTCCCATACTGGAGTTATCGAGGCATTCTGCGTGTATAAACACAGGAACAAGCCCGGTAATGACCTGTTTTTTTCGCAGTTTGCACGCAACCGAGTTCATACACAAATGACTGTCACTTATTGGATTAAAGTTTAATCACTTCATATGACTCGTGCAGCAACAGTTATGTTTGGGCGGCGTGTGTGAAATTCCCCTGACACCTATCCCTGAAATTGGTGTGTAAAAAAACAGTTTGACACGAACGCATGATCGGAGACAATGTGAAAATTAGATGACAATTATCAAACACTGACGGGTGTTGAAAATTAAAGACGGTGAATAACGTACCTATTTTAGGTATGTTGATCGTTCATCACAATGAAGCATTTACTACAAAGTTGGCGAGATGCATTCTCTTTATAAACTGACTGATTTTGCAATTTATTGCCAATTGAAAAAAAAAATAGAAAAAAAATAGACCTTTTATTTTAACATTGGTTTCTGTCAATTCCAAAGCTTGTTTCATTTTCTTTTATAAATCCACTCAGCTCAATTCATACGAGTTATGTGTTTCATGTTTTTTGTATAATTTAGAGATATTTTCAGACAACCCTTATGGTATCTTTAAAATACATTTATATTAAACGCAAAATAATGAAGCATGGGGGACCATTCTTGCTTGTCTGTTATCAGGTGTTATACAGTTTGACATCAACTCTTTATTGACAACGAATTATTTCTTTTGTAAATCTATTTAATTAGCACATGGGAAGAGCCAAAGACTTCCCCATTAAATAGTAGTTTATGATAAGATAAATAAAGTAATGAGCTGCTGTACATAGATTTAAAACATTATAATGAACAAAAAGCTTCTTAATACTCATTTCTAATAATTACCGTCAAGCCTTCAATTTTAAATTGGCTCAACTTTTGGCTCCACTTTCTCAAATTTGGCTCCTAAAAAATCTAATTTGCGAAAATGGTTGCGACAAGAAACAAAATTCCAGGGGAGGCCCTGATAATGCGTTGCTTTGGTCGATTTCATGAAACTATGGAAGGACATAACTGTCATAAATTCGCTGGATATTCAATGCTTTTCGTGGATTTCATTTTTTTTATTTGTCTTCTTCTGTGACGTTGAACACCGTTTCAACTTTTTTCTTAGAATAATATAATGTTGTTGATTTCAAATCCTGATCAGCCTTGTATTCAGCTTACAGTAACTATATGACTAATCAACCCATCTGCTTATATTCACTATGTGATTTTTTTTTCTTTTATTCATTTGCATATATTTTCAGAATCTTTAGAAATAACTTTGATAAAGTTTTCTCATTTGACAGATAGCATAATACTTTTAAAGAAAAATCTTTTATCTTTTGGAAGTGGTTCATTTTAAATCTTTCAATGCCAGGCTCTTTCTTAGGTCTGTTAAGCAGAGGTGCTTTGGATCTTAAAATAAGACGTCACATTAACTGTACATTCAAATATCATTCAAGCCACCAACTTTGACCTAAGCCGTAAACTATTTAAAGATATGGTAAAGATGTAGCTGAACGTCAATGGTTCTTTTTGAACTAATTGTCTCCCAGATTTCCTGATAAATTCCCGGAAAAAGAGCCAGAATTATAAACAGGTTCCCTGTAATATGATCACAAACTATGGGGGATATGAATAATGATAAAACTCAGATGAGCACAATCCTGATAACTATAATATCAGCATTTTCCATTCAAATAAAATATATATCAATATTCAATCATAATTCGGCCTTGATCCAAGGGAAACTTCTTAAAATTGCCGAAATTAAATAAGTTTCTGAACACCTTTATGATCATTATACGCTAATAATCACTTATAAAATAAACTTCAAGATTTGCAACTACAATCAGATTTAATTAACTTTTGTTAAGCCCAACTTCACATCTTTTCATTAAAACGTCTTTTTTTGTTCTTCAACTTTCCTTTCACAATTGAGGGAAGAGTGCCATTTAACAAATAACATACAAATCACAGTGAAGCAAAAGATAAATGATATAAAAAATCGATGACTTTGATGTTTTTAAATTCGTTTATACAACTGTCGAAGTCTAATTGTCTTAAATATTTAGAACCATCACCATCAAATTATTGTTCAGTGTTTGATTTTTATCGGCGTTTTCTCTGTGTTATATGCATTTTTGACTTATACAAGAATTGCATTCTTTGTTGAATTACGCTCTCACTGCATTCATAACAATGTGACGATGTAACATGTATGTCGGTAGTTGCAATGTGGAAAGGTAAATTCTCTCTTAACAGCAATGTCTTTAATTTAACTGTATGGATCGTGACAATAGTTTTTAAGTCACATGTTTAGCAGATATCCTGAGTACAGAACATCAACTTCTTATGGGACTTGGTTTTCATAAGATAAATGGTGAATATATTGAAAGAGCTAAATATCAAAGCACTCGTCTTTATACACTAACTTGTTAAACTATTGAAATACCAAAACATAACATTCGTACAGGGGGCAATTTTTTTGCAATAAGTTCTGTGACAAAACGTCAAGAATATTTAGTTTGGAATACTGCTGTCATGGTTATATTTCTTGCGGATAAGGAGTGCTTTCAGTTGACTGTCCAATAAAGGAATGCTTTATCGGAAGTGGATATCTTAAGATAAAATTAGCAATGTATAGTCAAGCTTGATGACCCTTCTTCCAAGCTTGTCAATATTCAACCAACGGATAATTTTTTATGATTGCCGAAATTAAGCAAGATCTGAACACCTTTACGTTCATAAATTTACACTAAAATTCACTTAGAATAGACATTAAAGCTTTGCTTTGTCTTATGAATAGTAACTTTGGTCAGACTTATTTTAATTTTTGTGTAGTCCCACTTCTTTCATTACAAAGTATTTTTTCTTTCTTTTCCAGTTTTCCAAGAGCAGTTGAATAAAAAGAATTCCACTTTTAAAATAACAAACAAATCTTAGTGAAGCATGAGATAATCGATTATGATATCCAATCATAAAAGTTTCCCGTAGATCAATGCCGAATGTTAATTGAATATTGACACACTTGAAAATGCTGATTCTAATATTCTTATAGTTATCAAAACTGTGTTCCTCTGAGTTAGTTCGTTGAAACGAACCACTGTCTAAAGATACCTTTCACCTTTTTTAAGAACCATGCTTTCTGTCAAATGAGAAAACCTATGTTAAAGTTCTGCAAATCTTATAAATTTATGCAAATAATTTACATACTAGATATCACATAGCGAACACATTAAAAAGATGGGTTGAAATAATTACTGTAAGCTGAATACAAGGTCTAATAAGGATTTAAAATTAACGAGATGGTATCCACGAAAATAATTGAAGAATAAGTAAAATTAGGACACAAATGGCCTTCCGTACTTTCATGAACTTGGGCGATACATGCATTATTTCATTAAATTATTGATTGTTTCACTTATTTCCTTATATGTTTTGTTACAATGTTCATATTTTTTGCAACATAAGCATCTATTCAATAAAAGACGAACGAAAATCTGCAATATTTGATCGTGTAAGGTACCACGTGGTTACCATTATGTTAGCCAAAATGACGTCACAGTGATGACGTTTCTCGATTTTACGTCATAAAGTACTACTATGGTGTACCATACTGGCCATTTGATTTTGCCCAAAGAAGGCGGGTTTAAATCGCTTTTATAAAACTTTCCCCACCTACTACAACATGCAACTTTTTGCAATGAGCTATTATCTATGTC
This sequence comes from Cerastoderma edule, assembly GCA_947846245.1. Lineage (NCBI taxonomy): Eukaryota > Metazoa > Mollusca > Bivalvia > Cardiida > Cardiidae > Cerastoderma > Cerastoderma edule. The sequence goes on from OX401404.1 coordinate 1,924,467, forward strand.
TAGTTTTGCACAAATAACATTCAGAAATTCTTTTGCAATTTTGTCTAGGGCCCTTTTTTTGGCTAGATTGAATGGCCTATAAGCACAGGAAGAAGAATTCCCACATTTATTCATAAACCAGCTTTCCCAAAGTTGATCAGACAAATGCGATGGCTCTCTTGATGTTAATTAACGAAATCACAGGGTTTTAGCAACTTATTAGTAAAGAAATGGAAAACGGTCTTTGGTTTAATGACTAGGATTGTCAATACAATTTTTTTTACTTTTGTAACTCTAAATACACATATCCCTGAGAGAGCATCCTTTAACCACAGAATAATGCTTTCTTGAAGAACAGACGAGTCCGGGTCACTCGTTTTACCGAAATCGAGGTAAATTACCGGAATCGACCGCAATCGAAATTATATTACCGGAATTGACATGGATTACTATATAAACTGATGTTTTCATTGATTTTAAGTTATTATTTTTTATCAAGGTTGTCAAAACTATCACACTTATGATAAAAAGTATATCTTAATCAAGATGTTATTGTGATTTGCATATTTAAATGACCTGTAAACAGAACATGTGATAAACCTCCGATAAACTTCTGGTCTATAGATAGTTGATTCTGCGGATTACAGGTATAAACTTTAGGGATGATAGTAAAAAAAATTCGATACAAAAAAGTGAAAGCAGAAATATTTTTTAACCTTTATTTGCCTTGCCACATCTATAGTTGGACCATGTTGGACAATCCCTCATAACATCTTACGATACTGTTAATAAAGTTATAACAGTTACCTCAATTAATTAAAGAAAGAAAACACAAATTACAATATAATTTTCGTGAATTCGAGACAAGAATCTAAAGCGGATTCCGGTGTATTCATACATATTGTTTTTTCATATTTCCTCTAGCAAATAAAAGAACATGACGATTTCAGGAATCTACAGCGGATTCCGGTGTCTTCATACATATCGTTTTTCATATTTCCTCTAGCAAATTTAAAAACATGCCGATTTCAGGAATCTACAGCGGATTCCAGTGTCTCAATACATGTATTTTTTTTATTTCTTCCAGCAAATATAAGAACATGTCGATTGGGAATCTACAGTGGATTCCGGTGTTTTCATACCCGAATATTCTATCGGTAGCCCATTCTATGATGTATTTCTTCTAGCAGAACTTTTGTTTAATCGGTCTGTTAGTCATGTATATGAATATATAATGTTAATGAACAAAGGGCTTTTCATCATAAAATACCATATTTAAATTGAAAATAACACACATAAGAGAAAAAACAGGTAGCTTTTGTTTCAGAAATCGTACATGCATTACTCAATCCCTGTAGTTGATACAAAAACACGTAAGTTGCTGGAATCAACTCTCTCGTCATCATAAAAGTAAATCTTGTTATTTATTTCCTCAAGCAGACACTTTTATAATCGATTATTGGGTAATAAATGTAAACACATAACACGTTTGAATATTCGATTTCTCTTATAATCAAAAGTATTACTTGTATAATACATAAGAAACACGGGAAGGTCGTGGGAATATACTGTGGATTCCGGTCGTCATCATACAAGTAAATCTTGTTATACTTTTCCTCAAGCAGACACTTTCATAATCGATTATACACCCAATTACACCCAATACTACTTAACATTCGTTGTTTCTTCTCATTATCAAAGACATCATTCATATAAAAAACAATACGTAAGAAACACAGGTAGATTGCGGGAATCAGGCGAAATCTACCCATGGATTCCTTTCATCGTAATTTTTCCTCGAGTATATACTTTCCATATTGGTGTGCGAATAAAGTATGTAAATATCTAATGCTAAATTATTTATCAACAAAGACAACCTCATAAAAAAGCGCCTTTTAAGGAAAAAACACCTTTTAAGGAACATACAAGTTGATTCCAGTAATATGATGTCGATTCCGGTCGATTCCGGTAATTTACCTCGATTCCGGTAAAACGAGTGACAGGTTGAGTCCTACTTATTCCAACACGCATTTTTCGGAAAACATGCCTCATTATTTCCATTTAAAGCAAAATTGTCTTATGCAAATTCTGGTTATTCCAATACACCCCCATATTCCAAGTAATAGACTGTCCCATATTTACACAATATACTGCAATTCGCAACTCATATTTGAAGTCACTGACAAGCTATAACAGGCTATAAATTACAAAGGTTGCACCCTCAAGTCATATTATCAAACTGCCTTAAATGTATTAATTTGCCTAAAAGTTTTAAATAATGGGAGTAGCGGCTAATCAGACAGTTTGACAGTTTACCTTTTGATCGATTAGACCCGATTGAAGATTTAGGTTTATTAAAAAATTGGATTTTGATTAAAGTTCATACTTAATGATTGACATTTTGTAATTAGAGGATGGGTCTGGCCTGCTAATTGCATGTTTGCAGTACATTTATATAAAAACATGGCAGTTTCAAAAGTGCCTCTTCATTGTAAAATGAAATAATTCATATTTTTATCTTCCTTGTGCATACTCTTTAAGACAGAGAGTACAAACAGCAGGTTCCTAAAATTGAGTGAGGAAAATTTAGGGTGTATTACCCAGCTTCTTAAAAGTTATCATGTAAAGATATGACTGTTTTTAATGATTTAAAAAGACAAACTAATAAATAAGTAAAAAAACATACATTTTGAATAAAAATCTACAGTCTACAGAGAGTACAAACAGCAGATTCCTAAAATTGAGTGAGGAAAATTTAGGGTGTATTACCCAGCTTCTTAAAAGTTATCATGTAAAGATATGACTGTTTTTAATGATTTAAAAAGACAAACTAATAAATAAGTAAAAAAACATACATTTTGAATAAAAATCTACAGTCGAATCCTGGTTATTCCAAGTCAATGGAACCACCTGTCTTTTTTTAATAAGGCATGGTTTGAATAATCCGAAATCAGGACATGAATTAACAAAGTTATAAATAACAAAAGACGATCTGTTTCTTCAAGGGCAACCATTTCCTACTCAAACCATCATGGCATAATGGGTGTTTTATTACATTTATCTTGGGTATCTATTCAAAAGAGCAAAAAACAAAGAAATGCATCACTAATTAGATCAGAAGTTAAGCAAGTACCAGTACAACTTATTAACCTTTTATGCATAACTCCATCCACCCCTAAACACATGGATCAATAACAGGTTTAATGTGTTTTTATCTGGTATTTAAAGTATAAAGATTGATTTTTGGGGGTTGCCAATCCTCATTATGTTAGGATATTGTTATAAATTGGATTAAATGAGTGCTGATTAGCAAATTGCAGTGCAGTCATAACTGTGATATTCCATAATTTACAAAGCAGTAAAATACATGTTTTCATCAGAATTTAGTCCTTTGAAAACGAACACTTGCTTAACTGTCTTCCCGATACTCTGAGAGCCCCAGTAGGACTAAACTAGACACTTTCTTCTTTGTCTATATAAAATTCTGTCAGACCAAAGAGGGTCTCTGTCAGACCTCAGGGATTTCAGTCAGTCAAGGGCCTATGAAGTTTCGTGAAGTCTGTGCTAAGAAATAGTTTGGTGTAAAGGAATAATGAATATGGCACTAATTGATATTTTTCATTTGATGCATTTGTTGTAAGATCAAAGTTTTACAAAAACCTGCAATGACCAATTTTGACATTTATATTCTTAATTTCCGTCTTATCGGATTCAAGGGCAACTTTTCTTCTAGCATGTTAAAACACAAAGGAAAACGATTATTCAAATAAGAGTTAGAGACATTTTAAAAAACCTTAAAACCAAAGGCATAATAATACAATTTATTATATTCATTTTTCAATTCAATTCAAATTTATATCTTTTATTTGCTCACATCTGAATTTGTCAGACATTTGAGTATTGTAATGCAATAATATCACATTCATTCATAAATTAAAACAATAGTAAGTTCTCAGGAAAAAGAGGTAAGTTAAAGAGAAGAGACAGGGAAAAGGTAAGAGAAACACCTTTTCAAAAGTCAACTGCAATATGAAACATAATATTTTAATAATTGGAGTAATTCTAAACAATTTTAAAATTTATGCTGGTAATTCCAGACTTTAGGTCCAACAAATATTGATGAACAATGTTACCTGACTTTCAGTTAATTCTGGAATTAAAGAAACAAATTGTTGATGCGAGTTGGATTTGTTCGGATAAAGGATTGTCATAAAGATCATAAGTTCAACTTTATGCAATTGACTAATGAAAAGACGCTTGGCCAATAACTACCGACCTGAGAAAGATGTTACTTTAGAACCATGGTGAAATGTACACAGTGGTGCGTCTAGCCAATCTATTGACACACAGTTCTGTATCTTATGGCTTCGGGGTAGGTGATTGGTTGCCACTTAATATGGGAATATAAAGCATCATTGGTGTTTGAGAGTTAAATGCGTATAACCTGGTCTTCATTGATAGCTTTCAAAACAATGTGTTGATGTAAAGTTAATTTATGGATGTGTTTTAAATCAGAGGAATCTAATGTTCAGTAACTCGGTATGAATACATATTTATGTATGTTTAAATCTATTTCAAAGAGTCTTAACTTTCATAAAAATGCATTAAAACATATTTTAAGTCCGACCTTTCAATATGAATGAAATCAGTTACATATACAGTCCACCCTCAATAGTCTGGTTGTGTCACTCTCAATGACTGCTTCCTGGACAATATACCAGCATAGGCGTAGGAGCGTTTTCAGCATGGGGGCAACTTCAGATGAGGACCGGTCTAAGAATAAATGCTTCTTAACTTTTTCATGACTATTCATGCATTTACAAATTCAATAAAATTATAAGAATTAAAAGAAAGCGTATGAAAATGTGTATCTTTTATATAAAAAAAAAAGAAAAGAAAAAAGGATATGCCAGGTCTCGAACTCACGCGACAATCAAATGTATTGATCTAAACAAAAAGTGGCAGCGACCAGGCTGTTACAGCCACGGATTCATCTATGTAGCGAGTAGTGAGAATTGAATTGTTCAAGCTTTAGCTAACAATTTAAGACAAAATAAAGTCTGACTCCTTAGAACACATTTTACACCACTGTTTTCATCAATCAAAACTTCCAGAGGATTTTTGTGAGCTGAGTTTTCATTGGATAAACCCGATGTGTTAAGATTGTCATTTGCGATGACGTCAAAAAGATTTTGGTTATTATTCGTAACAAAAGGCGAAGTGGTATTAGATAAAGCACCAAAATACACATTTATCTTTATTCTGCTGTTGAATTTTGTTTCTTTCATTTTTCTTTTCAAATATCTTTATTTGCTATTGTGAATATTGGGGGGCCCAAAGTATACTCTGGCCCCCCCCAGTCTGGAAATTGGGGGGTGGGCCCCCCCTGGCCCCCAAACTCCTACGCCTATGACCAGTAATCATGCCAGTCTGTGGGTTAGTCCCGGCAGTTTTCACCTCGTCTAACGGCAACTTCAGATGAGGACCGGTCTAAGAATAAATGCTTCTTAACTTTTTCATGACTATTCATGCATTTACAAATTCAATAAAATTATAAGAATTAAAAGAAAGCGTATGAAAATGTGTATCTTTTATATAAAAAAAAAAGAAAAGAAAAAAGGATATGCCAGGTCTCGAACTCACGCGACAATCAAATGTATTGATCTAAACAAAAAGTGGCAGCGACCAGGCTGTTACAGCCACGGATTCATCTATGTAGCGAGTAGTGAGAATTGAATTGTTCAAGCTTTAGCTAACAATTTAAGACAAAATAAAGTCTGACTCCTTAGAACACATTTTACACCACTGTTTTCATCAATCAAAACTTCCAGAGGATTTTTGTGAGCTGAGTTTTCATTGGATAAACCCGATGTGTTAAGATTGTCATTTGCGATGACGTCAAAAAGATTTTGGTTATTATTCGTAACAAAAGGCGAAGTGGTATTAGATAAAGCACCAAAATACACATTTATCTTTATTCTGCTGTTGAATTTTGTTTCTTTCATTTTTCTTTTCAAATATCTTTATTTGCTATTGTGAATATTGGGGGGCCCAAAGTATACTCTGGCCCCCCCCAGTCTGGAAATTGGGGGGTGGGCCCCCCCTGGCCCCCAAACTCCTACGCCTATGACCAGTAATCATGCCAGTCTGTGGGTTAGTCCCGGCAGTTTTCACCTCGTCTAACGGAGAACCTGCGACACTTGGTACAGTAGTCCTGCATGGCTAAGTGGTTACTCATGTAGGAACGGCCCTGACGAAGAGGACCCATACGGGACCTGTGTCGGGTAATGGGGTACCCCGGGTAATGACTCTAATCTAATCTAAAAAAAGAATAGTCTGACACTATTCCGCTGTACCACTGTCGTCCACGTATATGCATGAACACCTCTTCAATTCGGAGTTTAATCCTTACCTTCAACATTCTAATTTCCCTCATTGCTATCTTCTTGATCAAAGGGTCCTCTTCTGATTCAACAAATTTCTTAATGGCAACATGTTGTTGAGTGTCTCTGTTTTTACACTTGAACACAACACCATATGATCCTTCTCCAATTTTACAGATTTTCTCGTATTTTTCCATCGTTTATTTAATCTGTCTGTCAACAAGGCTTAAATTTGAGTAAAATGAGAGTCTCTGATTTGTGCAATTTCAGAGGAGCACTTGCAATAGGTGACTAGATATCTGATAATTAAGATTACTCTCTTCTTATTGGGTCTTCTTAGATTTGATGTTCAATGAATCTTTAAACAACTCAAATCCATAACCCATTACATTTTTATGCTCATAAGTATTCTTATGAATTATCAGAACCTGATCTAAAATAGTATGTTACAGTGATTAATTGCTGATCGAAGATAGAAAATATCATTAGGCTTTACAACTTCGCCATTTCACAAACGAGCACCTGCTTCGGTAAACTGTTACTATTTTATACGAACATCGTGATGGAACGGAACAAACTGTCTATAACTTCTTTGGATACCACAAGTTAAAAACACCTGGCCATCCTCTGTTCACAACTTTAAATAAGTAGAAATATTCCAATATCCACAAATCCCAACATCAAGTTCTTCGCCATTGTATAAATATCTCAGTCGCCATAATGATTGTATATGTCACCAATTTTAGTTATTCGTGCGCTGATAACCCAAAGGAACATTCGCTGCCGAAATACATTGTTTTATTTATATATTTGATATTCATTCTTTTTATGTCTAATCATCTAAAGAATTTTCTCGTGAAAGTTTTTTTTATTCGTTAATATTGTCTTTTTGCATGCAGACTATTTTCTATCGCGGATAAAAATTCGAACAGGAAATAGCGATTATGCGGTCGATGTTTTGGTTTGAGGGTTATAGCCATAGCAACTCAATCACGTGGTCAAACTATCAAACTGTGTAAAAAGGTAATTAGGAAGGGAGCCACATCAGGAAGATCTTCGCCGATACCGCGGTACATAATTTTACCGTGGTATTATGACAATAATGGACAGATCTATTAAATATTTCACATACTGAAATGAGGCTCTGTATGTGAAGTTTATGTCCATTTGTACAAAAACTGTGAATACAAGTCAGTTACGATAAAAGATGCAAATGATGGAAGGATGGGCGTTGTTCAAACACACATATATATGGACCTAGTCAAAATAATTCGACGTGAAATAAGAATTCAGCATAACGGACCCTTGATCTTATAAATCAAAATTTAAATCATTCATGCATGATTGATTGCGGTGTCAAATATGGAGGCAAATTTTATAACAGGTAATTAATAATCAATGTTTGACCTCAAAATTGAGTCGAATGGCAAATAAAACGAATTGGTTTCTTTTAGTTGGTTTCGCACTGTTGCATTTTGGGAAATCGTGTGAAAATGTCCGGATATTCGGAAGCGAGAACATGTTTATCACACACTCACTAGGACAGAATGAGATGAACGATAGGGCATCCCCTACACAGTCCAGACCCATATGTCATAACGTTATATTATAGTTGATTTAGTGGACAATAAATGGTGCAGCATCTGCCCAGTAGAGACCCTTTATGCTTACATATAAAGGACAATCAGATATACTGTGAAATGTGTTACAACTTACTTAATTATTTATTAATCTTATTATTCGACTTTTTTTCTGTTTTTGATGCTTATATATGTTGCATGGTGACATTAACACGATTATCCTGGAGTTGGTTCCTATAGTCAACTACCCTTTGAGAAAAGGATTCTCTTCTCAGTTCTGTCCTAAAATGCCCCCTAGTTATACTTTGCTTTTGACCTAGTCCTGGGGGAAATCCCTTTCTAGTTGATCGAGGCCATGGATAATTTTAAACGTTTGAATAAGGTAATCACGGAGCCTTCGGTATTCGAGACAAGGTAGGCCTATTCCCAATTCCTTCATCCTCTCCCCATTTCTCAGTTCCTTTAGCCCATTTACCGTGCGGATTGCCCTTCTTTGCACATTTTCAACTGCCGCTTGGTCCACTTTATACCTTGGTGACCATACTGGGGACGAATACTCAAGATGAGACCTAATAAATGCTTTGTATAATCTCAGAAACATTTCTTTATCTAGATACTGGAAGCTTTTAGCAATTAAACCTACTTTTTGATTTGCTTTTTTAACCTTACTATTAACATGTTCTCTAAATGTTGATTTTTTTATCTAGTGTGACACCTATGTCTTTTTTTTGTGGTAACAATGTTTATTTCGTCTATTTCTCCATATTCTTTTTTATATAATACTGAGTATATTCTTCCTTCATACCTAAAGTTATAGATTTACATTTTTTGTGCTAAATACCAACTGCCGTCTCTTTGTCCATTCACATACACTAAAAATCTGATCTTGTAGAAATAACGAGTCTTCATCCCTATTTGTTCCTATATCATGAAAGAGTTTTGTATCATCAGCAAAAGGTTTTGCAAGACAATTCACAGCCCCTGGTAAGGCATTAATGTAAAGAAGAGTGTCGGCCCAAGAAGGTTTCCCTGTGGGACTCCGGATTTTACTTCCATGGCCATTGAAGTTTGTCCATTTACAACTACCTTTTGTGACCTAGAATGTAGGAAGTCTTTTAATCAGCTGAATAGTTTTCCCCTAATCCTGTAGCCCCATATCTTTTCTAATAATGTTTGGTAAGGTACCTTGTCAAAAGCTGCTTTGAAGTCTTGGAAGATAATATCTACCTCTTTCCCCAAGTCAATTGCCTTGTTCCAGTTTTCTATACATTCTATGTGTTGTGTAGTGCAGGGATGTCTTGATCTGAATCTGTGCTATCCCTCACACTACAAGTAATTTGTTTATGTCAAGATATTCTACAATTCCATTTTTATTAGTTTTTCTAATATTTTGCAAACAATACATGTAACGCTTATGGGTCTATAATTTTCGGGGTTTTTTCTGGCTCCTGCTTTGAATATAACTGTAACATTGGCCGTTTTCCATTTTTCTGATAATTTTCCTTCTTCTAATGATTTTCTAAAGATTTGTACTAATACGTTTTCTTTGCATTCTTTTACTACTATTGGGTATTAGTGTTAGACTATTTGAATTCCGATTTTCGAATTTTAAGCACACAACGGCCATTCAAAGTCAATTTACAAGACAATTGTTGTAAAATAAACTTAATTCCACCAAAAAATGGCATCAATTGCCGTTAAACAATTTAGAAAACCGCTAAATAGGTTTTTCCCATTCCAGTGTGCATGCGCAGAAAAAATCTATCGGGAGAAAAAAACGTCACCTAGCGTTAATTAACCGTTCTAACAAAGTTAATATGCGGAATACAGAAATGTTAAGTGCATGGATTGATTAAATAAGGATTAATTCACAACTGTGAGTAAAAATAATTTGATGATTTTCAATAACAATGGAAATATGGGTCTTCAAACTTTGCGACAACATTTTTGTCGCATTTGTCCTCCATTAAATGAATAGTTCGAAAGTTTGACGTGACGGGAGATATTGCCCGACACAGAACTTTCTCAAAATTTTCCAACGCGTCAAATTTGTTTGACTTATTTATATGGACCGGTTTCAAAACGTAGATCCAAGACAGTAAAAACAGACACATTCCAATAAAAACAACAAAAACAATTGACAAACTGCCCTGGGTCACACGAGAAATCAAAATGTTAAACAGGAGACAAGATAGAGTATACAAAAAGAAAAAGAAATCCAATGACACTAATGAAATATAAAGACATGAAACACCTAGTTCAACAAAAATCCAGGTAGGCTTACTGGACCTACACGCATAAACGGCATCATTAAGATTACCACTGAAGAGAAAGAAGAATAACAAACAACCAGCAAAATCTTTTGGACCTACTTAAAATATATAAAAAGAAAGACAAAGGCGGAGTAGCCCCATAGTCAAAATAATTCGACGTGAATGTTGCTTTTTATTATCTGATGGGACAATTTTACGCCGAAATTTCGACAATCCACAGATTGTCGGACTTTTCAAATTCAGATTTTCGGATTTAAGCTCAAAATAGCCATTCAAATTCAATTCTCGCTTCCGGGCATTTAATAACCCCTTCTTACAAATTTGATATGCGGAATTCAGACATGTAAAGTGCATGGATAAATCGAAAAAGGATTGATTTACAAGTGTGAGTAAAATAATTTTGATAACTTTTAATAACAATGGCAATATGGGTCTTACAACGTTGTGACAAAATTTTTGTCGCATTTGTCCTCTATTAAATGAACCTTTTTAAAAGTTTGGCGTGACGGGAGATATTGCACGATGAAAAAAATCTCAGCATTTTCCTATCGCGTCAAATAAGGTATCCGGAGAAGTGCTCTCCCGGAGAAGTGCCCTCCCGGAGAGGAGCCCCCTAATTTCAAGAAGACGTAGAAGTGCCCTCCCGCTCAATCGTAAGGGTCGGATATTAGCCCCCTTGTAAAACAATATGAAACCTTGTCTTTTGTACAAGCGGAATAGCAAAATTTTGCATTTTGCAAATAAGGCATAATACAAGTTAATTGAAGAGGTTTCTTGAATAAGTTTTAACCAAATAAAAAAAGGTACATTTAGAAACAGTTTACATTTTGAGCGGAGTTAAACGCCATCATTTATTTGGATGACCGGACCGATTTTAACAACTGAGTACGTACTTGTTACCTTTGAAGAGGGCAGGCAACATTTTATCATAATATCATAATTAACCACCAGTTATGTAGAAGACGAGCAAACCAATTGTTTTTTAAAGGTTGTATATGATTTCATGAAATTACTAATGCATGAACTTTTTTGCTCTTTGTCTGAACTACGGAAAAAATAGAGAATCAATTATAATTAAGTCGCGAAAACTTTGTGAGCATATGATGAACATTGACGATTTTTGTTCTTTTGTCTATTGTTACTGCATATGAGGAAAAACATCTTGCAGAGGAGTATTCCGTAAAATTAGTTTGACAGTTAGAGTACCCCCACCCCTAAAAAGAAAGGACTACTGGAAACAGACCCAGAAATCAAAGCAAATACATGTATACTAAACCTACAGTTCAAATCAGTCTTCTCTAACCCAGAATAACACATATCCAACAGCTAAAGGAATATTAATAACCGAAAACGGTGTGCTAGATTTACTCACAAAACTCAAACCACACAAAGCAGCGGGACCTGATAAAATTTAACCTACGATATTAAAAGAACTGGCCAACGATATAGCTCCAATTTTGACGGTTTTAAGAATTAAACCGTTCTAACAGAGTTATTATGCGGAATACAGACATGTTAAGTACATGAGTTGATAAAAAAGAGAATTAATTCACAACTGTGAGTAGCCTACACTAATTTGATAATTTTCAATAGAAATGGCAGTATGGGTCTTCAAACGTTACGTCATATTATCAACATTTTTATCGCATTTGAACCGTTCGAAAGTTTGACGTGACGGGTGATACAAAAAATTCTCAATATTTTCCGATCGCGTCAAATTAGTTTGACTAACTGGTGAGAAACCGTCTGACTGGAACAAAGCACGAATTACCTCAGCCTTAAAAAAGACAAGAATACCTAGACCTAGAAGAAAAATACCGACCCAGTTCGCTGACTTGTGTATGCTGCAAGATTATGGAGCAAATTATCACCAACAAAGATGAAAGATGCAGAAGTCAACAACATACTCTATCCCTTACAACATGGTTCCTGTGAAACTCAACTGAATGAATGCATCTTTATCCTCGACTTCTCAAAAACCTTTGGCAAAGTGTCTCACACTCTTCTTCTCAACAAACTCGAGCACTATGGCGTAAAGGGATCAACACTTTCATGGATAAAAACTTTCCTAACAGGAAGAACCCAAGTAGTAGCGGTGGATGGAGAGGAATCCAGCATGGAGACAGTTGAATTCCGGAACGCCTCAGGGCTCGGTGCTTGGACCCAGTCTGTTCCTCTTTTACATCAATGACAAGCCACGAAACCTAAAATCCACAACTCGCCTTTTTGCTGATGGTACCATTGTCCAAGTGTCAGTTGCTTCGGAAGATGATTGCCTGATACTACAAGAGGATCTGGACATGCTAGCGGAGTGAGAAGACACATGGAAATCCATCCAAAGAAACGCACTGTACTCTCAGTATCAAATAAAAAAATCCTTGAGTACCCATACAAACTACATGGACAAATCCTTTCCCGCGAAAAATCAAGCTAATATACCTTGGTTGCACGATCGTAGATAACCTGGATTGGGGGTGAGCATATCAATAATATATCAAACAAAGCAAGCAGGGCACTAAACTTTCTAAACAGAAATCTACACATACCATCTAAAACTATCAAAGAAAATGCATATCTTACACTTATTAGACCACAATTAGAATACGCTAGCACAGTTTGGGAATAATATATAAATGTGCAAAAAGACAAGTTGGACAAAAAAAAGAAGGGGCGTTGGATATGTCATGGGAAAACACCGCAACAGTTCCAGCGTAGTAGACATGCTAAACGAACTTGGAAAGACCTAACAACAAGAAGAAAGGAAGCCAGATTATCAACATTCTATAAAATAACTACTAATCTAGTCGAAATAAACATAGAAAAATACCTCAATCGACAAGAACCACCAGATATACAAAGCCTCACAGTTATACAGAGTGCAATCATCCCGAACTGAGTCCAGGAAATGGTCATCCTTCAGTCGCAAAATTAAAGAGTGTCTTACGCCACAAATCGCAGAGGCTCCGTCCCTTGAGAGTTTCCGGACTCAGGTGACAATGCAAATCTGACAACACGCAGGATCAAAATTTTAAGAGAAAGGGGGAGGGAGGGCGAGGGGTGCACGCGCACAAAAACTGGAAGAATATTTGGCAGGACGAAGAAGGTATGTAACTGATAGAAGAAGTATACAGATCCGTTTTAAAGTTGTTTTTCTTTATCACCATCTAGTCTCATTAATGAGTCGTGAACGAAGCTTTTTTCAACATTTGGACACTAATTGTGCTCAGTCACTATACCAAAAGTCTTCGAGACCAGAAATCTAGACTGCATCACCATCGTGAAGGCTCAAGGCATCCTTCTCAAACTAACTTGCCATGATCAGGCATTATTGAAAACTTCTTTGCATCGGGCAATATCTCCCGTTAGATTGCCGCATCAGAAAACAGAAACTTCTAGACAATCTTCACGTTGAACTACTTTGATTGAAGGCAACCTTAATGGTCAAATATTCAAATTAATTTGGGGAGAAATCGCGTGAAATGCAATTTTCTGGAATGTTCTTTAAAACTATGGTTTCTTTTAGACATTTTGCATAGAATACCGAAGTGGAACATTCAATTATGTAGTATAGTCATAAATAGGGTAGAGGTTGTGTTTCAAGCAAATTGGGGTATTTTTAAACTACTTCCGTATCCGTAATTGCCTCTATAGATATACTTTTTATAAATCAAACTGCATCAAGTACTAGGGTAAGCTTCTTCACATACCCAGTTCAAGATATGCAAGGCAATGCTACTCAATTTTAAAAACGACAAAATGACAAATGTGTACACATATCAAAGACTTATTACTTATGTACGGTTTTGGCTATCTATGAATGTCTCAAGTTCATAAAACAATTCAAACAGGAATTAAAAGATTGACATAAAGACATAAACAATTCAAGTCAACAAACACTTTAAATCATGTCGAGAATGTGAACGTTATTTAATTACAGATATGCCATTCAAAAACAAAAACGCTTTTTCTAAATTCTGATGTTTTAATCATGTTTTAAAAATTGAAATTGGAAAATTGCAAACAACAAATAAAGCCAGAAGATATTACACGGGTCGAAACACACAAAGAAGACGCCATTATGATAACACGCAGGACAGAAACACACGTGGTTATAATGAACAATAATAATAGAGATGAGTCCAGCGATTACTATGATAATAGTGCAAACCACGATGAATACGGAGCCTGGGGCTCAAACTGGAACTCTAGCGGGGATAACTAAAGGAACCCACATTCGTTATCGTAACTAAGTTTTCCAAGTAGCCGAAATGTATGTAACTAGGTATAACTTCTTTATGATAAATATTATGTGTTTGAATGCGAGGGGCATAATGTCATCGGCATATGCACTTTCTGATATCATGGACACAAGCGATATTGATGGTTATCGAACACAAATTAATCAGTCACTTGAAATCCTTTCATGACAGCATCAGTCCTAAATACAAGTCAATTTCGGTCTGTGACACTTCAATAAACCTATACGGGTCGGCTAAATGTGGTAAAGGAGGAGTAGCAATCTTTTATAAAAAATAATCGTTTGTAAAAAATATGATGATATCTCAAAAAGTACTACTAAAAGCCTAAAAGTCGCCCGCAAAAAAATTGATTTGTCTTCCTAAACAAAACACCCAACATAACATTAAAAGAATAGAATAGAAATTCATTTATAATACATGCGAACATATCTCGTCATTCAAACTCATTAGAAAGAGCCTGTTAATCGGCTAATGAAAACAATTGCCGAGGGAATAGCTGTCACAAAGTTTAAACATAGTTTTGTGGCTGCCTGTTTCACAAAAAGTAGAAGAAATTAATCTGAAACGACTTCTGGTGAAAGACAATCAGATCTAGTCAACATATGTTGAAGGAACGTTAGAAAGGTACGTCGAAATAGTGTCAACAACTATAGAAATAGTGTCAACAACTATAGAAAAAGTGTCAACAACTGAAACAATAGTGTCAACAAGTCCAAAATTAGTTCCAGTGTGTTTTTTATACAGTTTTTAGAGTTTAAAAATCAAATCTTATGAACTTTAATAAATCATATTTAAGAAAAGTAAGAAAATTGATACCTAAAATAGTAGATTATACGCGGACATTTTTGGGGTCAGTAAAACATGACCATACGCTCATTTCACCACTTGGTGAAAACAACGATAGAAAATATTTGTATTAATGCATTAGCCCAGAGACATAGATTTATCTATGTCTCTGATTAGCCATATGAATATTTGAGATGACGTATGCTATCTGCTGCAATACTTTCTTTTTATCGTTTTTAAATGACATTCGAAAATATCCGCACCTCATACTGACCCAATTTACGGAGTTAAGTGAAGTTAGCATTTTGTTTCCATTTTGTATTTCTTTTAGGTTATTTAACATCAAAAAGTCAATTTTGCATCCTAAAGAGTGTGTAGTTACATGTTGACAATATTATTTCAGTTGTTGACACTATTTTTACAGTTGTTGACACTATTTTTATTGTTGATGACACTATTTTTAGGTTGTTGACACTATTTCGACATACCGGCGTTAGACAGGCGCTGTTTTTTAAGAGACTATTTCTAATAATCTTGTTTTCATGCTTTCATAAATTTCGTTCTTTTAATTGTTTTAAAGTTTTTTACAGCTTTGTACAGAAGGCAAAAATTGTCTTATGCCAAAACAAACTATTACATGTAACAACTTTAAGAAAGAGCAGGACGTGGGACATTCTATGTTGAACTAATTAGAACTACACACAGACCACATCTTCACATTTTACAGATGTCTTACTACTGTCATTTTTTAAACACAGACTCGCATCACATTTAGGCTTGTTGTTGATACTATCGATCTAAGTGACTTGTACTTAAATGTACGGTACGAACGTAATATGGGACGAATGGAAAAAGATCGAAGCGTTTTGGGTAATTACCTTATTTTTATCAATAAAACCTAAAAAGCATCTGTACATATACTTTCTGATTTTGGACTGTTTCTTTACCAAAAGAAATTGAGTGATTTAAAGGAAAGATTGACGATAATTCTGACTAAAGGCTGAAAACCGCATTTTTATCGGCACTAAGACCGTAACAGCTACAGTTTTATTTTGTTATTTTCGGCGATCAAAATGGAATTTGTAGGCGCTGGACCTAAGACTTAATCACTACATATATAACTTATCATTAAATCGTAGACAAAAATATACAATCAATGCTAAAGCGGTTAAAAATAAATGTTTAAGGGAATAAATTGAGAGGTCGGTATTTTAACAATAGACCTTTTCATAGCCTGGGGTCCTGGCCCGTTCGTATACCGCGAACTAGTGCGGGTTAGCATGGGCCAGGACTCCAGGCTAGCCTTTTCAGAAACTGTTGTTATCTTTTCTTGAATATTCTTAATCGAAGATACGAAAATTTCGGTAGCTTCCGGTTTAAGACTTCCGGGTATTAAATAATAACAGCTGACATTGAGAAACATAGATAAACTGCTGCGAGTATTCTAACAATGCCGTCGAAAGTCGTGTTTGTAAAAACAACATTTGAAAGCTTGTTGAGGAGGGGAAATATCAAAGTATATCCTTACTTTGTGTTTACTCTCTAGCGGACAATTTACCTCGTTTCCCGAGATAAAACACTGTATACCAACGCGGTTACAACGTTGCGATTCATTTTTAGTGAGAAGAGTCGATCCTCTGCTAAAACATTAATTTAAGTATAGAATACGATGATGTAGATCTGTTTGATAAATTGCCTTAACTTATGATAACATTATTAAAAATCCATTTTGCAATCTAACATTTTCAAATGATATTGTACCATGTAAATGCAAACACAATGAACAGATGATATGATGCAAGCTGATCAAACTTACTTAATAAATGTTCCACTTATTTATGGGACATTCCATCAAATTATGTCCAATAAGAGTGACAAATAAAAGTTAACCTATAAGATATTATGGAATTGATTTTATTCATGTTTAATGATCGGACTTCAACAATAATTACACCTACCGAGTCAACATTAGATTCCTCTGATTTAAAACATGTCCATACCATTCACTCTACTTAGAATTACTGTTTCCGAGACCCTTCAAGCAGAACGATTTACCCTAATCTGACTTTGCAACGCCAATCAAAATATGATTCCGTCATTATATAGCAACCAATGGCATGCCTCGAAGCCATAAAACACACAACTATGTGTCAACGAAACATGATGTGATGCGCGCCTGTGTACTTCGGTAAGCTTCAAAAGATACATATCTTTCACGTCGAGGGTTTTATTGCTTCTTTTATTGGTCAACTGCATAACGTAGGAAATAACATATACGATCTTTTTTATACCCTATATATTCGACCAAATACGCATCAACCCTTTGCGAGTTAATTCCCTATGTTACTGAGTGTCAGGTTGTTTTGTTATGTACAAGGTTTATTCCCATTTTGTCTAAAGTCTATTTTACCAATTTTCACACCATTTCAGACAGAAGTTCCATCTCACCTACACGTGAAAATTGGGTTGTTTTTTACACTAATTGAGTAGAAAATCAATCCAATCTATAATCACTTTTTCTCTGGAGGGTTGGTGGGAAAGAAAAATATGTATAAAGCGTAGATCCAGAAAAGAATATTTTTCTTATGTTGGTCTAAACTATTTCTCGTAATATGCTTCTAACAAATTATGCAGATTCAGAATTATCTAAATCTTTTGAAGATATTTTAATCAATTGAAGATGAAATGAAAATATTTCTTTAAACTGCTGTTTTGGCCTGCAACCTTTAACTTTTATGGGATGTAGACTAAATGGGAAGTCCTTATGTAGAAAATTCATTTGGCTTGTCCTATGTTTCATATTTGTTGAACCCGTATGTCTTGATCTGCCGACATGTATGTTTAGTTTGTTCTGTTTTACCCCAAATAGTTATGACTTTATGGTTCATGCGATGTAATACAGAATTACATTATGTAAAATGAGGCTTCTTTTATGCAACGAAAAAAAAAATAAAAACAACTTTGGACCACCCCTGGTCTTTGAAGTAAACTTTTAAACAGACTTAAGAGTCAGATTCGGCAATAAGGGTTTATTTGGAACATTTCACTTACTTTGTTGACGACTTTTTGCCTTGTAATCATATTGATAAATAGTTCAAAGATTTGCTAGAAAATATTGTTTCTCTTACTTTGAACTTTAATTAATAGCGTAGTAATCTTTTGATTAAATGTCTCTTATAATTGTTGTTTAACAAGAACGATTGTCTGGATCAATACAGTTAATTACACCAATCTGCAACTAATTTATTCACGAAGATTATGAACAGTGATTTAGTCTAATAAACAGTTGAAATCAACGTTAAATCCCAAACAAACAACAAAGAATTATAGATAACATTTGTATTGGAGTTCTTTACAACGGAGTAGTCTTCCTTGTTTATATGTTGTTCACATGTTTAAGTGTATATACATGGTTGTTTTGTTGGTACATCTTTTGTTCTTTGATAACTGTACACTGTAAACAAATCTTTATCTTATAAGAGATGAAATAATGTATCTCACAACAGGAAAGCTTCAAATATTTTCTACTTTCTTAGCAATGAAGGACTTAGAATACGTTAAATTTGGTCAACCTTGCTATTGACTTGTTTTTGTAATTTAAATGATATATGCCTGTACTTTTCGGCATGAAGCCTTTTTACCATAATAAATTATCAATCTATATCCTTTTATCTATGTATTTGAATAAGCTCTTTAACATCATGAGCTCTTCTGCTGATCCATGTATTTTTGTCATGTACAATTTTGTATTGCTATATAACATGTTATGTTTATTATGCAATAAAATATAGTTAAAGTTATAGTTAAAAAAAATTATAACTTGTCAATTTGGCTTAATTATGCCGATTGCACTTAGTCAAATATGATCATCCACCAGTGAAAAGGCGGTATACGTTCATAAGATGATTCGACGTTAATTTGGCTATTTTAAGTTAAATTGGTTCTCTTGGGTTTTTTTTGGTTTGTCTTGATTAACAAATCGGATAAGTGTGATTTTCTTTGATCGGTAATAAGATTAAAGAAGATTGAAGATGAAGGTAATACCTTAATTGATTTAAACTTTAATTAAGTAATTATTATCAACCCCTAATTAGCCAAACTGGCTAATGGCAGGTGATCCTTTAAGAGATGTTTGATTTGTGGGACATAAAACGCGCGACAATTTTCTTCAAAATTCATAAATCTGTCTTACACCATGGAGTTCATTACTAGTAAGAGATCTGCGCCAAAGCTGTATTTTGAAGGTGAGGCATATCGAGTGGAAGTTGGACAGCCCACCACGATGCCTGCAAGACGAGGCAAGGTGCAGTACCAGCGGACCCTACTAACACTGTGTCAGTAGCGAGCCAGTGGCCAGAAGTCCATAAAAGAATTCCTTTGCGCCATCGGAGGCCACATCCGTCTGCGATAAACATATTCATATTTGACCATTTTGAAAAATAAAAGTAAATGTTTATATTCAATACACTTGTTGCTTTCTTATGTATAAGACTCTTACCATAATACAAATAATATTGGAAAATATCCCCCTACCGATCATTTTATCATTTCGATTATTTTACTGTCCCATTCAAACATTTCATATTCCGATGGTGGATAAACATGATTGACTAAGTGAAGTGCAAAGGTGTTAATATGGGATATACCCTTCCTCGCGCGTCATCCCTTCTTCGCGCGTCATCAATTGTTATACACCCATTACCCTTCCACGGTTGGATGAGCAAAATTGACCAGGTGCAATCGGAGTAATAGAGCCAAATTGACATGATAGTCTGATGAAAATGGTATTTCAATTTAAATATATATTTTAATACAACGGAACACAATTTGGTCAAGCAAGTTAAAAAAAAAAAGTGAGGGGGCAAATGTCCGCTCTCTTCATTAGAGCGAGGGGGCAAATGTCCGCCCTATACCAAAAAGGGGGCAAATGTCCGGGGGGCAAATGTCCGGGGGGGGGGGGCAAATGTCCGGGATTCGTTTGCACCATATGTTCTAGTCACACCCTTTATTGTTTAGCAGTACAGTACAGTACATTTTATAAGCAACGGCAAAAAAAGTTTGCCTTTAGCCATTTACAATTCAAACATGGCAAAGACATGAAATTACAGAAAAGATATAATACAACACAAAAAAGGAACATAACAACAGAACAGTCATAAAACCATGGGTATTTATAACTGGCAAGTACAATTAAATGTAGTCAAAATCAATTCAACATGGTTTCCATTATATGTTTTCTAACATCCATAGCTTCCTTAATATATTTTGACAATTTGAGTAATTTACAATGATTCGAGGAGGACATGAGACTATAAAACTTATCAACAGTTGGGTGTGGTAAATTAATCATGTATTTTTCACGTAAAAATCTATATCTTGGGCAACATAATATGAAATGAAATTCAGACTCGACTACTTTCATGCTACATAGTTTACACAGGCGATTGTTTCTATCAATACCATTTTTTCTTCCAGTTTCAATTTCAAGTGGGTGTGAGCTCAAACGGATGCTGGTCAAATGTTTTCTTAGGTGATCATTTTGTATTGAGGTTAAATAATTTTCAAATTTGAATTCTTCTTTATTGTTTAGCTATCGAAAGATAGTGTAATTAATCATCGGCAATCTGAGGTCCTTTAAACATATGAAAGATCTCCACAATCCTGTGTTCCTCGTTATTTAGTGAGCGTTATTTGAATGTAGTTTCAACAGGTGGATAAAAATGGACTGGGACTGTTTTCATAGCCCTTAATTTTTGGATACGATATATCATCAAAGGTAGGCTGACAGAGAACCTCATAAAACAACTAATTCTCTATTTTAGGTACATTATTTATACGACAAATTTCAATTTTAAGAAAAGAGAATATATACTTATTGGAGAAACATAACCTCTTTACATTATTGCCAAAAGTGCTGATGTTTGTTCTATCTTATTTAAAATCCGTAAATCGAATTTAATGCAAATTTGTAATAACATTCTAGAAATATGTGTTCCATTCATTCTTTCCTTCCATCAACCAGCCGTTTAACACATTTTTGATCTGTCAAAGCATTTAGTTCAGACAAAAACGTAAACTTATTTGCCTTTTTTTCACACGGAATGTCATGTTTTAACTGAACTGCGGTGCGCTATTCGGGTCTCATTAAATTCAATTTAATCTAATTTCCTTTTATAACGAGGCTTGGCAACAGCCAACAACAAATCATTCTGTTGATGTTTTCGTATGTAAATCTTTAATTTTGGTACATGAAGCTTATACATTTCAAGATCCGATCGATAGCGATCGTTTTCTTTGCCTTTGCCCACATTCTTCTTTCGAAAGTAATACCCGGAAGTGGAGGTATTCCGAAGGTGGCCCGATTTTTCAAAGGGAGACAAACCACGTTTCTGAAAAGGCCTTTTAGGTAACTCGGATGATCCAAGCTGAAACTGCGTGAGTGAAATATCTACGTCTGGATCATTCGGACTAATATAAAGGCGATTCGACAGTTGAGATTATACGGGCACCTGCAGACGTATTTCATTGGTCAAATTGGTTGACTGTCATCTCGTCGATTATGTTCTAAAATATACCGTTTTAGGATATTTATCGGAGAGACAGTCTAATGGACCTCGTCAGACTACTTTACACATTGGAATGGCACTCGGTACCATCATTTTGATAAAGAAAACCGATTTTACGACTAACTAAAAGAGAAACAGGCTGAAAAATGGACCTGTTATTGTTTGAAATGGATCTTGTTTTAAACTATTTCTCCAAATTAAAACCTTTTAAGAACACAAAATCAAACAGAGAGCATTTTTTCAAACAATGAATATAGGAGAAAAGGTCAACGACTAAAAAAAGAAAAGCCTTTGTTATAAATTATTTTCAAAATAATGATAACAAAAATTAATATAGCATCCCTTTCCCCATATGCACTAACCAAAAACTTCTACAAATATGATCGCCGCCTTCTGGCGGGCGATCAATATGTGCTATTGCAGAATTTGTAATATGCAATGAACCTATTCCTTTGAACAATAAAAACTGTTCATATACTTTCATAAAAAATAAATCCAGAATCGACCATATACTCGTCGATTCGACATAAAAGAAATGGGTGACTTTTATCAACATACTAGAAACAGACGTTTTGACGTTAGACCACCTGCCCTTAATCGTGTCAATAAAGGCAAAAGATGTACCCGAACGCATCGCATGGATTAAATGCAGCGAAAGTTAAATAAACGCTTATCAAACAAAGCTTGCGTAATACCTAAACCTTAACTTATCTTTGCCCAAAGATGTAATGCGATAATCGAAATTATTGTTAGGGCCGCCCGTAAAATACGCAGCAGATGAATGGCTTCCAAAAGTAAAATTTAATGGGCACGCGAGCTAAATCTGTGTCATCCGAGTCAAGACGATTACGGAGACCCTGGATCAAATAGGGAGGGCCAAGAGGCTATGAGCACGAGACGTATCGTAGCTATAAATCCAATAACGAGAATTTCGACCTCAGCAAAGAATTGCTTCAATTCGATACTACAATAATATATTTGAAGAATTTAATACAGCTGCAGAATTAACTTAGATCTCTTTTGGAAAATAGTAAAATGGAAAAAGCCGAACTCGTCTAATACGTGCTCTGAAATCAAACACAAGAATAAAACGTACTCAGAAAACGATATAGCACATGGGTTCTCTGAGTATTTCAAAGAGGTATTTCAGTCTGAGAGAGAAGACTCGTTACATGGCACCTTCTCGAACAGGGTTATTGAATGGGTTGGTCAATTCAAGGAAGACAACTCAAACGTAGACGACTACGATTATAGGTCTTTAATTGAAGAATTTTGTCCAGAAAATATAACATCTGTTGTTAAGGACCTTAAACGAGGAAAATCTCCGTCACACGACTTCATTTTAAATGAACACGTAATGTACCGGGGGACTGATATACAATGGTCTCTCAGCTCCTTTCAACAAGATATGATCCCCAACAGCTGGAGAGAGAGAGTCTTATTATCCCCCAATCTGAACACATAGGGTTTATCCAATAGAAAAGTTGATTATCCCCATATATAAAGGGGAGGGGATAGATAAGGCTTAGCCGAATAGCTATAGACCTGATGTCCTTTCTCAAGAGGGTTTTAAGTAAAAGCATTGGCAGCGCTTAATATTTTTTTATCAGCGTGAATACTAACCCATTACCCATTTATAATTCACACCACACGTTACGCAATTCTCACAAATGTCTTTGAAAACCACAGTGGCCAAATACGGAATAACTCCATTTGTTACAATGGTTTGTAACTTATATCAGAGGGAAAATACTGTTTTTTAAGCTTCCCTGACCGGGAATTCGTACCCAAACCAATTCGAAACCACCCAAATTTGGCCAATTCGTACCCACATTCGATCAGTTCGTACCCATCCTAATTTTTAAGACGTCAATTCGTAACCATTTTATAATTCAATATAGGATGGTTACAAATTGACATCTTCAAAATTAGGATGAGTACAAGGGTATGATGATACATAGACATGGACAACTGGTGAGTTACATTCCGAACCCAGGTATGGGTGAGGTACATTCGGTAAACAGGCATGGGTAAGGTAAATCTTATAAACATGCATGCATAAGGTATATTCGGTACAAGGGTATGGGTGGGGAACATGATGTACACATGTATAAGTCAGGTACGTTCGGCAAACAGGCATGGATGAGGTACATTCGGTACAAGGGTATAGATGAAGTACACCTTTATAAGATGTACCTCATCCATGCCTGTTTAAAACATGTACCTCACCCAAACCTGTGTACAACATGTACCTCACCCACACCTGTGTACCAAATATACCTCATGCCTACCTTTGTACAACATGTACCTTACCTATACCTGTGTACAACATGTACCTCACCCATGCCTGTGTATTACATGTTCCCCACACATACATTTTTTCCGAATGTGTCTCATCCAAGCCTTCGGAAAACATATACCTCAACCAGCCTGTGTATAACTTGTACCTCAACCATACTTTCCAGATGTACCTCAAGCATAACTGTGTACAACATGTACCTCACACTTACCCTTGTACCGAATATACCTTATCAATGCATGTTTATATGATGTATCTTATCCATGCCTATATACCGAATGTACCTCACCAATGCCTGTGTTCAACATGTACCTCACCTCTACCCTTGTACCGATTGTACATCACCAATACCTGTGTTCAACATGTACCTGACCGATACCTGTGTACAACATGTACATTTCATAAACCTGTGTATAAGGTGTATATCACCTATACCCTTGTACCGAATGTACCTTACCCATACCTATGTACCGATTGAACCTCACCAATACCTGTGTACAACATGTACCTGACCTATACCTGTTTACAACATGTACCTCACATTTACCCTTGTACCGAATATACCTAAACCATGCATGTTTATAAGATGGACCTTACCCATGCCTATATACCGAACGTACCTCATCCATGCCTGTTTACGGAATGAACCTGACCTAAACCTGTGTACAACATGTACCTCACCCATACCTTTGTACAACATAAACATCACCCATACCATTGTACCGAATGTACCTCAGCCATGCTTGTTTACCAAATGTACTTCATCCATGCCATAGACCGAATATACCTTACCCATGCCTGTGTACAACATGTACCTCACTAATGTGTGTGTATAACATGTACCTTAGCCACACCTATTTTCCGAATGTACCTTGCCCATACCTGTGTGCAACATGAACCTCACCCATGCCTGCTTACCGAATGTATTTCGTCCATGCCTATGTACTGAATGAACCTCACCATTACCTTCGTTAATCATGTCCTATAACCAAATCAGTGCACAGGATGTACCTGACCCATACCCTTGCTCAAAATGTACATCACACATGCCTGTGTACATTATGTACCTCACCCATGCCTGTCTAAAATATGTACTTCAGCCATGCATATACATGTATACCAATTGTACCACACCCATGCCTGTGTTCAACATGTTACTCACCCATACCTGCGTACAACATGTACCTAACCCACGCCTGTGTACAGAAAGTACCACTCCCATGCTTGTGTACAACGTGTACATAACCCATGCCTGTTTATTAAATGTTCATCATAAATACCTGTATAGGAAATGTACCCATGCCTGAATCTTACCCATACCAGTATACAAGATGTACCTCACCCATGCCGTTGTACAAAATGTATATCACCTATGACAGTGTACATTATGTAACTAAAACATGCCTGTGTACTGCATGAACCTTACGCATACCAGTGTACAAAAAACAACTCACCCATGCCTTTGTACAAACTGTACCACAACCATGCCTGTTTAAAAAATGTAACTCACCGAAACCTGTGTATCAAATGTACCACACGCATTAATGTGTATAACATGTAACTCACCCATGCCTGTTTACAACATGTAACCAACTCATGCCTGTGTACAACATGTACCTCTCCTATACCTGTTTAGAACATGAACTTATCCATACCTGTGTAAAGCATGTACTTCAAACAACGCTTATATACCAAATGTACCTCACCAATGTTTGTGTACAACATGTTTCTCTTCTATACCTGTTTACAACATGTACATCTACCATCCATGTGTAACATATGTATCTCACCCATGTCTGATAAAAATGTTCCTTACCTATAACTATGTACAACATGTACCTCATCAATTCCCGTGTACTTTATGTACCTTAAGATGTACCCTACCTGTTTGCCAAACGTACTCCACCCATACCTCTGTATAGAATGCACCTCAACCATTACCTGTGAACAGCCTGTACCTCACCCATGCCTCTTTACTGAATGTACCTTACATAAGACTGTTTATATGATGTGCCTTACCCATACCTGTTTTCCAAATGTACCTTAGCCCATACATCTGTATGGAATGTACCTCACCCTTACCTGTATACAACATGTGCCTCACCTATGCCTGTGTAACGAATGTACCTCACCAATTCCTGTGTACCGATTATACCTCATCCATAACTGTGTACCGAGTATACCTCAACAATACCTTTGTACAACATGTACATTACCTACACATGTGAACAGCATGTACCTCACCCATACCCTTGTTCCCAATGTACCTCACCCTTGTCTTTGTACAACATGTACCTAAACCATGCGTGTGTATAATATGAAACTCACCCATTCCTGTGTACCGAAAATACCTCTTGTGTACAACATGTACTTTACCTACATCTGTGCATTAGGAGTAACCACGTATACCCTTGTACCGAATGTACCTCACCCATTGGTGTACCAATTTCACCTCACCAATACCTGTGTACAACATCTACCTGACCTATACCTATGTACAACATGTATCTTACAGTTACCCTTGTACCGAATATACCTTATCCATGAATGTTTATATGACAGGGTTCATGCTGGCCTTCGCAAATGGCGCCATTAGCGACAAGATTAAGAAAATGGCGCAAGAAAAACAAATTTGGCGAAAGTGCCTGGCGCCGACTATTTCCGCGAGAATTTGGTGTTTGTTTACCGCGTGGTTGCCGATTTCGAGTCAATATCGATTTGTTTTTACTGTAAAGTCGAGAACCATGTATCGATGGTTCCCGTGATCACAGATTAGAACTCGGGAACCAGCTTTTTTTATCAAATGCCATTTCCGATACGGGACAATCCTGTTTTCACATTTGTTCAGCCCATTATCTGTGGATTGTCAAGATTGTTGAAGGTGACACTTTCTCGTGTACACCATTTAGTCATTCGCCAGCCTTCACAACTTCAATTTTATGGAAATTATGACTTTGATTACTCTAATTACTTTCCAATTAAAAAATTTGCCCTCGCGCTTCTTTTAAAGAAGTTGACATCAAACATCGGCGAAGTCAGTTGTGTTGATTGACAAATAACTGAAACTCTTTTATGCACAGAAGTTTCGGTGTATAATATCCACGATTTTCTCTTAGTGAAATTTAATTCTGATCCAACACAAAAATGACTTTAAATCGACTTCTCAGTCGTTGAATATGCCTCCCACCAATAATCAAATTGACATGGTAGCAGGTCAATTCGTACCCAAACCAATTCGTACCCACCCTTTTTTGGCTAATTCGTACCCACTTTTCGGTCAATTCGTACCCATCCTAATTTTAAATAAGTCAATTCGTAACCATCCTATACTTCTGTATTTTAATATAATTTCTTTTACGTTGTTCATGTTTTGTTTTTGTCTATTGTGCTTTAATTGTGAGGGAAGCATTGTGAGTAGGTATATGTGTGCTTTGTTTTACGTAAAATGGTGTTCTATAAGTTATATATGTTTTCTTCATTTGATGTCCAGATTTGTTTTCTTGCTTTTCACACTTACCTCATTTTAACTAACTGACATGGATTCTTTTCATCACGTGCAAACCGAAGAATGGTCGCAGGGGATGCAGCGTCAATTGTCATTAATTGTTCTATCAATTGGTGTCCTTAATTACTAGGCTAATCATAAGCCAGTTACAACAAAAGGGGTGTTACAAAATTATAGCAAAATAAAACAAATTGTTATGGATTAATTTATGATAAGTTACTTTCAAATCAAATTGAGACCGACATTTTGTTAATGGCTAATCATAAATGTATAGATATTATCATAAAGCACGTGCACTCGTGCCTTATAAAAATAAACTTAATGTTTGTGGTATATTTTCATTTATAAATGATATCTTTCTATTCGTGAATGCTAACCCAAAAGGTAAATTTGCCGGCACGCGTCTTCATTAATGGTTTATCATAAGTTTATAGATAATCTATATGTATATGTTCTTTTTATATGTTGTTGTTTTGTCAATTCTTTGATAAAAAGTTTTTTTTCGGAAATTCATTAATATGGCCGCCTATTTACGGAAATTGCCTATTGATAGCTAACTTACATGCCTCAAAGCTCAAAGTTTAAAAAATATATTTCATTTATTATGTACTATAATTCGTTTCAAAATATGTAAGAATTTTGATTTAATATGTACTATAATTCGTATTAAATTATAGACTGGTTACGAATTGACTTCTTGAAAATTAGGATGGGTACGAATTGACCGAAATGTGGGTACGAATTAGCCAAAAAAGGGTGGGTACGAATTGGTTTGGGTACGAATTGACCGGGAAGCATTGACATCTGACAACGGTAATTTAAATTAATTCAATGCGCTTTTGACCCAAACTTAAGTATCAATGGGTTTTTATATAGAAAAATGATAATAATCAATGAAAGTAATGAGATTTTGAGAAATTTTATGAGAATTTTTGGGCCAAAAATTATCACTGGGCTTGGAGGACAGGAAATAGTTGGTTATAATATGACGCCAAGGTGAAAGTCGTGTTTCTGCTATGTCCTGTTTCAAATTTTGAGTGTAAGAGAGGATTTAGTCCATAGAACGTAATGAAAACAGCACTTAGAATTAGATAGATTTAACATGTACCTTACCCATACATGTGTACAACGGGTGTAGGACAATTCCCCACTAGGACGATTCCCCACTAGGACAATTACCCACAGGACAATTACCCACTAGGACGATTACCCACTAGGACAATTGCCCACTGGGACAATTACCCACTATTTGATATAAAACATATATTCATGGGTAAGGAACATGTTAAATCCTAGTGGGTTATTGTCCTAGTGGGGAATTGTCTGTACCCCGTGTACAACACGTACCTCAACCATACCCTTTTACCGAATTTATCAAACCCAAACGTGGGTACAACAGATTCCTCACCCATGCCTGAATATTACATGTACCTCACCTATACCTGTGTACCAAATGTACCTCAGTCATGCTTATGTACCAAATGTACCTCATCCATGCCAATGTACCGAATGTACCTCACCCATACCTGTGTACTGAATGTACCTAACCCATGCCTGTGTACAACTTGTGCCTTACCTATGTCTGTAAACCGAATGTACCTCACCAAAAACCTATATACAACATGTACCTCACCCATACATCTGTACCGATTGTACCACAGCCATGTCAGTGTACCAAATTTACCTCACCCCTGCCTTTGAACAACATGTTCCTCACCCATGCCTGTTGACAACATCTACCTCACACATGCTTGTGTACCAAATGTACTTCACCCAAGACTGTGTATCTCATCCATGCCTTTGTACTCAATGTAGCTCACATATGCCTATCTACCGAATGTACTATACCCAAACATAATAACCGAATGTATAAATGTACCTTAGCTATACCTATTTACCGAATGTACCTCACCCGTACCAATGTACAACATGAACCTTATACATACCTATGTACTGAATATAGCTCATCCATACATGTGTACAACATGTACCTTTACCATACACCATACGTTAGTTACATTTGGAACACTGGTATAGGTGAGGAACATGACTATGTACAACATCTACCTCACCACTGCCTGTTTACAACATCTACCTCACCCATGTCCGAGTATAACTTGTACCTTCCAAGGTGTAGTGAATGTTCTTCACCGAAGAATGTGTTTCTCATCCATGTCATTGTACCGAATATAGCTTATTACCGAATGTACCTAACCCATGCGTGTGTACAACATGTTCCTCACCAATGCGTGTGTGTATAACATGTACCTAAACCATACCTATTTACCAAATGTACCTCACAAATGTGTGTGTAAAACATGTGCTTAACCTTCTACCGCTTGTACATCGCCAATACCTGTGTACAACATATACCTCACCTGTGCCTAAATATTACATGTACCTCACCCATACCTGTGTACCGAAAGTACATAACCCATGCCTGTGTACAACTGTGTCTGTGTACCAAATGTACCTCACCCAAACCCTTTACAAGAGGGGCCTCACCAACAATACCTCTGTACCGAATGTACCTCACCCATACCTATTTACCAAATGTACCTCACCCATGTGTGGGTAGAACATGTACCTCATCTTTATCATTGTACCGATTGTATATCGCCAATACCTGTGTACAACATGTACCTCATCCATGCCTGTGCACGACATGTACCTCACCCATACTTTTTTTTTACCGAATATACCTTTCTTATGCCTGTTCACCAAATGTACCTCAAAGCTTCTGTATAAGATGAACCTCAGCCATACCTGTTAAAAAATGTACCTCACCGAAACCTGTGTACAACATGTACCTCACCCACACCTGTGTTCCAAATGTAACTCATCCATACCTGTGCAACGATTATACCAAACCAATTATGTATACAACATGTACTTAACCTTTTCCTGTGTACAACATGAACCTCATCCATACTCTTGTACCGAATGTACCTCATCCATACATGTGTACCGAATATACCTCACCCATACCTGTGTATATCATGTTTTTAACCTAAACCTGCGTAAAAGATGTACCTCACCTATACCCTTGTACCAAATGTATCCTAATAATACCTTTGTACCGATTGTACCTAACCAATACTTGTTTACAACAAGTATCTTACCTGTACCTGTGTACAACATGTACCTCACACATACCATTATACTTAATATACTTTACCCATGCCAGTGTACTGAATGTACATTGTGTATGCCTATTTACTAAATTTACTTATGCCTACGCAAAAAATGTACCTCATCCAAACCTCGTCTATGTCTTTTTACTGAATGTACCTCACTTTTGCCTGTGCACTGAATGAACCTCATCCATACCTGTCAACCGAATAAAACTCATCCATTGTACAACATGTACTTAACCTAAAGCTGCGTATAAGCTGTACATCAAATTTACTCTTGTACCGAATGTACCTCATCCATACCTGTGTACAACATATACCTGACCTATACCTACTTACAAGCATGTACCTCACACTTACCCTTGTACCAAATACACCTTATCCATGCATGTTTATAAGATGTACCTTACCCATGCCTGTTTACCGAATGTACCTGACCTTAACCTGTGTACAGCATGTACCTCAACCCATACCCTTGTACCAAATGTACCTCACCCGTATCAATGAACAACATGAATCTCACCTATGCCTGTGTACCAAATGTACCTCACCCGTATCAATGAACAACATGAATCTCACCTATGCCTGTGTACCGAATGTACCTCACCTATGCCAAAGGACCAAATGTACCTCGCCTATGCCAGTGTACCATGCCTGCGTAAAATTGCATCTCATCCGTACTTGTGCACCGAATAAGTGGCTAACGGATTGCCACTCGTCTATATTATGAAAAGATGGCGTTTTAATTGTGCATTTACCCTTTTTTACCCTTATCATTTTTACCCTTTTCCATCCCTTATTCAGGGTAGCCTTTACCTTTTACAATTTTCATACAATACTCCATTTTAATAAATTAATTGCACTTAAATGGATTTTGTTCATTTCATTTCATTTTTCTATTAATTTATATTTGGATTTAAATATTGGGATTCAAAATATCAGATTAGATTAATATATTTTGTAAAAGAATCAGACTTTTTACTTTAGTAGTTCTCTCTGAATGAATTCTACCAAAAATATTGTTTATATATTTAAATGAGTTTTAAATCACACACAAAACTAATTTAATGGAAACAAATTGGAAACATATATCTCCACCAATCAATATTACATATCATCTTATTTCCTTCGATGCTTAAATTTAAGGCTTGTGAAGTGTTAATAGGCGACTTTGAAGAAAGAAAGACCACATAAAAATGTGGAAAAAAATGGGGTTTCTTCTATCTTTCCCATAATATCTTCTTTTTGGGTGTAGGACAATTCTCCACTAGGACGATTCCCCACTAGGACAATTACCCACAGGACAATTCCCCACTAGGACAATTGCCCACTGGGACAATTGCCCACTGGGACAATTACCCACTATTTGATATAAAACATATATTCAAATAAATTATGTTTTTTATCTATAATGTATATTTTGCGTTATTTATGTTATCTGTAATAAATAACAATGAAAATAAGAGTGGAAAATTATCAAAATAGAGATTTGAAGCATTGTTCCTTTTTCGTCTGCAAAAATATATACTGATAAAAGAATTGTACAGAATGCAAAAGTCAAGTTAATATCAATGACCAATTAATTGGACTGTTGATCCAAAATTTTAACGTAATATGAAATACTTTACTTTGCAAATATTGAAGATTCTAATTATAATAGACTCTTTGTGATTTCTTATGATATTGATTTTTAAATGCTTACATATTTCAAGTAGCTGGAAGTGGGGTCTAATGGGATAAAAAAAAGGAAGCATAGGGATGATAAAACAATTCTAAAAGAATAAGAATTGAAGAATTAAGATGTAAAAATCCATCACAGACTGAAAAACATGTACATTATTGATATATCAAATATCAATTAAAGACCTCGTTAGCAAGGTGTAGCTAAAGGATGATTAAAGGTGTGGAGCAAAGCAATCGTTTATTCAATCCAAATCCAAAATTAAAAAGCTTACCAAAGTATAAATTTATCAATAAATCTGTTTTCAATTTCCTAAATCAATAAATGGGTTATTAATTATTGATAGGATAATTTAATTGCAATTCATTCTTTTCTACATTTACATTATGCACAAATGATATGCTTTAATCCATGATCACTGATTTTTGATTAGTTTTAATTTATTGCCTCAATAGCAAAGATTCATGAACATATCAAAAGATACATTTCATGCTATTATTTATTAAAAGTGGGGAATTGTCCTCATTCTCAATACAAAAAGATTTGTGAATGGACCAATCTTTTGACCTTTTTCAACCATGTATTATTTGTTTGGCTATTGTAATATAAATATATTTTCATGTATAAGTTGAAGATAATAGTTTGAAAATATATTTTAATACTTCTTTAATTCAGATTCTTGAAAAAAAAATGTTTTATGACGATTTCATTTTACCAGTGGGGAATTGTCCTATTTGA
Organism: Cerastoderma edule; assembly: GCA_947846245.1. Classification (NCBI taxonomy): domain Eukaryota; kingdom Metazoa; phylum Mollusca; class Bivalvia; order Cardiida; family Cardiidae; genus Cerastoderma; species Cerastoderma edule. The sequence goes on from OX401404.1 coordinate 1,957,650, forward strand.
CACAAATGTGGGGTATTGTCCGGTGGGTTATTGTCCAGTGGTTAATTGTTCTGTTGGTTATTGTCCTAGTGGGTTATTGTCCTAGTGGGGAATTGTCTGTACCCCCTTCCTTTTAATCAAATTCAACGACACATAAAAGGAAAGGGTAAAGGGTTTCTCTTATCTCTGGTTAAACAATCACGAATTCAATTAACATGCAATGAAGATAAGAATCCCATCGACAAGAGTGTTGGTATATCAACGAAACGGCATCTGTATTTATTCCCTTTATGCAGTCATAAGTTAAATAACAAACAAGGAAAAAAGAACGTGATTTTTCTTTTCCAAACACCTTTATTTTTCGTTTTTACAAAATCATATGAAGCCTACAAAATCAATTATAATTAGTATTAAACATTATCGCTATAAGCTTATTTAGTGTTGTTTGAAAGTCTGATTAAACATAAGAATTTGTAGTTGACGAAGTCATCAAGCAGAAGGGGAACGCATGATCTAAGAATAAACTGATTTGGACACATTTAGATCTCAAGAATTTGATATCAGAATATATACTATTCTAACATATATTGCTTATTAAACGATTTTCCAGATATATTCTTGTATCGTCATACCTCGTCGTTTAAAACCACGTTTAACTCTAACTTTTGAAGATTGACACGCCTTCCTTAATTCTGTAACTATCTTGTCAATATTAATACCTTTCTATAACAATTTAAGCGAAACCATCTATTACAGAAATTCCACCATTAAGTTCACTTTGATATACTCCGGATTTGTTATATGGTAAAACACGACGCAAAGAGCCTGACTTTTCAATACTTGTGTCACAAACACAACCCTGTTTGGGTGGTTTGCGCGGTGTACTGCATCTGTGTTCCATTACAAAACACAATGCTATAAAATACAATAAAAACCGGAGTCACGGCTTCATCTCAAAAGGATCCAACGCTAAAAGTAGGGTGTCTAAATAGGTGCATTTTCTCATGAATAAGCTTCCAGACTCCTAATCGATGCGCATGCGCAGTCGATGTTGTTTCATTCGGAATACCTCGGCATAACCGAACACTATTGTGTTCGAACCGAACACAATAACTTTCTCTGACACCTGGCCCTAGTTCGCGGTATACGAACGGTCCAGGCTCCACCAGGCTATCATCGAGAGTGACTAGCTTTAAAGGTCATATTTCCCGATAAACACAATTTTCTTTAATTATGGTTTTTGAATCAGGTTGTGGTTTCGTTATGACGGAGGTAATGATTTTTTTCTCATACAGAAGCGAAAAATGTTGTTTTTGACTACTTTTATTCACCTTTATCGATTTTTGTGAATGACTTATCTCCCTTGTTGTGACGTCATTTGTGCTTCAAAGTCATATGAACTATTAGTAAGAAGAATCTAGTTCTCAGTAACGACGGTGTTTTTGCACAAATTTCGGACATTTTAAGTGTTGAATTGTGTTTGGGAAACGTAAATTGGATATTAAATATGGTATTTTGACAGGTCTTTCGGTGTTATTCTGCTTTTGGTCGCAGGGATGCGAGTTTCTCCCGTTTTCCGACGAACATAAAAGCTGCAAAAAGTTTCGATAAGTAAACTGGACCGTGTTTACGTTACAAATAAGCAAAAGATATATTCCCCAAACAAGAACAGTAGGCTGTGTTACTTTCACTTCGAAGACGGCAAGTTTACGCATTGTTAGGCGTTTCCAGAGAATTGATTTTATTGTTCTTTAAATGATCGGACTCAATTCAAAGTAATTTATACAGGTGAAGACGCTTCAAATTCATTCTACTTATTGAGTAACCGTTATATTTCCCTTATTTGAAACACATCGACAACATTCACTAGTCTTGCTAGATCTTTATATAGAATTTGCATTGTGTAAATGTAGATAAATTCAAGAAAAGGATAAATCACGTTGATTACACCATTTTTGAAAGTTAATTTCCTTGAATGACTCTCTTACTCGCCAAGGTAGTTTTGTTTGGAACAGATTAACTATGCTACATATTTAGTTAGGAATACTAAATTAGGCTGCTTTACGATTATATTACGTAAGAATTCAAAGGGTTGCAAGAATGTTAATTTCATCCAACATCATAAGTTATTGTATTGCCATGTCTTTGGGTTTTAAACACTTAAATGCATCTTGTTCTTATTTGCAAAACTTGTTTTATGTTTTAACATAATCGTACAAACGTTGCCATTGTACATAAATGAGACAAAATGAAAAATGTACGTTGATTTCTATGATAACAAACTGATTAAAACAAGCAAGTTTCTTTTATCTGCCGTTGTCTTTGAATGAAAATTCAATATAATGAATATTTGATATCCGCAAACTGTCTCTGAACTCATCAACGCAAATGATAATGGGTTCGATCTTAACTTAAGCGTCTGCTTTTCGGAATTATTTAAATCACACACCTAATTTTTTTGCCATTGGTAATATTGGTTTAAATGACGTATGTCACACTTAAATGCAGGTGTTCAAACATGATTATCACAAATTTATATTGATAATTTAGTAATAAGATCACTAAATTTATAATTTACACATTTGAACATAATCTCTTTGTTTAGAATTTAATTGATTATTGTCAGTTTACCTCACATACAAAGGGTCAATCAACAAACATCGGACATTACAAGGATTAAGGGCCGTGATGCAAATTAACACCAATCTGCTATGGTGTACGAAATAGACCGAAATTGTAAATGGCGGTATACCGCCATTTAAAATGGCGGTATACCGCTAATTTTAACGGTATACCCTCAAATTTAGCGGTCAACCGTTAAAAATAAGGGTAAGTCGATGAAATAGCGGTTAGCCGTAGTCTATTTTTAGCTGATTTTACCTGGATTTGTTATATAATCCCGAAATGAGGGTAGACCCTTATCTATTTATAGATCACCCTCTATTTCTCAACAACCAATCAACGCTCTTGTATCATAAGAGGTTTTCATAACTAACAGTAACAACCAAAGCCGAAAAACATAATTATTAATTTCTTTTCAAGACGCTATCATACAATTTAAGTACATCTACTTTTGTATACAATCGGTATGTTGAAATCTTTGGCAGCGGATTTTGTTTGTTATTTTTCTTTATTTTCTATTTTTTAGTTTTTAAGTGTTTTCTTTTTCATTCACCTCGTGGTAGTTTTTCTGCCCCAACAAACATTCGATTAGAAAAAATTAGAAAAAAACGATAACAATATTGGGGTCTCTCTTTCTCTAAATACAATGTACAATGAAATAAATTTATTGATGCGAATGTTTTTCCTTAAGAATAATTTCGATGAAAACTCGTTTAGACGCAGTTGCAGCAGACGATTATCATCCAACAATTTCTTTTGTCATTCCGATTTTTTTATCGAAATATCAAGTTGGATATGTTTAAGTTTCTACGTTTTAAGCGACGTTTTTCAACCAACGTACCTTAACATTTTCCAAAAAAATAATTACATATCACTAGATTGTTGCAGACGACTCTGAAAAACATTGTTGGAGAGGAAGGGATTTCTCCTTTTCCAAACAATATTTTCTACCCTATCAGAAGATTATTTTCCAATTTAATCACATTTTGACATCACATTTTGACATGTGGTCTGCAAACTCTTTCATTTTGGGACAGTCGAAAATTTTGCATTTGATGAAAGGTTTATTTTATTATTTGTATGGGGGTTTTACATCGCGTCAACAATAGTACATTTAAATGATGGAGGAAGACCCCACACTCAACTTCCCAAAAGAGCTGGTTAAGCCGGGTAGAATCATCGGCACGCCGTGAATGGTCAGTCGGAAGACTGCTCTCATGAAACTTAATTCTAGAACGTTTTATCCCGTTTCTTTAGCCGTTCAGCTATATATACGGCATTCGTTTTATCCGAATAAATATATCCAAATGTTACAACCGTCACATGTCTGTGTGTTCATCCGTCCGAGAAAGCACAAAAACATATTGATAGTTTATAGAGGGCACTTCACCCAATTCGGTTTGTTACAAAAATAAAATTGAAACAAAAATGTCTTTTGGATTCGGATTCTGACAGCATATTGCCAGAATTTGCATTACAAGATAGTTAATTTGTTCCGACCTAATTACCTTACGCATTGTGAGACGAATGTCCGATCCCTGGTTTTAACATAATTTGTGTCTCAAAAAAAGCAAGGACATAATTAACTTAGCTCGTTTGATATAGCATTACATTTCCTATGTTCTTAACTAAATCCCCATGTCCAGAGGAATGCTTATTAATCAGGGTGGGGTAAGGGAGTTTTTTAGACAAAGAAAGTCTATACATATTTGTCCGTCCGTATGTCTCAGGAAGACTTGGAAGTACGATAGAACGAGAAAATTGGTAATTTCAAATAATTTCCACTGGGATTTTACATTTATTTTAAATGATATTCACCCATATATCATATATATATATTTAAAACTACATACCGTTTAATAGGCAGTTTCAAACACTATAGAAAACAACAATTTAAAAATTACATGTATAGTCAAATCTATGTGCACACGTCTTTCCATATGAGAACTATTTTCTTCTTTTCCTATAGGGCCGTCGAGTCACTCTACGGTGTTAAACACATTGTCAACAAATAATTCGGGCATATTACAGATTTTCCAACACTACTATATTGGGACTCAAACGTGCTTCGCTAAAGAAATGTGCACTTACTCAGTAGTACAGATGGGGATCGAACACGTGCCCTATATGGACAACCCTTAGAACATTAACTACTGGGTCCCACGGAAATCCCCGTTCACTAGCTTGTCTAACTCTTACTCTTTATTTATTCGAAAATGTGCTTATTTCAAACATAAAAGACGGTCAAAACGAGTGTTTGCTACTTTTCAATCAACAGTTTCGGAAATATATAGCTATAATGATTTAAAACATGAATAAAGGAAACTTTAGCTAGTTATACAGACCGCGTAGAAGAAACTTGAACATTCTCTGTTATTCTTGGTTTACATGTAGCTATCCGTAACTTCCACCACTCTCAAAATGAATGATAAGCAGCATCAAGTCAAGATTTACATGAAGCCATCCGTGACTATACCATCTCTCAATATGAATGCTATACAGAGGTACACTCTAGGCCATGCAAGGTAGTATAGAGTACGAGACATGTCAGGGTAGTATGGATTATGAGACAGGTCAGGGTAGTATGAGGCATGTCAGAGGAGTATGGAGTATGAAACATGACAGGGTAGTATGGAATATATGTCACAAGGAAGTATTGAATATGTGACACGACAGGGTAGTATGGAGTTTGTGTCACAACAGGGATGTATGGAGTATAAGACATGTCAGCGTAGTATGGAGTATGAGACATGTCAGCATAGTATGGAGTATGAGATATGTCAGCGTAGTATGGAGGATGTGTCACGACAGGGAAGTATGGAGTATGTGTCACGACATGATAGTATGGAGAATGAGACATGTCACTGTTGTATGGAGAATGTGTCACGATAGGGAAGTATGGAGAATGTGTCACGACAGAGAGGTATGGATTATGTGTCACGACAGGGAAGTATGGAGTATGAGACATGTCAGCGTAGTATGGAGGATGTGACATGCCAGGGTAGTATGGAGTATATGTCACGAAAGGGTAGTATGGAGTATGAGACATGTCAGCGTAGTATGGAGGATGTGACTTGCCAGGGTAGTGTGGAGTTTGAGACATGACAGGGTAGTATGGAGTATGAGACATGTCAGCGTAGTATGGAGGATGTGACATGTCAGGGTAGAATGGAGTATGTATTATGTCAAGGTGGTATGGAGTTTGAGACATGCCAGCGTAGTATGGAGGATGTGACACCACAGGGAAGTATAGAGTATGAGACATGTCAGGGTAGTATCTGTTGTGTCAAGGTAGTATGGAGTATGAGAAATGTAAGCGTAGTATGGAGGATGTGCCACCACAGGGTACTATAGAGTATTAGACATGTCAGGGTAGCATGGAGTATGTGATATGTCAAGGTAGTATTGACTATGAGACATTTCAGGGAAGTATTGACTATGAGACATGTCATCGAAGTATAGGTATGTGACTTGTCAGGGTAGTAAGAGACATGTCAGGGTAGTTTGGAGTATGAGACATGACATGGTAGCATGAAGTATGAGGCAAGTCAGGGTAGTAGGGAGTATGTGACATGTCAGGCTAGGAAAAAAGATTATGACATGACAGGGTAGTATGGAGTATGTGATACAACAGGGTAGTATTATGTATCTGACATGTCAAGGTAGTATGGAGTATGAGACATGTCAGGGTAGTAAAGAAAACATGACATGTCAGGGTAGTATGGAGTATGTGTCACGACAGGGAAGTATGGAGTATGAGACATGTCAGCATAGTATGGAGTATGTGACACGACAGGGTAGTATGGAGTATGTGACACAACAGGGTAGTATGGAGTTTGTGTCACGACAGGGAAGTATGGAGTATAAGGCATATCAGCATAGTATGGAGTATGAGACATGTCAGTGTAGTATGGACTATGAGACATGTGAGGGAAGTATTGACTATGAGACATGTCAGGATAATATTGACTATGAGACATGACTGAGTTGTCAGGAGTATGTGACATGTCAGGGTAGTTTCGAGTATGAGGCATGTCAGGGTAGTAAGAAGTATGTAACATGTCAGGGTAGTAAGGAGAACATGACATGACAGGGTTGTATGGGGTATGTGACACGACAAGTAATTTGGAGTATCTGACATGTCAGGATAGTATGGAGTATGTGACATGTCAGGGTAGTAAGGAAAACATGACATGTCAGGGAAGTATGGAGTATGTGACATGTCACCAAAGTATGGAGTATGAGACATGCCAGAGTAGTATGAATTATGTGATACAACAGGGTAGTATGAAGTATGAGACATGTCGGGGTAGTATGTAGTATGTGATGTGTCACCAAAGCATGGAGTATGAGACATGACAGGGAAGTATGGAGTATGAAACATGATAGGGTAGTATGGGGTATGTGACATGACAGGGTAGTATGAGACATGACAGGGTAGTATGGAGTATGTGACATGTCGCCAAAGTATGGAGTATGAGACATGCCAGAGTAGTATGGATGGAAGAATGCATTATGAGACATGACAGGATAGTATGAGACATGACAGGGTAGTATGGAGTATGAGACATGATAGGGTAGTATGGAGTATGTGACATGACAGGGTAGTATGAGACATGACAGGGTAGTATGGAGTATGTGACATGTCACCAAAGTATGGAGTATGAGACATGCCAGAGTAGTATGGATTATGAGACATGACAGGATAGTAATGAGTATGAGACTTGTCAAGGAAGTAAGGAGAACATGACATGGTAGTATGGAGTTTGGAACATGTCAGGGTAGTATGGAGTTTGGGACATGTCAGGGTAGTATGAAGTATGAGGCATGTCAGGGTAGTACAGTGTATGAGACATGTCAGTTTAGTATGGAGTTTGGGACATGTCAGGGTAGTATGGAGTATGAGACATGACAGGGTAGCATGGAGTATGTGAGATGTTCGGGTAGGATGAAGTTGTAGACATGACAAGGTAGTATGGAGTATGTGGCATCACATGGTAGTATGGAGTATGAGACATGTCAAGACATGGCATTGTATCAGTGAGTATGTGACATTACATTGCAGTAGTGTGTTTTTGACTTGACGTTGTAAAAGTGAGTATGTGACATAACATTGTAGTAGGGAGTATGTGACATGACAATATAATAGCAAGTTTTTTGCAATGGTAGGAAATATGATTGTCAACTATATTTGATGCCACTACATTTCATCGAGCAATGATCTGAAATGCACATCTGAAATGACATTCCCTCCCATACATCATCTCATACTGTCTGATCTCAGACTGGACTTTCTGCTTTTTAAGGATTCTCTTTTAGCAGCTGGTGTGGGATGTGTCGGTCTAGATTAGCTTGTATACTTGTCGCCTTAGATCTTTCGACAAGAGCTAAGGCTTTTAAATAATACTTTTCCTTAACCGAAACAGCATTTTACAGTCTTAAATGTATGTGTTACAATAATTGTAAAAAGACAAAAAGAGCTGTTCAAAGGTATTTCAAGTGAAACAGGTTAAGGTGGCTGCTAAAGTGCAAAAGAAACAATCACACAATCCTATAAAAAATTATGTCAAACTTTTTTAATTCAATTTGATGGACAAATTGCTCATTCCCAAAAATCTTCATAAGTATATATCATGTTCCTCATATCATAACCATCATCATTTCAACATCAGTTATGGTTATTATTATCATTTATATTACTTATTATTGTTATCTTACCATATATCCATTGCATGTTAGTTGGTGAGTTTTATTCATAGGTTATGCTAGTTTTAAGAAAACTGTTGAAAACAAGTAAATGAAAACATTGGTGGAAAAGAGAAAACCATAGTTAAAAATCAATGATTTCTTTCCCAATGCTATTTTTCCAATGAAAATTTTTGGACATGTCTGTAGATGAAGCCTGAATATCAAACATTCTTCTCAATAGCTGTGTTTTAGAAAGTATTTTAGATATGGATTTTCTGCCATTGAAAAAATATACACTTTTATATCAAACATTTAAATATGGATTGCATGTTTGGGTCTGCTTTTCCAAAGATATCCTTTGATACAGGATTCACCTGTTTCAAAAGCCCTTATACATGTATGCATGAAAATCAGTCATTTGCTTTGTAACATGAACATGTTCAGTGTTAAGATGAGGACCAATTTGACTAATTTTCCCATAATGTTCTAAAAAAAAATAATTTCCTTTACATACTAAAGAGAATTTTTAGTCAATCATTTAATTGTCCAGTTATTTTTAGCTAAAGAAATCACATTTCTCACACCATAAATAACACATCTTGAGTACAAAGCTATGTTGCACACATTTTCCCATACTAATTTAAAAAGCCCATATATATATATATCCACCTTAGATTACCCCCAAAACCCTTAAATTTCTGTCTCAAACAACATAATTAAACCATTTCCTGCTAGATGTCATTAAACAATGAAGAAGCAAGCCTTCGTTTTAATGAAAATAACCTTTATTTTACCAAATAGACTACTTTCTTGGAATGTCCTAAGTTCAAACCTCACACAACCTTTATCAAAGTATGGAACCATCTTTAAGGAACAGAAAAGCATATGGTCTTGTATGCAAAATAAGTCAATTAGGGTAGGTGTATGGATTCACCAGGCAAAAGGGCTTAAATACAGCTCACAGCAGCTGCTGTGTTCCCAAGAGGTGCACATATAATATTCAACTGTCTGAAGAGACCATCTAGTTGGTGGGTGAGTTCCATCCATGTACCACATGTTCGATGCACACAGGTGTCTCAGGGCCTGGCCAGTTCAAAACATGAGGATACAGTTCTCAGATTCCCTTGCGCTATCATGTAGAAGGAAAGGATGTCTGTAGTGCTCGTCAGTGTGTTTCCATTCTTCAGAAACGTCTAGTTCTTGAAGTGATGCAGGGTCTTTGGGTTGTGTTTGTTCACTTGTAGAGGTTGAAGAATGTCAACTAGAAGCTGCTGAGGGCGTCCACGACTGATGTTAGTTAGCCTCGTCCTTCATCACATTGATAGCTTTAGTTGTCTTAATCTTGTTGAAGTCAGCCTCATGGTTATGCTCCTTCTATGATAGAACTGCTCGAACCTTAAAGTAGAAGAAAAAATGATATTGGCATATTTTACATGTACATGTCAATCATTTTCATTATTAAACGTACATGAAATTGTACAACATGACATTGTAGTAGGGGTGAGTGGTGTGATAGGGTCATGAAGTATAGTGCATGTGACATGACAGATAATTCGTTATACCAATGTAGAATGAAGTATGTGCGATAACAGGGAAGTGAGGAGTATGTGACATGTCATAAAAGTATCCAGTATGTGCTATGACAGGGCTGTGAGAAGTATGTGACATGTCATAGAAGTATCAAGTATTTAACTTACCAATGTTGAATAAAGTATTAGCCATGACAGGGTAGTGAGGAGTATGTGACATGTCAAAGAAATATCCAATATGTGTCATACCAATGAAGAATAATGCAAGAGCTATGACAGGGTTGTGAGAAGTATGTGACATTTCATTGAGGTTCCAAGTATTTGATTAACCAATGTTGAATGAAGTATGTGCCATGACAGGGAAGTGAGGAGTATGTGAAATGTCAGAAGAATCTAGTATCTGACATACCAATGTAGAATGAAGTATGTGACATGGTAGGGTAGTGAGGAGTATATGACATGTCATAGAAGTATCCAGTATGTGACATACAAATGTAGAATGAAGTATGTGCCATGGCAGGGTAGTGAGGAGTATATGACATGTCATAGAAGTATCCAATATGTGTCATACCAATGTAGAATAAAGTATGTGACATGACAGGATGATGAGGAGTACATGAAATGTCATAAGAGTATCAAGTATTTGACAGACCAATGTAGAATGAAGTATGTGACATGACAGGATAGTGAAGAGTATGTGACATGTCGTAGAAGTATCTAGTATGTGACATACCAATGTAGAATGAAGTATGTGACATGACAGGGTAGTAAAGAGTATATGACATGTCATAGAAGTATCCAGTATGTGACATACAAATGTAGAATGAAGTATGTGACATGGCAGGGTAAAGGAGTATGTGACATGTCATAGAAGTATCCAGTATGTGACATTCCGATGTAGAATGAAGTATGTGACATGACAGGATAGTGAGGAGTGTATGACATGTCATAGAAGTATCTTGTATTTGACATGTTATAGAAGTATCCAGTATGTGACATACAAATGTAGAATGAAGTATGTTACATGACAGGATAGTGAGGAGTGTATGACATGTCATAGAAGTATCTAGTATTTGACATACCAATGCAGAATGAAGTATGTGACATGGCAGGGTAGTATTGAGTATATGACATGTCAAAGAAGTATCCAGTATGTGACATACAAATGTAGAATGAAGTATGTGCCATGGCAGGGTAGTGATGAGCATATGACATGTCATAGAATTATCCAGAATTTGACATAGCAATGTAGAATGCAGTATGTGAAATGGCATGATAGAAAGGAGTATATGACATGTCATAGAAGTATCCAGGATTAGATATAACAATGTAGAATGAAGTATGTGCCATGGCAGGGTAGTGAGGAGTATATGACATATCATAGAAGTATCCAGTATGTGGCATACCAATGTAGAATGAAGTATGTGACATGGCAGGGATATGAGAATTATGTTACATGTCAAAGAAGTATCCAGTATTTGACCAACCAATGTAGAATGAAGAATGTGCCATGACAGGGTAGTGAGGAGTATGTGAAATGACAGATAATTTGGTGTATGTGACATAACAATGTAGAATCAAGTATGTGCCATGACAGGGTAGTGAGGAGTATGTGACATGACATATAATTTGGTGTATGTGACATGACAAAGTAGTTTGAAGCATGTGCCATGACAGGGTAGTGAGGAGTATGTGACAAAACAGATAAGTTTGTGTATGTGACATGACAATGTAGTTTGAAGTATGTGCCATGACAGGGTAGTGAGGAGTATATGACATGGCATTCAAGAATCCAGTATGTGACATAATAATGTAAAATGAAGTGTTTAACAGTATGGTGTTTGTGATATGACAGGGCAGAATCTAGTATGTGACATGAATGTGCTGTATGGTGTATGTGGCATGACAGGGTAGTATGGAGTATATGACATGACAATGGAGTATGGTGTATGTGACATGGTTATGAAGCAATTAAGTATGGAGTAGTTGACATGTAAGGGTAGAATTGATTATGTGAACTGACAATATAGAAATGAGTATGTGACGTGACAGAGTAGTGAAGAATGAATTAATAGTGTTCTAAGGAGCATTGACAGCTAAGGTCGTTTAGCTTGCATTATGACGATATTGATAGTCTATATTGAATTATTTACACCCTAAAATGTATTTGGTTTAAGAAAAATAAATAAGAATTTGCAATGAATGAATGACAGTAGATTGAAATTTTGTATAAAAAAAACAACGATAGTAGATATATAATTTGTAATGAATGTGTGATATGAAATAATCAATTTGTAATGACTTAATGGTTATCATATATGTATATATAAAATGAGTAAGGAATCACACTTAATTGTAAATTCCAATCTCTTTAATATTGACTTGACTTTTTAGTAGGGTGTATGTGACTTGTCATTGAAGTAGGGTGTGAGCACCATGACATTGTAGTAGGGTGTGCATGACATGACATTGTAGTAGGGTGTGCGTGACATGACATTGTACTAGGGACCATGTGACATGACATTGTAGAAGGGTGTGCGTGACATGACATTGTACTAGGGGCCATGTGACATGACATTGTATTAGGGTGTGTGTGACATGACATTGTACTAGGGGCCATGTGACATGACATTGTAGTAGGGTGTGTGTGCCATGACATTATGGTGGGGCGTGAGTGCCATGACATTGTAGTAGGGTATGCGTGACATGACATTGTAGAAGGGTTTGTGTGATGACATTGTACAAGGGGTCATGTGACATGACATTGTAGTAGGGTGTGCTTGACATGACATTGTACTAGGGGCCATGTGCCATGACATTGTAGTAGGGTGTGCTTGACATGACATTGTACTAGGGGTCATGTGACATGACATTGTAGTAGGGTGTGTGTGCCATGACATTGTACTAGGGGTCATGTGACATGACATTGTAGTAGGTGTGTGTGACATGACATTGTACTAGGGGCCATGTGACATGACATTGTAGTAGGGTGTGTGTGACATGACATTGTAGTAGGGGTCTTGTGATATGACATTGAAGTGGGGTGTGCGTGACATGACATTGTAGTGGGGAGTGAGTGCCATGACATTGTAGTGGGGTGTGAATGCCATGACATTGGAGTATGGTGTGCGTGACATGACATTGTACTAGTGGCCATGTGACATGACATTGTAGTAGGGTGTACATTAAATGACATTGTAGTAGGGTATACGTGACATGACATTGTAGTAGGGTGTACGTGACATGACATTGTAGTAGGGTGTACGTGACATGATTATGAAGCAATTAAGTATGGAGAAGTTGACATGTAAGGGTAGAATTGATTATGTGAACTGACAATATATAAATGAGTATGTGACATGACAGAGTAGTGAAGAATGAGTTAATAGTGTTCTAAGGAGCATTGACAGCTAAGGTCGTTTAGCTTGCATTATGATGATATTGATAGTGTATATTGAATTATTTACACCCTAAAATGTATTTGGTTTAAGGAAAATAAATAAGAATTTGCAATGAATGAATGATAGTAGATTGAAATTTTGTATAAAAAAAACAACGATAGAAGATATATAATTTGTAATGAATGTGTGGTATGAAATAATCAATTTGTAATTACTTAATGGTTATCATATATGTATATATAGATTGAGTAAGGAATCACACTTAATTGTAAATTCCAATCTCTTTAATATTGACTTGACTTTGAAGTAGGGTGTATGTGACTTGTCATTGTAGTAGAGTGTATGTGACTTGTCATTGTAGTAGGGTTTGAGCACCATGACATTGTAGTGGGGTGTGAGTGCCATGACATTGTAGTAGGGTGTGCATGACATGACATTGTACTAGGGGCCATGTAACATGACATTGTAGTGGGGTGTGCGTGACATGACATTGAAGTGGGGTGTGAGTGCCATGACATTGTACTAGGGGGCATGTGACATGACATTGTACTAGGGGCCATGTAACATGACATTGTAGTGGGATGTGCGTGACATGACATTGAAGTGGGGTGTGAGTGCCATGACATTGTAGTGGGGTGTGAGTGCCATGACATTGTAGTAGGGTGTGCATGACATGACATTGCACTAGGGGCCATGTGACATGACATTGTAGAAGGGTGTGCATGACATGACATTGTACTGGGGGCCATGTGACATGACATTGTAGTAGGGTGTGTGTGCCATGACATTGTACTAGGGGCCATGTGACATGACATTGTAGTGGGGTGTGCGTGACATGACATTGAAGTGGGGTGTGCGTGACATGACATTGTACTAGGGGCCATGTGACATGACATTGTAGTAGGGTGTGTGTGACATGACATTGTACTAGGGGCCATGTGACATGACATTGTAGAAGGGTGTGCGTGACATGACATTGTACTAGGGGCCATGTGACAGGACATTGTAGCAGGGTGTGTGTGCCATGACATTGTACTAGGGGCCATGTAACATGGTATTATCATAGGGTGTGTGTGCCATGACATTATGGTGGGTAGTGAGTGCCATGACATTGTAGTAGGGTATGCGTGACATGACATTGTAGTAGGGGTCTTGTGACATGACATTGTAGTAGGGTATGCGTGACATGACATTGTAGTAGGGTATGCGTGACATGACATTGTACAAGGAGTCATGTGACATGACATTGTAGTAGGGTGTGCTTGACATGACATTGTACTAGGGGTCATGTTACATGACATTGTACAAGGAGTCATGTGACATGACATTGTAGTAGGGTGTGCTTGACATGACATTGTACAAGGAGTCATGTGACATGACATTGTAGTAGGGTGTGCTTGACATGACATTGTACTAGGGGTCATGTTACATGACATTGAAGTAGGGTGTTTTTGCCATGACATTGTAGTAGGGGTCATGTGACATGACTTTGAAGTGGGGTGTGCGTGATATGACATTGTAGTCGGGTGTGAGTGCCATGACATTGTAGTATGGTGTGTGTGACATGACATTGTACTAGGGGCCATGTGACATGACATTGTAGTAGGGTGTACATGACATGACAATGTAGTAGGGTGTATGTGACATGACATTGTAGTAGGGTGTACATGACATGACATTGTAGTAGTGTGTGTGTGGCATGACATTGTAGTAGGGGTCATGTGACATGACATTGTAGTAGGGTGTGTGTGATATGACATTGTAGTAGGGGTCATGTGACATGACCTTGTAGTAGGGTGTGCATGACATGACATTGTAGAAGGGTGTGTGTGTGACTTGACATTGTAGTAGGGGCCATGTGATATGACATTATAGTAGGGTGTGAGTGCCATGACATTGTGCTAGGGGCCATGTGACATGACATTGTAGTAGGGTGTGCGTGACATGATATTGTACTAGGGGCCATGTGACATGACATTGTAGAAGAGATCATACAACATGGCAATCTAGCATAAAGTTAGTGACTGGACAGTGTTGTACTTAATTAGGCATGATAAAGTTATGACAATTTGGAATTGAGTATGTTACAAGACATTGTAGAAGAGTTTATCTGACTTGACAGTGTAATGGGGAGTATGTGACATGACAGTATA
This sequence comes from Cerastoderma edule, assembly GCA_947846245.1. Taxonomy (NCBI): domain Eukaryota; kingdom Metazoa; phylum Mollusca; class Bivalvia; order Cardiida; family Cardiidae; genus Cerastoderma; species Cerastoderma edule. Next base: position 1,973,022 of record OX401404.1, read on the forward strand.
GCATGTAGTCTGTGAAAATCATTAGAATGAAAGGTTATGTTTCATACATCATAATCAATGTCTGTTGTTGCTCTCAAATCGGACATTTCTAAATTCTTAATATAGGGGAGGGAATTGATGAGAATAGACTATAAAAAGACTGCAATAAAAAGGCGTACATATTTAAATTTTCCTATGGCGAGATCAGGACTATTAGCATTTGGAGCCTTATCTTTTTAGGCTTATAGAAACAAGAAGATAATAACCGTATGTCTTATTTCTCTTAACTCATTAGTGTTTTTATAGAAATATTGTTATACGATTAAACAAAACTGGTTTTTGTATTTTAGTCACATAAAATACAATTAACATTAACATGACACTCATTAAAGTACTCTTATTACTGCTGACCAAATTGTTTCTATTCTTAGATCAACAAGCCGCTAAAGCAATGTACGGGGAAAACACACATAGGAAAAAGAAGGATCGTTTACGTTCGGGAATAAAACTTTTTATCCAACAATAAATGTCCTTCACGTGCATTTTTATTTAACTCGTAGGTGTGGAAATGGCGAATATTCGAGCAATATGCCCCCGGGAGGTCTCGGGACGGTGAACTGTTTTGTGGACCCTTGCAGTAACGCTCTTAGAGAAGGTTGCCATGGATACCCGAATGCCAAATGCGTGTATGTCATCCTTTTCTGGCAGTTTTCTTCAGTCGATGGGTTGACTAAAGACAATTTGAATAAAATGGTTAAGAAAAGTAAATGTATAAAGCTATAATCTATGATATGTAAACCAAAGTCAAGGTCAGACATAAATTGGACTTCTGACAATTGTCTCACAATTGATATATGCTGTGTATTGGGGCATCTTTGGCCACGTGGTTAGAGTACTAAACAACGCTGAGCTTGAAGATAAAAATCAGAAGTTAACCTAGGTAGTTGCTGAAAAACCCTTTTAACAACATTTGTATATATAAATGATGCGATTTTTAGAAACAAAAACTATCACCGACACGCATATCATCTCTGTAAAATGGTAATTTCCTCACCATGATTGAAGGGTAAACGATGGTTTTCACTGGGACAACTTGTTGCAACGTATATGATGAGTAGGTTGTAACTAACGCAGTTCTTTATCACATATTTATGTGTAGTGTTTGATACATATGGTACTTTCAGTTCAAACTATTGCGGCGGTTGTAACTACAACTGGTATGATGTAAACGGTAATGACGTTTTCTGCCACACCAGGCCCACCACCGCCCTAGTAAGTATATGGTCTTCTTGACACTTCGACAAATTGCTTCCTCCAACGTCCAAGACGTTTATAGCTCGACTAAAGAAATGATTAATCAAAAGTAAGGGGAATGATTAATCCCCCTTACTTCATGCTAGTTCGTGTATACGCATCTGCTGAAAAATGTCTTTCTAAACCAACATGACATAGCGATAAATAGAGAATAGATGGTTGGTGTCGTGAATTGGAAATGTTATCGGGCAAGGCATAGGAATATTATCCGGTGAGCCGAAGGCGAAACGGATAATAATCCGAGCCCGAGCCCGATTAATTTTCCTATTCAAAGACAAAATTATCTATTCTATTTATCATGTTGCCTCCATGATTATTATTAACAAACACAATGAAAACAAAATACAAAATAAAGGAAACAAAAGACAGAAAACAAGTAGAGAATGACATGCACACATGACGTCATATGCCATGACGTAGATATGACTTCATGATTGATTTCACACGTGAATGAGTGATATATGATAAGTGCCGGATATCACAAATGTTATACAGCACCCTGTTATCGGTCCGTTTATTGCACTAGTGACAGGATAAATTCTATTAAATTTCATGGTTTTAATATTAAGGATTTTGGTGCCGCTCATTGTGCTTTCATCAGTCACAAATGTTGTTATTGGTGATTGGGTAAAGTACTCGATCTTAAAAGACATAGATATGTTCTCATCTGACGGAGAATAGTCCCCCACACCATTTATTACAGGCGTTCTACCCTTCTCTTGGAAATGACGTACTAATTATATAAATAAACACTTGTAAATGTAATTGCTCTTTGAAGTTAAAACACATTCTTAATCGGCGTTTATGTATTTAATGATGCATTACTTATTCTATTACAGCCAACGAAAGGTTAAAACTGGTCATACAGAGAGATTCACCAGCCGTGTTGTTATATGCTTTAGAATCGTGACAAATAAAACATTACATCAAATGATTAAATGCTCCTCTTTTCAATTTGTCCTGTTCAATATAAGGCAAGGACGATAGTTGTTAAACTATCCTCACTAGAACAAGGGTTTTCCCGTATTTAACATTGTTGCACAACACCGGATAATAGTCAGTATTGGTCATTATATAGACACATTAGCTTAATTATCTCCGTACGTTATCAAACATCCTTGTTAAATGCTTCCTAAGAAGGAAAAGAGCTGAAATATTTACATGCTAACCTTTTCTTGACTGGAGTGTATTTACCAACGAAAAGTACTCTTATCACAATTTTAAAAGGGACTATCTATATTTTTGAGTGTGTTAACTTTCAGAAAGGACAATGCGTGTAACATTATTTTAAGTTTTGTTTAATTTTTAAAGGAGTAGTATATTCAGGGAGGGTGCGATTTAAAAAAAAAATAGATGCAGTGAGTAAAATTTTAAAAGAGTCGTCTTGTGTAATGTTTTGAAGGGGAATCATAAGACAGGGCACAACATACAAAACATAAAAAAAAACAAAGAATACAAATGGAGAGTAGAAAGGAAAGGAGAAATAAAAAGAAATGCAATGTAAACAACTATAAATTTACGCTACATACTATATACAATACAATATATTACAATATATACAATAAACCTATACATAACGTTACAAATTGAAAATAAAAAAAACAGCTAACTTATCTACGGAGGGCTCTCCACGGCAAAACTATTTACAGGACTACTACTTATCTCTCGTGGGATTCAAATCACGCTCCAAGTCACGTTGCTGAAAAAAAATAAAGAACCCTGCTGCAGACGACTCTGGAAAATACTGTAGGAAAAGGAGAAATGAGCAATTTCACCTTTCCCCACAATGTTTTCTATTATATAAGTAGACAGTAGAAAATTTGGCGTTTGAAAATGGGTTAAACAAGATCAAAGTCCTACAATTTCATATCAAACCATCGGTCATCCGTAGATGCACTGGGTTGCAATTGTTCATGAAGCGTTGAAATCTCTGCACAGAAGGGTTCTCTGAAATAAACAGATATTGGGTAGATCATACTGCTAAAAATGGCGAAAATATATTCAAAATGGCTGAAATGTTGAAATCTCTACACAGGAAGGCATCCTCTGAAATATATTCAAAATGGCTGTAGTTGAATTGTGGTCAGGTGGCTGCTGAAAGGAGAAAGCAAGTTTATTGGAGTAAAACATCTATGAACATATAACTCTAAGCTTACCAACAAATAGTACTCTTATCACAATTTTAGAACGGGTGGTGTACTATTTTATGGTAAGTGTTTTAAAAAGGGACTATCTATATCTATAAGTGTGTGAACTTTTAAAAGGGACAATGCGTGTAATATTATCTTAAATTTTGTTTAATTTTTAAAGGGGTAGCATATTCAGGGTGGGTGCGATTTGAAAAAAAAAAGAAATATGCAGTGAGAATTTTTTTAAAAGGGTCGTTTTGTGTAATGTTTTGGAAAGGGGGTAAGACAGGGCACAACATGCAAAACATAAAAAAAATACAAATGGAGTGTAGAAAGGAAAGGAAAAGAGAACAAATACAATGGAAACAACTAAAAATTCACGCTCCATACTATATATAATACAATATATTAAAATATATACAATAAACCCATACATAACGTTACAATTCGAAAAAAACCAAAAACACTTAACTTATCTCCACGGAAAAAATATTTACAGGACTACTAATTATCTCTGGTGGGCTTCAAATCACGCTCCAAGTCACGGGACAGGCATCGCTGCTGAAAAATGAAAATAAAGAAATGCGAACGTCATATCTTATGTTTGGTTTGGTGGTAAATAGAAGCTGCTAATTCATGTGGAAGTATGAAAATAATTGAAACATTCCATCGGTCGTTCGTCTTTGTATGCAATTGGATGCCATCGTCCATCTAGTTCTGACCTACTTCGACCATACGAGCGATCCGAAACAGCAATACTCCTGACTCGAACCAATTAAGGTTAAACAAAGGATACACCACTAACAGAATGACATTTGGGGGAAATTAAAACCAGATATAGAATAACGGATAACCTTTTCGTTTTAGAAATTCAAATTATGAAACGGCTTTGCAAATGTACGTCCTTTCCTGGTTGTGGCTAAAGTCGTTTGGCACACAAAAGTCTCAATTTTGGCTAACAGAAATATCGTAAGTTCATGTAACCACGCCATTCAGCACGGGTAATCCGCTAATTATATGGCGAGCGTGTTGCAACACTTATCCTTGAACGACACTCATGTGCTTTGTGGCTTTCCAGATTAGATTACTTCATGGTTGAATCGTTTCGTATTAACCTCTTGCCTCATACGGTAATCCCAAATTCTAATTAAAATAAATGCGATTAAAAGTAAAGTCAATCAAAGCTTGCAACTGAATGTTGTTCTTTTCTTCAATACAGCAGCTGAAGCCACGCGACCCTTGCAAACATGCAGGACAGCTCTCTACTCTGACTACAGAACCAACAGCCAAACGATCGATGTCAGCAAGCTATACTTCTGCGATACCATTGAACTGAAGACCGGAGAATTCCGATTATTAGCGAACGATTCCGTTCTTTTTAACGAGATACAACAGAGATATTTGTTTGTCAAGGAATCCATGGTTAATGAAGCCGATAACACGAAGGAAACAGCGAGGATATGTACTGGTGATTCTGGTTTCGTAGCTAGGCCATGTAAACCCCTAATTGTTGTACGAAGTAGGGTTTGTTATCTTGAGCAATTATTAACAAATTGCCTATGACAACAGGGCTTTGAAATAATATTACTTTAATATAGGTCGCTCCTACCTGAGCTTTCTTGAATGACTGGCGCCCGTTTGAAGACGTTAATTGTTTTACATACCATGATTCTGTCTACTTTTAGTATGGTCGCTTTAAACAAGATTTGCTATATTAACATAGGCGAAATGACTCGAATGATGCCGAAAGGCAATTTGCTAAAAATAGTGAGAAACGTCTCCAAGGCATCTTTCAAATCATTAAAGCTTTCTTGTAACATATGAATAATCGACTTGTGTGTTTTTACATAGACATTTAAGTTTTCTAATCACTTGAAGTGTCTATAGTAATTTTTGTGAGCTGGTCCAATATCGTCTGCCAAAATTGCATGTGAGTAGGTGGGCGTCGTGTTGCGTCATAGTAAATGCTAAGATACTGTTTGATAACACTTTACATGCTTTTAATTGAAGCATACGACTTTAGAAAAGCTTTGTAGACATGTGAAAAAGCTTTCTGTTCTGCTGTTGTGGTATGTGAATAGATTGAAATTGCAGTGAGGTAAAAGGAGAGGTCGCTTGTGACAACCGATTTCTCATTTTGCCACACTGCTTTTAGAAATTTGTCTGCAAAAAAAAAAAAAAATGTGTCGTTATGTGTTATATATATGTTACATACAAATAAATTGCTTATTTGTTACAATTCGCCCCTTTGTCATGTTGGGTTCTTGGTCGTTCGAAGCAGAAGCGTAAAAGTGTGTGTTCATCGAGTAAGGGTTTAACCCTTTCCCACTTTTCGACTGTTTGCAGACGACATTTAAAAATGTTATGAAATTGGAAAATTATCTTCTGATAGGGCAGAAAACATTGTGGGAAAAGGAGAAATTGCTCATTACGAGCAATTTCTCCTTTTCCCACAATGTTTTCTAAAGTCGTCTGGAACAAAGTGGTCAACTGTCGAAAAAGACTTTGGTCCTCAGATTGTGGCTCCTGAATATCAGGATCAGAATACGATTCAAGCGTGGATTAATAAACAAACAAACTCAGAGTACGTAATAATGAATGTATTTAATTGTTTTGGACAATCATTTGACAAGCAACAAATCGCAAAAACATAATATTATGGATGTGTTAACGACAGTTTAATTAAACAAAACATATCTTGAAATAAGGAGGAAACACATTTACAATTTATGGTGCATTTACTAAAAGATACATTACAAAAGATTAAAAAAAACGGAGATGGTGTAACAAGTAATGATAGATTTCATGATAAGGTGATGATTGTACAGGTTTATTCATTCGATCATTTAACAGCATGGTGAAAGCCTCCAGTCTGCATGATACCTTATCTTGTTATGATCATAGCTCGAATTAAATGAATAAAATCAATATTAGTACCTGTCTTTCGAAAAGCATAAATGAATTGATAGTATAAGAATATTCCTTCGAATATGAACGCTTCTTTTAAAGTATTATTTAAAGCAAAAAAAAAAGAAGTAAAAATGAATATAAAGCATTTTTAATAGGAAAAGAGTCTGCATTTTCCCTAATCTGAATAATTAACAGAAGAACACAATTTATATGTATAGAGGACCTTAACATATGAGAAATAACCAATGCATTAAAACATGAAAATTGATAATATAACACATAAACAAAGCACAATCCGCTCTTGTGGATGTTATAAAAATGTCTATGGTAGATTTAT